>SJYV01005995.1:29021-85192 GCA_006410875.1 Neotragus pygmaeus | reverse complement strand
AGGTTTCTCAAGAGGCAGGTCAGGTGGTCTGGTATTCCCATCTCTTTCAGAATTTTCCACAGTTTATTGTGATCGACATAGTCAAAGGCTTTGGCATAGTCAAGAAAGCAGAAATAGATGTTTTTCTGGACCTCTCTTGCTTTTTCCATGATCCAGCGGATGTTGGCAATTTGATCTCTGGTTCCTCTGCCTTTTCTAAAACCAGCTTGAACATCTGGAATTTCATGGTTCACATACTGCTGAAGCCTGGCTTGGAGAATTTTGAGCATTGCTTTACTAGCATGTGAGATGAGTGCAATTGTGTGGTAGTTTGAGCATTCTTTGGCATTGCCTTTCTTTGGGATCTCTCACCCAAGCTCTGGGCATCACATCACTGCAGCACATGTATGTGAACAAGCCCCTCCCTCTCTCACTCCCTCTTTTTCATCTGAGAAATGAGATATAAGACTCCAGCTGCTCTGTACTTTCCATCTCTTGGATTCTTTGGCCTTGGCTTCTCCTCTCTCGTGCTGTCTTGGGCCAAGTCGTCATCTCAAATACACCTGCTATCGCTAGCTCATTGGGGGTCCAATCCAGGTTTCTCTGAGAGCTGCTGAGTCTCACTTCATACCTTCAGAGACTCAGCCTTAGTCCTCCACCACATCACTAGCCTCAGAATCCTCTACTAGCTTCAGTGGCGGAACAGCAGCAGGCACTTGCACCCCCAACCCTGCCTCACTCCACACAAATGTGTCTTGTCTTCACTGGCAGGAAAAACCTTTGGAACGCTTCAAAAGAGGTGGCTTCAAGGACAAGTTAAGAAGCCATACAAGTCAGGGGAAGGCCTGACGAGGCTGAACTTGTCCTCTGTTCCCTGGCCCTGCGGGGACCCCTCAGAGCATTTGGCCCTGCCCAGGATTTTTAAAAGAACCTGGCTCAGCCCTACCTTGGCAGGAACCCTCCCCTCTCCATGCTCTCTTTCTCTGTTGTGACAGATTCTGCTCTGATACCTTTGGTACCCAGCTCCCAAAGAAGAAAACAGATCACCCATCACTGGTTAATTATAGAGCAACTGAAAGGCAATTTAGCTACTGTGTGATAAGCAATAGACTATTTTAATAATAACCAATTACCATACATTATAGTGTATCATTTGGCATTTGATGATCTACTGGGGTCTCACCTGTTCCTTCCCTTATGGAGGGTTTCACGGCTGTTCACACCTTCTCCAACAGAAGTTGTGTCAGTTTCTAATTGAAGCACTATTTTTAGGAAATAGTTAGGAAAAGTTTGTAGAGGTGGTACAAATTATATCATGCCAAGTAGAAGGATGTGTACTGCCAAGTGTCTTTCTGACAGCTCTGCCATTACATTGCACGTGGCAGGATGGAGAGTGAGATTTGTTTCGTGATCCGTGTTAGCCTTTAAACATTAAAGGAGGTGTAAACCTGGAGGCCCTCTGTCCAGGCAGACATGTGGGCAATTTAAACAGCTGCCCTCTCTCCACTGCTGACTCCTCTGTCCTCTGCTGAGATAAACTCTCCCTGCTGGTGGGGCTGGAAGTCATGTGGCTGAGCGCCCTGCTATAGTCTGCTGTGGATGTTAGGGCAGACTCTGCCCCAGATGCAGTGGTTCTTCAAGGGGCAAGGATCTGCTCAGCCTGTTCCTCTGGCCTAGGATCCCCTCTTTAAATTCAGTCACTCAGCCACTTCCCTAGGGTACAAACTTGCCAAGGGAATAGCCAGGCCAGTTCCGGATCTATCGTCCATTCTCAAGGTCATGTATCCACTGAATTCTTCTCATAATCTGTCCCATGCAGAGGCTTAGTTCCTTATCCTTTCTTCCCAAGAAGGTACCTGGAGTCTTCGTGGAAGACTTCAACCCTTTTTCACACACACAGTTGTGTCCAACCTCCAACAACCAGGTATATCTCCTTTTTAGCAAGTGTTAGCCATGATCCTAAGCTCAGAAAAAGACCCAGGGAAACATAAATCCCTTCCTTTTAGCAGCTTACAAACCAAAAAGAAAGGGCAAACACACAGGGGTGAATTATTTACATATTGTCAGTTAAGGAAATAGCTTAATCTACTGGCAAAAGCAGGTGTTTAGAGTCAACAGATTTATATTTGGATCCTGAATCCCCTACTTGTGAAGTTTACTTCCCTAGGTAAATTCTTAAACTCTCTAAGTATTAACTTCCTCAACTATTGGTGATTCTAATTCTCTGAAAATGCCTAATGCACCAAAGGGATGGGTTAGGTTTGGATAGATGTGGAGGTGGGGCAAGGGTGAGGCCAAGGAAAATGAATCTAAATCACACATGTGTTTTCATAAACCTTAGCTCTAAGTAATATGATCTAATGTTTACTGAGCATGTATTATGTACCAGGCTCTGCTTTGTCTGCATTGTCTCATGTAACCATTAACATTTTGATGTGTGTTTGTGTGTGTGCTCAGTCATGTCCAACTCTTTCACGTCTCCATGGACTATATATAGATCGTCAGGCTCTTCTGCCCATGGAATTTTCCAGGCAAGAATATTGGAGTGGATTGCCATTTCCTACTCCAGGGGATATTCCCAACCCAGGGATCAAAACTGTGCCTCTTGTATCTCTTGCATTGGCAAGTGGGTTCTTTACCAGCTGAGCCACTTGTGAAGCCCAACATCCTGATGAAGTGGGTATAACTGCTTTCCCCACTTTACAGAACGAGAAAGCTTATCACAGACAAGTCAAGAATAGTTTATTGTGATCCACACAGTCAAAGGCTTTGGCATAGTCAATGAGGCTGATGTTTTTCTGGAACTCTCTTGGTTTTTCAATGATCCAACAGATGTTGGCAATTCAATCTCTGGTTCCTCTCCCTTTTCTAAAACCAGCTTAAACATCTAGAAGTTCACAGCTGAAGCCTGGCTTGGAGAATTTTGAGCATTACTTTGCTAGCATAGGAGATGACTGCAACTGTGCAATAGTTTGAGCATTCTTTGGCATTGTCTTTCTTTGGGATTGGAATGAAAACTTACCTTTTCCAGTCCTGTGGCCACTGCNCTCACAGAAGCTGTTTGATCTTGGGCTACCCTTTCCTGAGATCAAAATGCTTGCTGGGATTACCCAGGATAGATTGCGATTAACATGTGGTGTTTCACTAAATAGCCTCAGGCTCTTGGCTTGGCTTCCTTACTTGAGCTGCCAAAATAAATTCCCACCCACACACATCCTTGGTCTGTCTGGCTTGCCTAAAGTAATAGAGGCAGAGGAGCTGTTCTACAGCAGTCTCTCCACATTTACCAAGGGAGGCCAGAGCTCTTTCATCTTAGGTGGCCCTCAACTCCCTCACTTCCCCAGCTGAGTTTCTTCCCTTCCCGTCCTAACCAAGGGCTAAGAGCCAAATGGTCATCACTGCTTCCAGAGTCTCCCTGGTCTTTGTCTTGGGCAGTGCGGTACCATTCATTCATCCCACAGTCAACAAATATTCATTATGCATATGTGTTACTTAAATATTGCCAACATTTGTCATACCAGGCATGGTGCTGGTCCATGAGGACCCAGTGGTGAAAGAGACAAAATAGTCCCTGCCCTTGGTTTACATCAGTTTACACACAACAGTTTGGCTTCATTCCTCTCTGATGGCTGTGCTTTGTCTATAAAAAAGAATCACGGAGGAAAAATGCCAGTTCCTCAACTCATAAGAGGGGATTCACATTTAAACTTAACTAACACTTAGTGAAATTCCATGTGACAGACTCTGGGTTACAGACAATTTCACATATTCAGAGTGCTCAGTAAATATCGGTGGAATTTGATTGTTCATTAACATTATTACAGCTGTGAGAGGTATTATCTGCCCAGTTTTCAGTTAAGATGAGGTGTAGTAGAAACTTTCCTATGGTATCCACAAAACAATCATTACCACTACTATTATTAAACACTACCATTGCCAATACTATTACTACCCCTACCATTAGCACCACTATTATTACCACTACCATTAACATTACTATTACTAGTTCAGAATTAGGAAATGAGTGCATCAAGTACTCGAGTATGTCAAGACTTGTTTGTCACCCTGTTTATTTAACGTATATACAGAGTGCATTAGACAAAATGCTGGGTTGGACAAACCACAAGCTGGAATCAAGATTGCTGGGAGAAATAGCAACAAACTCAGATATGCCTATGACACTACCCTAAGGGCAGAAAGTGAAGAGGAACTAAAGAGCCTCTTGATGAGGGTGAAAGAACAGAGTGAATATGCTGGCTTAAAACTCAACATTCAAAAAACTAAGATCATGGTGACTGGCCACATCATTTCATGGCAAATGGAAGAGGGAAAACTGGAAACAGGTAGATTTTAATTTCTTGGGCTTCAAAATCACTGCAGATGGTAACTGTAGCCATGAAATTAAAAGATGCTTGCTGCTTGGAAGGAAAGCTATGACAAACCTAGACAACATATTAAAAAGCAGAGACATTACTTTGCCAACAAACATCCATATAGTCAAAGCTATGGTTTTCTCAGTAGGCATGTAGGGATGTGACATTTGGGCCATAAAGAAGGCGGAGCACAGAAGAACTGATGCTTTTGAATTGTTCTGGAGAAGACTCCTGACAGTCTCTTGCATGGCAAGGAGATCAAACCAGTCAATCCTAAAGGAAATCAATTGTTAATATTCATTGGAAGGAATGAATAGCTCAAGCTCCAATACTTTGGATACCTGATGTGAAGAGTCAACTCACTGGAGAAGACCCTGATGCTGGGGAAGACTGAGGAAGAGGAGAAGGGGGTGACAGAGGATGAGATGTTTGGATGGAATCACTGACTCAATGGGCATGAGTTTGAGCAAGCTCCAGGAGATAGTGAAGGAAAAGGAAACTTAGTCTGTTGCAGTACATAGGGTCACAAAGAGTCAGATATGACTTAGCAACTGAACAACAACAACATTACCACCATCACCACCACTATTACTGCCACTACCATTGCTACTTTCCTACACCTACTACCACTTCTGTGTCACTGAGTGAGTGAGTGCAGTCGCTCAGTCGTGTCCGACGCTCTGCGACCCTATGGACTGTAGACTACCAGGCCCCTCTGTCCATGGGATTCTCCAGGCAAGAATACTGGAGGGGGTAGCCTTGCCCTTCTCCAGGGGATCTTCCCAACCCAGGGATTGAACCCAGGTCTCCCGCATTGCAGGCAGACGCTTTACCTGTTGAGCCACGAGGGAAGCGTCACTACTAACAACTAAAACTCATTTGCTGTTAGTTCCAAGCCCTGTGTTAATATATTAAATTAAAAAATATATATATATATATAAAATTTATAAACTTAAACATCACAATAACTTGATCCATTAGCGATTATGTTCTTCTATTTGCAGATGAAATAATTAAGTGATAGTTACATAGCTGCAAGTGACAAAATCAAACTGCGGGTCCAGGCAATATGTGATTACAAAGCCCCTGCCCTTCAACACCATCTTCTACTTCCTCTCTAGATTCCTCTCTAACATCCAGAGCTAGATGAGTCCAAAGCCATGCTTCTGACCATGGGATTTGTCTCAAGTATAGAATGCAGGGGGAAAGTCCATGAGACATGCAAGTGTTGGGAGCTGAGCCTGAAGCTGGTATGGATTCAGGGATCACAGTACACCTCCCAGCCAGGAACATTCCAGAGCAAAGAGGAAGTGAGCATAAAAGGTTAGGCTGAGGAAGCGATAGTCTCTGACCCCAAAAATAGGAAGGTGAAAGGATTGCTGACAGAGAGCAGAGACCCACTGTGAATCCCAGGTCCCCGAGCTTGGGGAACCACCCACACTTCTGATGGCTGCAGTATCTGAGTGGAAGCATTGCTTCAGCCACACACAGGACAAGCGAGCAGGGGCCCAACCTCTCAGACCAGGAGAGATATTGACAGTAGACACCTGGGCCAGATCCCTGCTGGCCTCTCCCTGCCCTCTTCAGGTCATACCTCTCACTCACTCTTCATCCCAACACTGCTAGCCCTGAAACTGATGCTGTAAGGCAACCCTGCTAGGTCAGTTCACTCTCTAAGCTCTTAACTCCCTCATACCCTACTAAAAATATGCCCATGGGTGAGATCAGTGACCCACACCTTGTCTGGAATCCCCGATCCCTTCTGTCCACCTGCAAGCTTTCTGTGTATCCTCCGTGATCTAGTATCTCAAAGGTCACATCCCCTGTGAAAAACTCCTCTCTGCCAGAATCCCAGCACTTCATGCATCCCACTCTTAGGGAAGCAATCAAACTCTTCCTATTTTGTAGGGTTTCAATCACTTCTGGACTAAATTGTTGACAGCTAGGAATATGTCTTGTTTATCGTTGCATCCCCTATCATGCCTAGTTCAGTACCTGCCTTAGAGTAGGAGCTCAGTAAATGTGGAAGGAAGAGGGGAAGGAAAGGAGTGGAGGAGAAAGAAGATTAGGAGGGAAGAGAAGTAAGAAGGGAGGAGGGAGGAAAGAGCAGAAGAAAAGAAAGAGAGGAGGAAGAAGGAAGAGAAGGAGGGAAGGACAAAGGAAAAGAAAAGAGGCCTTGGCATTTATTATGTCATACTTCTGACCTTTTTTATGCTCAGCACCCAAACTTCAGTTCCCAATATGGTGCCATGTGGAATCTGGTCTTGACTTTTGCTCTTGTTTCTAGATTTAGAGGAAATCGAGAGGAAGCACATCTCTCAGAACTTCTTACCCACCAGGGAGAAAAGGAAGTCCCTAGAGGTAAAAGAGAGGCAGCTGGGGTAGGGAAAGGACATGGAATTTTAAGTTTCAAGATTTATGTCCCAGTCCCAGCCATTTTTACTTTGGATCTGTCCCTGCCCTTCAGTTTCCCTCTTTATAAAAGGGCAATAGTGTCATCTCCTTCCAGGGAGTGTGGTGAGGATATAAATAAAAATGCAAAGCATGTGAAAATGTGCTGCGGATGGGAGCACACCATGTAGATGTTGTTTCTTATTCCAGTGAGTGTCTTCACCAGGTCAGACTCCCTCGGAGGCAGAGCAATGTGAATCACCGCCCTCATGGGAATCTGGCTCAAGGGTAACCACCTGCCTTCCTCATGGGCCATGTCCTCAAGCCTCTCATGGCAGCCTCAAATGAGGAAGCCAACCCAGGATGCATTTTGTGTAGCTCTTAGAACTCACCTCAGCTGACCAAGAAAGAGAAAGAAGGAAGGAGGAGATGCAGAAGCCACAAAAGCCTCCTGGGTGCGAGCCACTCTAGAAGAGCTCTTCCCAAGCTCTGCAGAGGCCTCGCCACTGAGGAAAATGCCGGAAAAATGCCGGCTAATTTCAGAGGCTCCACGTTGGTGGGCCAACAGCCCAGGGAGAATGAGCAATTATGATTTCCATCTAAGCAACATATGCTGTTTGCTGGCCTCTTTCGAACAGCTGTAGGTTAGTTGCTGTTAAGATTAGTCTCCTTCTCTGCTCCATATTTCAGAATTCAAATTAAACTAAAATAACAGCACCTGCTGAACAAAAACCCCATTGGAAATGTGTCCTCGTACACAATTACTGCAGGGAGGCTGGTCACCATTGTTACCCGCCTATTCTTCCTGAATGGGAACGGCAGCGAAGTTTCCCAGGCAGCTGCAGCGATTCAATTGTATAACTGGAGCTGGCCCCACGCCAACCCTCAAGAACTCAAGTGGCACCAAAAGATACTATATTGATTTGCAATCGAACATAATAGGCCATCAGCTTAATTATTACTGAAGTGACAAGGTTCTGGGTATTTCATATTTATATTTCAGGGCCTGTGAAGGATGAATGTAAATCTTTTAAATGCACAGATTTGCATATCTTCAGAAGGGTTGAGTGCTCTTATTACATTCATAGCCTTTGAAAGACCAAAAGGACTGGCTATTGAACTCAGGTTGCCAGATCCCATCGGCATTTGCTTGGATGAAGAGACAAAAGGCATAAAATGGAAACTGCTTTTAGTCCAAAAAAAGAAAAAACCAAAAAAGTGAAGCCCACTACTCAACTGCATCAAACTCAGACCTCTACTGGGCCTTTGAAAGCAGATTAGTTACGGGTCTCATTGGGACAGAGGCATTTGGTCACTGAGAAATAAAACCAATGACTTCTTGGATCCATGAGGCCCCCTTCTGTTCTCTCCTTCCAGCCTGTTCTGGGCTTTTGCACATCAGTAGAACCTTCAGTGCTGCTGAGATGTGGGAAAGGAAAGATAGGATGAAATATTTGACACACTAAATAGCTACTACATATATATCTGCACCACACTGAGATCAAAGTTGCAGAGAAATGGTCTCATCTAATCCCATGATCATCATCAACTCTCCTTCCCATACCTTCTATTAGGACTTCTCACCCTAGCAAAAGAAAGAGCCTGGACTCATGAGATCTTCCTATGACACATTCCTGCTTCCCTCTTACTGGATCTCAGTCTACTCTCTATCCTGACTTCAGAGGACATTTCTGAAAAGGCTGGGAACTCATGGTTCTCCTGCCTAAAACCCTTCACTGGCACTCATAGGGCAAAATTCAACTCTCTTCATAGACAGGCTTCAGTCCTCACACCAGCCAACTATCCCCTAGTTACATACTCTCAGTCTTTACATGTGGCATTTCCATTCTCTTTGCCTGAATGCCACCTTCTCCCTGTCAATGAAGAGGTAAGAATCAGCTTCCAAGATTCACATGATATCACTACATCTACCTTACCTGAGCCTCCTGGTCAGCAAGCCCATTTCACTTTGTTCATCTGTGTGTTATAAAACTGACTTTACTAAAACTACGCTTTACGCTTTACATGTCTTCTGCCTCTACTCAGGGGGCCTCACAGTCAGAAAATGTGCTTTTAATTCTCTTTATCCCTAGGACCTAGGTGAAGACCTGTAATGCAGGAAGTGTTCAGCAACCGTTGGTTGATTCTTTATCCCCAAGGAACATCAGACATGTACTGAACATCTACTGTATGTGAGATTTGTTCCATGCAAGAAACAAATGGCTTTTGCCATATGGGAATCCAAGGCCTAGCACCAAGACACTGCTATCAGCACAGCTGCCTATGAATGACCAAAGGAACAGTTGAAGCATCAAATGTTCTCAGAACACAGATCAGCAGATTTGTGGCCTAGTATGTTTTTGAGAAAACAGAAATTCTGAAATCCTATTATTGAAGAAGCAGGGCTATTTGAATTACTTCTTTCGATCTCTATATTTGATAGATAAGCAAATTGAGAACCAAAAAAGTAAGATTTATATGTTTATAAGAGTAGTAGGAATTCTGACTCCTAAATCCAGATTCCTTCCCACTATGTGTTATGAGATGTAGGGCTTGATTTGACATAGAATTGGGAGAATATTACACAGGATGGCTCTAACCATCCCTACCACCCTCAGCAACACTAATATCACCACCACTTTCATCAGCCCAATCCCAGCACCACTTTTTTGACCACCACTGTCTGTACTCCCCTGACAGTGCTCCAGCCCCACTCCTTCTTTCATCCTCAGCACTGTGACTTGCACCAGAAAGACCTCTAGGTTGAGGAAAAAGTGGAAAAAGAAAGTGTTTTATTCTTGTTCCCATCATCTTTACCACTTTCATTCCTGCCTCTGTTCTACTCCATATTTTGGACCATCTGCACATTCCCTATCTTTCCACATCCTGGGCTCTGGCACTGTCAAAGGGCCATTGTGATAACTTTCCTACTCTAGGAAGCATTTTTTTATTCACCTGAACTAAGAAGTTCTCTTTTATTCCAAGGGAGCTAGATCAAAGAGGATCCAGTAAAGAAAAAAGAAAGAGGAGAGAGGGCATTGTAAAATTTGGGAAACCAGAATTCTCTCTACAAATTTAATGGGGCAATAGGAGTTAAGATCTAATAATCTTTGAAGGTTCTGGGATTCTGGAAGGCCAACTTTACTCAGGTCAGGAAATATTGAGAAGTTCTGCGGGAGAAAGTGGGATCCCTCTCTCTGACTCTTGAGTTCCCCATTGCCCTTTCCAACTTCTGCCTTTTGGGGGGACCACACATAGACCTATAGGATATGCCTGGTGACTTAGTGGTAAAAAGTCCACCCACCAATGCATGAGATGTGGTTTGATCACTGGGCCAGGAATGATCCCCTGGAGAAGGAAATGGCAACCCACTCCAGTATTCTTGCCTGGGAAATCCTATGGATAGAGGAGCCTGGTGGGGTCAAGTCCAGGAGGTCACAAGAGAGTTAGACATGACTTAGTGACTAAACAACACTTAGACCTGCTTCTTTGGCTTATATCCTTGGGAAAGGCCCAGCTTCTTCATCGGCACCACCCAGGAGAGAAGTCCTGGGGTGGCAAAGACTCAGTCCCTAGAGTCCTCAGCAGCAGCATCCCCGTGACAGCCACCCCTGCCAGGCTGAGCACAAAGGAAGGCATTATCCTGCGAGGAGCAGAGGAGGCGCAGAGGACACCTGCTCAGGCAATTCTGTGATAAAAGGAAGCGAGGCTGAAAATTGGACAATTGTTACTAAGTAGCTGAGGACCCAGCTGAGTGGGATTTTCCTTAATAAGGATGATAGAAGCCAGCTTTAAAGGCAGATGGAGATTTTCCTGAATCTAGGGTTTCACTAGGAAGAGCAGGAGAGGAAGGTTGACCCAGAAAAGGACGTCGCTCGTGTTCTCATGAAGAGGAAGGCACAGTGAGGGTCTTTCTTAGAGGCAGTGGAAGCACTTCACATGGGGCAGTATTGCTAAAGGCATAGTCTTCGTGGGCAACTTAGGGAGGCAGTGATCTCCGAGACTAAGGGTGGGCTCCCTGACGATTAGCTACAAAGGACCAGACTCTCTTCCTTCTCTCTGCTTCCTAGGCCGGTAGACTGTGGAAATATAGAAGAGCACATAAAGTCTTGGTTACAGCAAAACATTTGACAAAGTATTCTTTTTTTCCTGGGATTCCCAGGTGGTTCAGTGGCAAAGAGTCCACCTGCCAATGCAGGAGACACAGGTTCAATCCCCGGGTGGGGAAGATCCCCTGCAGGAGGAAATGACAACCCACTCCAATATTCTTGCCTGGAGGATCTCCATGGACAGAGGAGCCTGGCAGGCTACAGTCCAAGGGGTCGCAAGGGGTCGCAAGTAGTTGGACACAACTGAGTGTGCACGTACCTTTTTTTTATCTTCTTGGAAGAGACTGATGTTAGGCTAACAAGTGGGATTTAGCACTAGTTGGTACCTACAATTTAGGAGAAGGCAATGGCACTCCACTCCAGTACTCTTGCCTGGAAAATCCCATGGATGGAGGAGCCTGGTGGGCTGTAGTCCATGGGGTCGCTAAGAGTCGGACACGACTGAGCAACTTCACTTTCACTTTTCACTTTCATGCCATTGGAGAAGGAAATGGCAACCCACTCCGGTGTTCTTGCCTAGAGAATCCCAGGGACGATGGAGCCTGGTGGGCTGCTGTCTATGGGGTCGCACAGAGTCGGACACGACTGTAGTGACTTAGCAGCAGCAGCAGCAGTACCTACAATTTACTGAGTGTCAAGTACCCTGGTGGCTCAGATGGTAAAGACTCTGCCCATAGTGTGGGAGACCCAGGTTCAATTCTTGGGTCCAGAGGATCCCTGAAGAAGGAAATGGCTACCCACTCCAGTTTTCTTGCCTGGAAAATTCCGTGGACAGAGGAGCCTGGGGGGTTATAGTCCATGGGGTCACAAGACTTGGACACAAATGAGCAACTAACACTTTCACTTTCAATTACCATACTGAGTTTTCCATCCATGGCACCACTGAATCATCTCACTACCTCTTTACAAATGAGGGAAGTGAGGCTCAGGGAGGTTTGGTAAACTCAGGGAAGTGCAGGCGGTTCTGGACCACACTACTCTATAGTGTTGTCTACAGTCTAGAATGGTAGCCACACAGTGCCAGCTGTTCTCCTTACGCCTGTAGACACACCAAAAACACACTTGTCACAATCATATACTGCTCTGACTCATACTCCCATGAGTGTGCACATGTGCACATATACATTATGGGGCTTCCACATTATAACCTTGCAGTCTTGCATATTTTTACCTCCTGTCTCTGTCTAATGGACAGAGCTCCTCTCACCTCACTGCTAAAGTCAGGAAAGTTGTCTCACATCTCAGAAAAAGGCATTGATCATCTGGGATAATATTCTGAAATCTAGTAGGCTGTGATGGATGAGGGTGAGGGAGCTGGGGCAGTGAGGCAAGGCCCTGCCACCACCAGCTTTGCAGACCAGAGAACACTCAAGGCCATTCCCTGTCCAGGCTGCTGTCTGGGGGTTAAGGGGAAATGAGACAGAAAGGCCCTGAGGGATCCATGGGTCAGGTGTGCATTCAGATTAGCAGTGTGACCAGTGAGGAGCAGTGCCCGCATATCTCCAAACCCCAGTGCCTCTCTTATTAAGAAAGGGATACACATGCTCATCAGGCTTCCCCGGTAGCTCAGCTGATAAAGAATCCGCCTGCAATTCAGGAGACCCCAGTTTGATTCTTGGGTTGGCAATCAACCCAGGAGGGCATGGCATCAACCCAGGAGGAGAATCCTCCCTGGAGGAGGGCATGGCAACCCAGTCCAGTATTCTTCCCTGGAGAATCCCCATGGACAGAGGAGTCTGGCAGGCTACAGTCTGTGGGGTCCTGTTGGACCTGACTGAGTGATTAAACACAGCACAGCACAGACATGCCTTTCACACACCTCTAAGGATTGTACACAGGGTTGGTGCTGAGTGCCTGCACCTGACTAATAGCTAGCCCAACCCATTCTGCCATGTTCCCATGCTGCCACCTTCTGATGCCAAAGCCTTCTCCATGGCAAGCTGCACCGCACACTGTCAACAGCCCCCAGGGAAAAGGAAGTGGCAGAGTCAGGGGGGTTGAGACCCTCAGCTGCTCCTGGAGAAGCAGGGCTGACAAGGCGAGGATTGTTTTTCTCCCCTGGTGTGAAGCATGTTGACTTGCTGTTGATAGATGGTGGGATGATATTAATTAAAATGCAGGCAGGTGTGAGGGTGCCTCTTGGAGCTGTACTCTCCCTGGGGGGAGGGGATGGCATCAAGACTCTGTTTTGTACCCACAGCAGCAGGAGTGTCCTCTTACCCTCTCCTTCCCCTTCAGAGAGCAGGAACGGCTTGGAGGAAAGGTCTCGGTCTTTCTTTCACAGAGGCACTGGGGTGGAAGCCCAGGCACATCTTCCCATCCTGATGGGCAGGGGAGGAAAGGGATGTAGACTTTTACCATCTTTCATATATGTCACAAGGTCTGAAAAGGTTCTGCCTTTGAACAAACTGCTCAAGGGAGCGGTTGCCTTCTCCACTCTCTGCCAGCTCTGCCTCTGGCTCTAGCGGTAAGGACTGTGTGCAAAGGACTCCCTCTGAGGGAAGACTCTGATAGTCAAAGGCAGAGGCCCACAGGTGCAAACTTTGCAGTGCTGGGTTTAGGTCCAGAGGTGCAGGGGCTCAATTTTGAACCGGGAGAATCGGTGACCAAAGCAAGGGCAGAGCAGGAGCAAGAAAGCAGAATGCAGCGTGGCTAATTCCTACAGCCATGGACATGCCTAGCTCAGCCGGGGGGTGGGTTCCTTGTGCCTGACCTAAGCTAGACTGCAAAAGACACAGATAAGCTTCCCTTTGATTCTCCTTCTTGCCTCTTCCTGAAAGAATAGGAAGTGACTCTTGTGGATTAGTATTGAAAATAATAGAAATTACTCAGGAATTGCAGCCACCAAGTGACATGACTGAAGTGGTAAAATCGAGATTCAAACACTTCCTTCATTGCTGGAAACAAGAACCTTAAACCACTCCATTTCCTTAAACTTTATTTGAACAAGAGCCAGTGTGGACTTAAGTCCATTCCATACCCTATCTCTGCAAGCCCTCAAAAAAAAAAAGAAAAAAAAAAATTGGAAGGAGATAAGGGGGCAGATAAGGAGGCAAGCTGGAGACTCCAGACTTGTTGGTCCCTGAGCTTAGAACTCAAACCACAGACTTGATATTTAACTTTCTGGGGCTTTCTTAACTAATTTGTAGAAAGTGATGAGTTAGGTTAGGAAATATCTTGCCATTCTTCAGTTCAGTCACTCAGTCATNTGGAGACTCCAGACTTGTTGGTCCCTGAGCTTAGAACTCAAACCACAGACTTGATATTTAACTTTCTGGGGCTTTCTTAACTAATTTGTAGAAAGTGATGAGTTAGGTTAGGAAATATCTTGCCATTCTTCAGTTCAGTCACTCAGTCATGTCCCACTCTGTGACACCATGGACTGCAGCACACCAGGCTTCCCTGTCCATCACCAACTCCCAGAGCTTACTCAAAAGCTTACTCATGTCCATCAAGGCAGTGATGCCACCATCTTTCCCTCCTTCCTTTTCTTCTTTCTATCCTTCTTTTTATTCTCAACTTTTCTCTTCCCCCAGCTCCAGGAATAATTTGACAATCTTCATTTGGGGGTTCTTAAATATGTATAATCATTTCTCTACCATCTGATCTGTAAATAGCAAGTTTAATGAGGATTGTCAGGAAACATTCCCCAGGGATGGGAATGACTTATAATGAAAATTGAACCAAAGTCTTCTCTAGGCCTAAGAGCTAAAACTGCTTACACTGAGGATTATTTCGGAAGTATTGAAGAAAAGATGAGGTGAAGCCCAAAAGAAATCTCTGTAGGTTCAGGAGACCTTTCCTGTGAGCCCCATCTCACCTAGGGACACATTTCTTGGTCCCTAGAGCTCAAATTCCTTCTCCCAGCCACACATCAGGATGTATCATATCCTTAGACTATAACCGAGAGAATTATCCCAAACTATGCTGCTGGAAATAAACATTCAATGAAAATAAGCAGAAAGAAATTTCCAAATATGGTTTTAACCTCAACTTTTTGCTGAGAGATGCTGTTGTCTCTTTTGTTCATTTCCACTTCCCAGGTCAGGTTTTATGACTGTATTTTTAAATAACTAATGGAAGAAAACTGAACAAAGCAGGGAAAAGTTCTAATTTTGGAGTTTGGGCCTCCAGAACTGTCAGAAATAGGTTTCTGTTGTTTATAAGCTACTTAGTCAATAGTATTTTGTCACAGCAGTCCAACTGGACTAAGACATCATTTATAAAAGGATTCCAGAAAGTGAAACAAAACAGATGGATGATCAAAGAAACAATAGATGACTTCCTCACACTAAGGACAAATTTAGGCCTGTAGAACCGAATCCGTGATCAAATACCCTGGTAGAAATGATAAAAGGAGATATGCTCTAAAGTATATTCTGGCAAGATGTTTGAATTTCCAGCAGTAGAAAACAAAAATTAAAAAGCTCAAGATTTCTGATTTTTAAAAAAACAGCAGATTGAACACTCGCCTTTAGTTTTATTTCCTCTTGAAATCTCACTAAAATGAGAGTCAAATAATGTTTTAAAACAAAAAGTTTAAAAAGACATAGAAAAATAATGATAAAAATAATAGCAATGAAATCTGGGAAGCTAAGGTAGTAGATGGATGAGTGTAACTGATACCGCAGACAGGAAAGCTGGATCCTAACTGCCAGCAAGAAGAATATACCATAGAACACAGGAAAATCTCAAGAATCAGTAGCTACTTATGGGATTTGGGTAGATGGAGTTAAGAAGAGACTAAAATAAGGACTGGCTAAATTCTGTTAAGAATTCAAATAGCATATACTCATACTATTTAAAATTATAGAGTACATTTCTTAAATCTAGCTTAAAAAGTTGAAAGTTGTGCCTCTGTTTAGCAGAAAGTGGGAGAAGGTTAGAGCTATTATTATTTTGTCTTATTTTGGGTTATAAGTCTTTATTTATATGACAAGCATTGTGGAAGACACCAGAGAACAGTCCCTGTTCTAATGGCTACGAGAATTTACGGGTGAGGATGGGATAGAGGAATTATATAATGTTCATATGCCTCGATATCATGGAGAAATAAAAATTCAATATACTTAAAGAAAAATACAGATAATCATTATTAGAATAATAGAGTGGATAGTTATATAATCAATAGAAATTTTTTTCTATTGATATATAGAAATGAAGTTATCTAAATACTATTTATAGGTAATGTTCTAAAACTAGATTGATCTAGAAAGGTTCTCAGGAATAGAGATATACTAAGGAAACACACACACAAATGGTTCTATTAGAACTCAAATTAAAATTCATGTAACATAAAGATAAAAGAAAGTAGAATGTTGCTTAATATTGATTAGACTATACAATCTAGAATTAAGTATTATTATCACTTCTAAATACCTTAGCATTGAAATATTTTAAAAGCTGTTAGAATTATGAAGAAAAGTTAATAAAATTGTAGTGTGACTCAAAAAATCTCATTTTTTTATATTGTAAGTACTTAGCAAGTGAACAAAGTAAAAAGTTAAATAAGTTGCTTAAACTAAATGGAGAAATATATGTACTACAAACAGAAGACTCATTACTTTCCTAAATTCATAACATTTTCACAAAAATAGTCTTCTCCTAATCTACTAGTAAAGCCTCAACAAATTATTCATGTTTGAAACTATACATTCTGTTTTCTAAAAATACACATATTTTTAGAATACACATACATTGCATATTTACAATGTAATAAAACTAGATATTAACAAATCTCACCAGCAACCATGAAAGGAAGAAGTGGGTGGAATATTTTAGAATGTTGAAAGGAAGATCATCAATATTGAATTTTATAGCCAGAAAAATGTATCCCTCAAAACAGATAGAAAAATGAAGACTTTCTTAGACCAACCAAAACTGAGGGAATTCAGTGTCAGAAAATCTGCCCTCCTGAAAGAAAAGTTAAAAGTTCTTCAAAGAGAAAAAAAATAATATAGACCATAAATTTGGATCTACATAAAGAAAGGAAGAATGCCAGAGAAAGAATAAATGAAGATTAAATTAAATATTTTATTTTTCTTATCCTAATTAATCTAAAAGGTAATAATTTGCTTACAGTAATAATGTAATATTTTGGATGATAACAGAATAAGTACAAGTGAAATGTAAGACATCAATGTCCTAGGAGACAGGAGGGAGGAATTGGGAATATTCCATTGAGTACTTACACTACATATGAAGCATTATGGGAAATCATTTTTTAAAAAATTAAAGAAATATAATTGATATACTGAGAGAAGATACAACTAAACTGTACAAAGTGCTCAATTAAAATAAGTGGAGGCATAAAAAGACAAAGGAAAAGAAACAAAGTACAATGAATAGACACAATTACAAACACAGTGGACATTAATCCAACTATATCAATAATCACTTCAAGTATTAATAGTCTAAACACATGAATTCAAAGTCAGAGAGTGTTAGAGTACATTAAAAAAAAAAAAAAAANCATCCTTCTTCACAGTCCAACTGTCACATCCATACATGACCACAGAAAAAACCATAGCCTTGACTAGACAGACCTTAGTCGGCAAAGTAATATCTCTGCTTTTGAATATACTATCTAGGTTGGTCATAACTTTTCTTCCAAGGAGTAAGTGTCTCTTAATTTCATGGCTACTGCGATTCATGGGTCGCAAAGAGTCGGACATGACTGAGTGACTGAACTGAACTGAATAATAGAGAAATCAACAAACCAAAAGATCAATAAAACTGAAAGGTTTCTAGATATAATGACCAATAAAAAAGAGAAGACACGATTACTAACATCAGAATGAAAAATAAATTATCACTATTGACACCATGGACATTTAAAGGGTAATAAAGAATATTGTTAATATGAACAACCCTATGCACAAATTTGACAACTTATATGAAATAGACTAATTCCTTGGAAACTGCAAACTACCAAAATTCATACAAGGAGAAATCAATCATCTTAATAAGCCTACATCTAATAAAGAAATTGAATGAATAAATAGTAAACTTCTAAAAGTAAACATATCAATCTTAAATTGTTTCACTGATGAATTTCTAACAACCATTTAAGGGAAAAAAAGATACCAATTTTCCATAATCTCTCTGAGAAAGTAGAAGAAATACTTTCTTATATCATGAACCTGGAGCATCTTGCTGTACCAGAAAATAAGTAAATGCTATTAATAAAGCAAAACCAAAACCAAAAACCACACAATGATGTGGAAGCGTCAGAGGGACACAGGGGGCAACTGGAAGAGCTCCCAATAGCCAAAGATTTCCAAAGTGTGTTGTTATTGTTTAGTCACTAAATTGTATCCAACTCTTTGTGACTCCATGGACTGCAGCACACCAGGCTTCTCTGTCCTTCAATACTTCCCAGAACTCGCTCAAACTCATGTCCACTGAGTTGGTGATGCCATCCAACCATCTCATTCGTTGTCACCCCCTTCTCCTCTTGCCTTCAGTCTTTCCCTGCCTCAGGGTCTTTTCCAGTGAGTTACCTCTTCATATCAGGTGGCCAAAGTATTGGACTTCTACTTCAGCATCAGTGCTTTCAGTGAATATTCAGGGTTGATGTCCTTTAGGATTGACTGGTTTGATCTCCTTGCAGTCCAAGGGACTTTCAGGAGTCTTCTCCAGCACAATTGAAATGCATCAATTATTCAGTGCTCAGCCTTCTTTATGATTCAAGTCTCACATCCCTACATGACTACTGGAAAAATAATAGTTTTGACTATACAGACCTTTGTCGGCAAAGTGATGTCTCTGCTTTTTAATATGCTGTCTAAGTTTGTAACAGTTTTCCTTCCAAGGAGCAAGTGTCTGTTGATTTCATGGCTGCAGCCACCATCTGCAGTGATTTTGGAGCCCAAGAAAACAAAATGTGTCACTGTTTTCACTTTTTTTTCCCTTCTACTTGCCATGAAGTGATGGAACTGGATGCCATGATCTGCACTTTTTGAATGTTGAGTTTTAAGCCAGCTTTTTCATTCTCCTCTCTCACCCTTATCAAGAAGTTATTTAGTTCCTCTTCACTTTCTTCCATTAAGGCGGTATCTTCTGAATATCTGAGGTTATTGATATTTCTCCTGGCACTCTTGATTCCAGCTTGTGATTTATTCAGCCCAACATTTCACATGATGTACTCTGCATTTAAGTTAAATAAGCGGGGTGACAATATACAACCTTGATGTACTACTTTCCCAATTTGGAACAAGTCAGTTGTTACATTTCCAGTTCTTACTGTTGCTTCTTGACCTCCTTACAGGTTTCGCAGGAGGCAGATAAGATTGTCTGGTATTCCCATCTCTTTAAGAATTTCCCACAGTTCATTGTGATCCACATAGTTAAAAGCTTTAGTGTAGTCAATGAAGCAGAAGTAGATGCTTTTTTGAAATTCCCTTGCTTTCTCTATGGTCCAGGGAATGTTGGTAATTTGATCTCTGTTTCCTCTGCCTTTTCTAAACTCAGCTTGTACATCTGGAAGTTCTCAGTTCATGTACTACTGAAGTCTTGCTTGAAGGATTCTGAGAATTACCTTGCTAGCATGTGACATGAGCACAATTGTACAGTAGTTTGAACATTCCGTGGCATTTTGTATTGTCCATGGTGTTCTCAAGGCAAGAATACTGGAGTGGTTTGCCATTTCCTCCTCTCGTGGACCATATTTTGTCAGAAATCTCCACTATGACCCATCTGTCTTGGGTGCCCCTGCATGGCATGATTCATAGCTACACTGAGTTATTCAAGTGCCTTCACCACAAGGCTATGATCCAAGAAGTGGGGAATAATTAGAGCAACAAAATAAATTCAGTTATAGTCCTAAGTATAACATGAACATGCATGTATTCTTACTGATATAAGAAATGGTTGCATAAATAAATAAATAAATGGAGAATAGACAGATCTCTCTTGCAGAAGAATTCCAAATAATTTATCTCAAGGAGCTGGACCATAACTCCTCATTCCTCAGGGACTTTCTCCAATGAGGACAGCATGGGATGGGAAACACAGTACCTTTCCAGTAGAGGAGTCTGACAAATACTGCCTCAGCCAGTTGATTACAGTTAACAACGGTGGTAAGTCATGTGGAGAGTGTATGTATCTTTGATATGATGTCATGAAAACTGTACTTTATCTTTGGGATCTTCCTCCCCCAAACCCATAAACCCCACCTAATCATAAGAGAAAACATCTGATTAATACCAGTAGAGAGATATTCTACAAAACACATGACTACAATGTACTCCTCAAAACTGTCAAGGTCAGTAAGACCAAGAAAAATCTAAGATTCTGTCACAGCTAGGAGGAGCCTAAAATAACTAAATACAATGTGGTATTCTGAATGGAATTCTGGAACAGAAAAAGGATATTAGGAAACAACTAAAGAAATCTGAATGAAGTACAGACTTCAGTTAATAATTATGTATCAATATTGGTTCATTAGTAGTAATAAATGTATCATACATATGTAAGGTGTTAATAAAAGGGGTGGGTGTAGGGTAAATGGTAACTCTCTATACTTTTGTAACAATTTTTCTGTAAGCCTAAAACTGTTCTTAAAGTTTATCAAGATAGAGTAGATAAATAACTGCAGTACAAATTGAGACTCTTGGAGCCATTAATTTCCAATGTGGAGTCTATTAAACTTTAGAAACCTCAGTATTTTTGATTTCTAAAATTATATATTCACACTGAAAATAGACTATTGGAAATATAATATTTTTCTCAAGAATACTGGAAGATATAGAACATTTCTCGATTCCTTTTATGAAGCTAGTCACAAAATTCAGTGACAAAATAGTACATACACCAGAAACACATAACCACACAATCTTACAGAACAACTATATTCATGAATATAAATTTTAAAACCCTATAAAGCATACAAAAAATGAATGCACTGGTATTTAAAAATAATAAGCCATGGCTATTCAATATATATTTGATAAGTTAATGAATGATAGGTAAATTCTAGCTGAGAATTAAAGGATATTTAGAATAACAAGGTCAAGGTGCTCCTCCGCTCAGTTGTGTCCAACTCTTTGCGACCTATGGACTGTAGCCTGCCAGGCTCCTCTGTCCACAGAATTTTCCAGGCAAGAATACTGGAATAGGTTGCCATTTCCTACTCTAGGGGCTCTTCCCAACCCAGGGACCAAACCTGCATCTCTTGCATTGGCAGGTGGATTCTTTACCACTAGCGCACCTGAGACGCCCCACGTCAGTCAATATTGACTCGTGTTAATGTCAATGATACAAAGCCATATAATCATATCAGTGAAAAGGCATATTCAACAGCCATTTCTGCTTTTTTTTTGTCATAGTAGGAAAAGTTAATTTCATTTACATGCAAAGAAAAATACTCTCTGAAATCAAGAGGTGGCATATAGCATGATGGCTATGCTGAGGGACACAGGGTTATTCCTATCAAAGATGTGACATCTATATGTACTACGACCTCTGACTGANCATAGTAGGAAAAGTTAATTTCATTTACATGCAAAGAAAAATACTCTCTGAAATCAAGAGGTGGCATATAGCATGATGGCTATGCTGAGGGACACAGGGTTATTCCTATCAAAGATGTGACATCTATATGTACTACGACCTCTGACTGATACTATGTACTATGACCTCTGAATAATACTATGACTAAGTATCATTCTGCAACTGAATTATTCAATCAGAAAATATAGGAAAATACAAAGACCTATTGACACCCTCTTTATACAAATAATTTTTTAATATGAAACAAAAATACAACCATTTTCACTTTAGGAATGAGTTAGCGACTGGGCACTACTGGAAAGGTAAATTTCACACCTTGTTTGCCTCAGAAAGAAATATTAATAGTTTGGGAAAGTCTTTTCATTCTCTGACAATTCAAATAAATGGTCTATATTTCATATTATTTGCTAATATCATATTTTCTGTATCTAGTATAATATTCAGCAGACAAATATATTGAGTTGGTTAATAATGTAGAAAATGACCTCTTCTGTTTCAAGGTATCTGAGGAATTCATCTAATTGGCTTGGCTGGATATTAAATATCAAGGGATATAGAGGGTAGGGATGAGGATGAGGAAATGATATGGGTTACAGTATGATTTCAACTTTCAGATTGGATGGAACATAAATTTCTCAAAATTATCTCAATGTATTTACTATTATAAAACTAAAAAAAAAAGCTTTGAAAATAAGAAGGAGAAGTTTGGAGACAAAGGGAGAGAGAGACAGTGAGAAATGTGGCTACTGCACAAGGGAAAACCTTGGGAAAAGTGGAGGAAATTTAAAGATATTTAGGAATGTTTCACACACTTTGTTTCCCCATGAAACTTCAGTGACGTAAATATTAATCATCCGTGATTCTGGAGTTGAATTTGTCTTTATTCCTGTTTTCTGATTGCTGTTGATGGAGAGCAAGTAGTAAATGAGTGCAAGATTTGGGAACTAAACAAACTGAAATACAAACATAGTAAATGTTTATTTAGAGCTTACTATTTGTGTGTGTGGCAGGGGATGTCAAATGTCTTACAACAAATGTGTTAAGTAGCTGCTTTTGTTTTCCGCATGTTACAGATTTGAAGGAAAGCTTGTCTACCTAGAAAAAATGAGAATCATTTGATAAACAGAATAAAAGCATTTCATAGTTTCCAGTTACCAAATTAACATAAAAATCAACAGCTTCTTTACACTGTAGAATTAGCTATTTAGAAATATATTTAAAAATCAGATTAACAATAGCAACAAAAAATGTTAAATAACTAGGGCTAATCTTAATAAGAAATATGACAGATATACCATAGAAATACTACAAGCTTAACTTACAGACATAAAAGATGTTAATACATCAGCAGACATTCCATGTTTTTAGATGAGAAGCTTCAATATTTTAAAGATGTCACTTCTCCCCAAATTAATTTATAAATTTAATGCAATCCCAATTAAAATTTGATGAGATTTTTGTTTGGAACTTGACCAAATGATTCTAAAGTTCATTTAGAAGAATAATTGTGTTAGAATGGTCATGAAAAGACCAAGAAAAATGAGTAATGAGATTGACTTGCCCTATTAGAAATTAAATTATCACCGTGATATGGTACCAAAGTAGTCAGACAGATCCATAAAACTAAAAGAAAATTCAGAAGTTAAGTNATTCTAAAGTTCATTTAGAAGAATAATTGTGTTAGAATGGTCATGAAAAGACCAAGAAAAATGAGTAATGAGATTGACTTGCCCTATTAGAAATTAAATTATCACTGTGATATGGTACCAAAGTAGTCAGACAGATCCATAAAACTAAAAGAAAATTCAGAAGTTAAGTATGTATAATAATTTGGCATATATTAATGATGTCAGGTTGAAAATATTAGGGAAAGAATCAACTATTTATTAAATGGATTATTCAATAAAATATGATCAGGGGCAAGTATATACCATTTTTAAAAAAGGTTTGAATTTATACCTTAATTCATACAAGAATAAATTTCAATGTTTCAAAGTTTTTATTGGAAAAGAGAAACCATTAGAACACTGGGATATATAAATAAGTATTTATGTAATCTTATAGTGGTAAAACACTTAAAATGTTTTAAGTGCAAACTCAATAGCTGAAAGGAAAAGATTAATAGTGTTTTTAACTACATAAAATTCCACAACTTTTGAATCTCTAACATAAACCCTGATCTAATTGTTCACCTAAATACCATAAACAACATTAAAAGACAAACTCTGAAAATTATTTGCAAGAGATATTACATACAAAGAAAGGTTTAGCTTCCTTAATCTTTCCAAGGCTCATGCAAATCTTCAAGAAAAAGAGGATATTCCAAATGCAAGTGGCCCAAGAACAGGCCAGGCAATTCATAGAATAGATACCTACATTTTTAGCACTGAAAAATGCTAACCCTGACTAGCTATTAAGAAAACACAAATTAAAACATGAGACATGCCATTTCTTGCCTATTATTAATAAATTCAAAATGATTAAAAATATTGGTATTATTCAATGTTGGCTAGGGAATATGTAAACAGGCATTTTCATATGCTTTGGTATAAATTCAGATTGATAAAACAAGAACTTTCTAGAGAATGGTTGGACAACATATTATCAAAATTGAAAATGTGAATTTCCATTTATGCAGCAAGTCAATTTCTAGAATTTAACCTTAGGGAAATAATAGGACAACTGTCTGAAGATACAGGTCCAAAGAGGTTCATTTCAGCATTAGTACAATAGGAAAAATTAGAAAACCATATTATCATTCAAAATATAGTAGTCATTAAGTATATTATGATATAATACATAGCAGAATACCATGTAGTAGTTTTAAAAGATGATGAGAGATCTATATTCACTATATAATATCATGGTCCTAAAACTGGAAGTGAGAAAACTGCATTAAAAGCATTTTATATAGTATATCATTCCCTTATATATGTATTTGCATGTATAGTGATAAATGCTAATTATTTCTGAGGATATCTTTTCCTTTATGCCTGTGTATATGTAAGAAAATCCAGCCTGAAATCACTAAAACTCTGTTGAACACCATGCTACAAGTAGCCTTAGGCAAGTTATCTCCTATGTTCCTCAGTCTACTCATCAGTAAAATAGCTTTGCCTTGTAGGGTTGTTCTGGGGATCAAATGAATTACATATAAATCACTTAGAATGGTGCCTGACACATAGCAACCATATTCAATAATTCACCACTATCATTACTACAATAATCATTACCATTTTTATGATGACTACCCTTCATGAAATTACAAGAGAAAAGAGGGGAAACAGCATTCTTGACATCAAGACAAAATGCTGAGCATCTTAGGCATCTTCCCATCCATGCCATATAGATAGTGCACTCTTCAGGATGCAGAAGAACCCTGTAGATGTTGGGAGAGGGATGAAGAGCCAGGGTGATACCCAGTGAAAGTGGATTTAATTGTGAGTCTTGCTTAAGATGGGCTTCCCTCATGGTTCAGTGGTAAATAAAGAGTCCACCTGCAATGCAGAAGATGCAGATTTGATTCCTGGGTTAGAAATATCTCCCAGAGGAGGAAATGGCAATGCACTCCAGTATTCTTGCCTGGAGAAGCCCCTGGATCGAGGAGCCTGGTGGGCTACAGTCCATGGGGTTGCAAAGAGCTGGACGTGAATAAAGTGACTGAGTACTGACCCTTGCATTATACACCACCAGGAACTCTTGGAATAACCGTCTGAGATGCAGGGTTGCTGAAAGCATGGAGCCACAGGCTGGGGCAAGATCCAGTGCAATTTCTATGACATTGTATTCTTGCCATGTCTCCATTCCAGCCTATAGGCTGTATATGATTCTACCATTCACATACAGCCAGATGACATAGAGTCTGAAAAACCTGTTTATTCAGGTAAATTAATGGCAAATAAATATCATGTATGCATAAGTTTTCTATTTAGGGAATTATACTGTCTTTAATATATGGTTGCATGCATTCGTGCTAAGTCACTTCAGTCATGTCTAACTTTTTGTGACCCTATGGACCATAGCCCACCAGGTTCCTCTGTCCTTGGGATTCTCCAGGCAAGAATACTGGAGTGGGGTGCCATTTCCTCTGCCAGGGGATCTTCCTGACCCAGGGATCAAACCCATATCTCTTATGTCTCCTGTATTGGCAGGCGGGTTCTTTATTACTGGTGCCACATAAGAAGCTCTCTATTTAGGGAATTATACTGTTTTAAATACATGCTTAATATCTCTCAACTAATCCTGCTTTAAAAAAAAAGAAGAAGAAGACGAGTTCATGGCTTCCTGACCAGGGATAGAACCCTTACCTACTGTATTGGAAAGGGAAGGCTGAACCACTGGACATCCAAAAGAGTCCCTAATCCTGCTCTTTTCAAGTCTGAATAAAGATTCGCTGCAGAATACTGCTGTGGACAGTCTTTCTCCTGAGGGGTTTCAAACTATCCAGAATTGGCAGTTGATCCCATTTCATAACAGTCTTTTCTTGTTTTAGGCAATTACTCCTAACCATGCCTACAGTGAACCCCTGATAAGGAAGCAGATCCTTCTTCTGAGCCTATTTTTCCCTTAGAGAAAGGAAGTGACTGACTTTCAGGATACCCAGCAGCAGCGGCAGACACAGCAGGATCTTTTTACCATGGAGAAATGTTGATTTCGTATTTGCCTGTATGTGTGAGATGAATGCTGGGCATGATTTACTTACTCCAGAAAGTGTTGCCTGTAACATGGAGACACAGGACAGTTTAAAAGGAAGAATAATCACAGCACACAGCTATTCATCTTCGGCTGCCTCAGGGAACTGTGAGCTGATTAACTCTTGCAGTGACTGGCTGGTAGATGCTGTCAGCTCCCATCTCTATGTGTCTCTGTCATCCCTAGGATCCTTCACTTTCTGCCCTCAGCACCTGGACCCCTTTTGGCAGAGTAGGGTATTAGGCCACTGTCTTCTGAATTAATACTGATGAGGTTTGGCACTGTTCATCCTCACCAAACTGTTGCTACATGCTATCAGATTTGGAAATCTGTATATTCAGGGCTGATTGCCGGTTAGCTGTCTTGCCTAGGACATACCTTCCTTTTCATCTTCTAGGCTGGCTTGTCCATCCCCAGATTAGACCTTTTCTCTTTCTCCTTAGTCCTGATTGATTTCCTTTCCTAATACCAGTCTTCCTATAGGCTAAGACCACTGAAATCCCTAATCCAGAGTGGGAGCCCCCTTTCTTTCCTGGTCCATTCAAGATCCCAAGCCTATTGCTGTCGGCTGGAATCTTGTTGCCAATGGAAAAAATTCCTTGGATAACTTTGCCTGTCTAGCCCTCCTGCATTGTTCCACTTGAAATCTTTGATGTTCTTATTGTTATCTGACCTGTCCTTTCAGTACCAGTCAGTTTACAAGGCACCCAAATGTGCTTTTAGAACAATGTGTATTATTCATCCAGATAGTATTTTGGAGACTGTTCTATATACCAGTCACTGTTCTGGGCACTGAAACACAAGTCCCAGCCTTCACTGTAATAACATTTTAATAGAGAAGACAGATGTTAAATAAGTACACAAATGTAAATAAGATCATTTCAGAGCGATAGGTCAATGATGAGAATAAAACAGGGTAATAAAAAAGTGGGCAGGTAGATAAGCTTTAATAGAACGGTCAGGAATGTTCTTTGTAGAGGCACAATATTTGAGCAGAGACTTGGATGACAGGGAGTCAGTTATGAGAAGGCCTCAGGGAAGTGAATTTCAGGTAGAACAAACAATAGTGAAGGCTTTGAGTTGTAAGAGAGTGCTTAGGAAACAGAAAGAAGGGCAGTGTGACTGCTGCCAAGTGAGTAAAGGGAGCAAATGGCAGGTAGGTTTGGAGAGGGCAGCAGGAAATTTCACCTAAGGCCTTGCCGGCCATGGTAAGTAGCTCGAATTTTCTGTCAAGTACATGGGAAATCACTGGAGGGTTTGACATGGAGAAGTGGCTTATCTGATTCATCAGCTACATGCTGGTTTTCTCTGCCCTTGCAGTCTGGTGATTGTCATCATTCCCCAAGCCCGGGTGGCTCAGATGGTAATGACTCTGCCTCCAATGCAGGAGACCCAGATATGATCCCTGGGTTGGAAAGATCCCTTGGAGAAAGGAAATGGCTTCCCACTCCAGTATTCTTGACTGGAAAATTCCATGGACAAAGGAGCTTGGTGCAAAGAGTCAGACATGATTGAGTAACTAACACATCATCCAAACTATGATACCACCCGTTTTCAAATATGGACCAAAGGAAACAGAGACATCACCCAGGAGGGCAGGTAATTAATCGCAGTCCTGTCTCCATGGCCCATCTATGGGTGGGCCCATGGTCTATTAACTGGGGTTTGATTAGAGCTCAGAAGAACTTCAGAGAGGAATGTGATCAAACAGCAGAGTCAAAATTGAAGACTGCTGGTTGAAATGTGGGCAAGAGGGTGACTGTGGAGGAAGGCTATGGATCTGTACAAATATGCAGAGGTCAGGCTGGAATAGCGCTGGAGGCTCTGCCTTGTGCTGGTTGCTGAGACAGGGCCAGAAGGAAGCTGCAGTGAACCCACTGCTTGGATGGGAACCCAGAGCCGATTCCCATCCTCTTCCTGGGGCAGCACTTTCCCCCGAACCTCCCCCATCCTATAATCCATTAGGATTAGATGCTTGGGATGCTGCTTACATCCCTATCTCAGTTGTCAGCTCAAATGCACTTCTTGGCCTGAACTCAGCTGAAGTGTGTAAAATAGTGAGTGTGAAGTGGGGCTGGGTGAAAGTTAGGTTTGAGCTGAATGGAAGGTTGGTTTTTTAATTAAGAATTTTCCATGTGATGACTAGAAGTTACAAAATTGCTCATAGCTGGACTCTGGTGTGTCATTTCTCAGGACTTTAATCTTGCATCGTTTCTGCTGTCCTAAGGCTTTGAAGACAACATATGGATAAATGGAAGAAGGTGAATACATTTCTTCTTTTTTTTAATTAATTTTTATTGGAATATGATTTCTTTACAATGTTGTATCAGTTTCCATTGTATAGAAAAGTGAATCAGTTATATATATATATATATATATATACACATATATATAATCTCCACTCTTTTAAAATTTCCTTCCCACTTAGGTTACCACAGATCACTGAGTAGAGTTCTCTGTGCTATACTAGGTTCTTATTAGTTATTTACTTTATACATAGTATCAATAGTGTATATATGTGAATCCCAAACTCCCAATATGCCCTCCCCACCTTCCTTCTTGGTGGTGGTTTAGTCACTAAGTCGTGTCTGACTCTTGTAACCCCGTGGACTATAGCCCACCAAGCTCCTCTGACCATGGGGTTTTCCAGGCAAGAACACTGGAGTGGGGTGCCATGCCCTCCTTCAGGGGATCTTCTTGACCCAGGGACTGAACCCAGCTTACCTGCATTGTAAGTAGATGCTACAAACTGAGCCACCAGGGAAGCCCACCTTCCCACCTGGGTAACCATAAATTTGTTCTTTACGACTGTGACTCTACTTCTGCTTTGCAAATGAGTTCACTTGTATCATTTTTCTGGATTCCACATTTCTCAAATATGTATTATGTTTCATGCTTTACCCCAGGGACTTCATATACACTATCTGAGTAATCCGTAATAATCCTATAACACCCACAAGGTAATAATCTTATGGATAATATAATCTCATTTTGTACCTAAAGAAACAAAGGCTCATAAATATTAATAAATCAGCACAAGAATAGGCAACTAGCCCCTGGTAGGTGATGAAAGAAAGTGAAAGCTAGTCCCTCGGTCGTGTCTGACTTTGTGATCCATGGACTGTAGCCTGCCAGGCTCCTTTTTCCCATGGAATCCTCCAGGCAAGAGTACTGGAGTGGGTTGCCATTTCCTTTTCCAGGGGCTCTTCCTGACCCAGGGATCAAACCTGGGTCATTTGTATCCCAGGTAGATTCTTCACCAGCTGAATAGGTGATGGGGTAAGGCAAAATTTGGGTGTGAAGGCAGGTGTTTTGAAGTATATAGCTCATCTTGTTGATTCAGTTACTCTGGCTGATGGGGAATAGTAATTGTTCTATCCAGCCCTCTCTGGCACTTTTTGTACTAGTATTTTAAACGCATTATGATTTTTTTCATATTTAATTTTCTACATGATTGAGCCTTTTCTTCCCAAATCAGTTGGAAATCTCTTTGAACATAGTGACCTCTTCTTTTTTTTTTTTAAATTTAAATTGATTTATTTTAATTGGAGGCTAATTACTTTACAATATTGTATTGGTTCTGACATACGTCAACATGAATCTGTCACGGGCATATACATGTTCCCTATCCTGCCCCCTCCCCCTTCCCTCCCCATACCATCCCTCCAGGTCACCCCAGTGCACCAGCCCCAAGGATCCTGTATCAAACCTGGACTGGCGATTCGTTTCTTATATGATATTATACATGTTTCCATGCCATTCCCCCAAATCATCCCACCCTCTCCCTCTCCCACAGAGTCCAAAAAACTGTTCTACACATCTGTGTCTCTTTTGCTGTCTTGCATACAGGGTTATCATTACCATCTTTCTAAATTCCATATATATGCATTAGTATACTATATTGGTGTTTTTCTTTCTGGCTTACTTCACTCTGTATAATAGGCTCCAGTTTCATCCACCTCATTAGAACTGATTCAAATGTATTCTTTTTAGTGGCTGAGTAATACTCCATTGTGTATATGTACCACAGCTTTCTCGTCCATTCATCTGCTGATGGACATCTAGGTTGCTTCCATGTTCTAGCTATTGTGACCTCTTTAAACCTCTTTCCATCTTCAGCTGTGCTCTGCCTTATGTGAGATTTCAGCAATTTCTGACTGATGGACTGCCAGTTCCAAAGTGTGATCAGTCAGGTCAGTTTTGGTGGCATATCAGTTTTGGTGGCATATCAGGGGCCCCAGGGAAGCACCCTGAGAAATCTAGGACACAGGAACCAATCGCCAGAGAGCACCAAATCTCCAGAGACATAAGGCAGTGAAGATATAATAAACACACACTGAACATCCAAGAGTTTCAATTACACTTCCTCTACACTAAGGAAAATGAGATAAAAACACAAGGGAAAGGGGAATTTATCTGTCTTTTCCTCCTGTGTTGCCATCTTAGTTTACTATTTTCTGGCTTTTTCCTGTGTTCAATGTGTCCTTTCAAATCCCTCTGAAAGGGCTTTATGCTTTCCATTAGTCCTGCTCTTCTTGGTGCCAGGAAGTTCTCCAAAAATGTTCTTCTATACAATTCTTATACAATAGTAGTTACACTGTTACCTAGATCGCATCGCACCATGAATTGAGAGATGTGCTTCATACGAATATACATCCATTAGAACATAAAGATTTTGTGGAAACCAAGTGTTAACATATCCAGATATGCTATTTAATTCTTCACAAAGGAAAGGAAACAAGCCATGCTTTTTGTGTATAACAACAAACTGATTTCAAATCGTACCAAAATTTCTATTTCTAAGGTCAACTAAAATATTTCCTCTTTGTTATTCTCATAGCTAGTTTGTTGACTTTACTACTGCTGGCCCTATATATGCTTAGAGCTTTTTGCTTTTATTTACTTACATTTGCTGTACAGAAGATTTTTATAGTTACAAAGAAATTGTAAGAAGCTCCATTTTTAGAAGGCTTAACAAATATTATTCTAGATATTATATTCTGTTTTTTTTCCACATTCCAGGCAACTTTTGTATTAAAATACCTTAAGTTTTGGTCTAAAAATTAAGTCACTCTTCTACGAGTGATGAAGGGTGGAGAGGAGCCAACGATACAAAATAAATGACTCCTATGTTCTAGCTGTGATCTCATAGTTGGTAGAGTTGTGAACTCACAGATCACTCTCTCAGTTCAAACACAGGGAGGTCTGGGACCTCAGGCTACTGATAGGTTAATCTAAACCAAAGAGATTCCTTTTCAAGAAAACTAAAGGCAAGAAAAGACAAAAATATGTGGAATGGCCCACATTTGCAGTTGGCAGTAAACATGCATAGACTCATGATTCCATTCACATTTTAACAAAGAAGTGGACTTATAGACAAGAACAGGGAACAGTTGCCCAAACCTACCCTGCAAACTAGAGCTAACAGAAAGTGAACAAATTGGGGAAAACAGACACAGGGAATTCAGGGAAAGTTTTTAAACAGATGCATGCCTTGGAAAGACATTTGACTCACTTAAGAATTCTGTTTCTGCACCATCCCCCCATGGCTGGAGTCTCACGGCCTGCTCTGTCACACATGCAAAACCAATCTGCTCCCGTGACATGGAGCATGAAAGTTCATCTCCCAAAACTTTACACCCTATTGAAAGAATATAATAGTGTTAAAGAAAAGCTAATTCTGTGATCCTTAGGCATGGGGCTACAGATGGGATGCCATTTTCAAGGGACTTTTTTTTTTTTTTTTTTTGCCCCGGTTCCCATCAAATAGCTCCTGAAATAGGCATGATACAGCCCCCTTGAATAAAATAAAATACCTTATTTAATTGCCTGAATGACACTCGGGATTGTGCTGCCAAAGCAAGCCCAAACAGGCCCAACCAGAAGCAATATCAAGGAGGTGACTTAACTATGAGGCAGCCCAGGCTGATGGAAATAAAAACAGGTCTGGGGAAATGCAAATGAAATCTGCAAAGGAGCTGAGGGATAAGAAACCATTTCTCAGGGTAATGAGCTCATTGATTGCAAGGATGGCACCTCAGCCGGACCTCCAGATCTCTGAGCACCATTACACACGGAAGACAGGGGCAGGATTGGGAGAGGCTGGCAGGGCATCGGATCAGCCACAGCCATGGCCACCAAGTCTGCCCACCTGCCTGCTCCCCAACTCTGCCCCTCTGACTTCAGAATTCTGGGTCCCTTTTTTATTTCCTTTGTGTATTTCTGCCATCTGTACAGATTCTCAGGGTCCACTGGATTCTTACTAAAACATTTTCAGAACAGTAAGTCTTGTACCTTCCAAGAAAGCCCCAACTATATTTATTTATCGAGTCTAACCCAATTTTAAATATATTAACCAAGAACAGGCATACTGACTGTCTGTTCTTTCTGTGTCATTCATTGTGGGTCTCCAAAGAACTTGGCTGAAGAAGTATATAATTATCCTGTTTTGTTTATATGTGTATATATATGTGTGTGTGCGCGTGTGTACATGTATATGTGTGTGTGTGTATACATGCTAAAAATTTTTTCTTACACTAAAGGAGGTGGTGATCTTTCCCCAGGATGTATCTTGTAAGAGCTACTCAGTAGAATTATATTAGGAAGATTTATAACTAAAATGTGCAATAATTAACAATATCCCATGTGTAATCCTTGTAAATTCTACACTGACCCCAGCTTCTCCAGGATAACAGGAGTTATGAGACATTTTCAACATGGGCTTCTCTCCTGGGCCTTGCTATGCTTGCAAGGTGTTTGGTCCCCTCCCCACTGTTCTCAAATCCAAAGGCTCTTCCAGAGTCATTGATTCAGAGTGGCTGTTTCATCTGCTGTCATATTTTGGAACAAGGATTCAAAACAAAGTAGCTTAGTCAGATAGCTGTTGTAAACTGAACTCCGAAAAATTCATACCTTGAAGCCCTAATCCCATAATGTGACAGTAATAGGTAATTAAGTTAAATCTAGGTTATTAGGGTAGGCCCTAATCCAATGTAACTGGTGTCCTTATAAAGGAGGAGATTAGGACATATATAGCAGTATCAGCGGAGAAGGCAATGGCACCCCACTCCAGCACTCTTCCTGGAAAATCCAATGGATGGAGGAGACTGGTGGGCTGCAGTCCATGGGGTCGCTAATAGTCAGACACAACTGGGCAACTTCACTTTCACTTTTCACTTTCATGCATTGGAGAAGGAAATGGCAACGCACTCCAGTGTTCTTGCCTGGAGAATCCCAGGGACGGAGGAGCCTGGTGGGCTGCTGTCTATGGGATCACACAGAGTCGGACTCGACTGAAGTGACTTAGCAGTAGCAGCAGCAGCAGGAATGCACATGGACAGAGAAAAGACCATGTGGGACACAGCAAGAAGGTGACCGTCTGCAAGCCATGGAGAGAGGCCTCAGGAGAAATTAATCTTGTTGGCACCGTGATCTTGGACTTCCAGCCTCTAGGACAGTGAGAAAATAAATTTCTGTTGTTTGTCACTCAGCCTTTGGTATTTTGTTATGGTGGTCCAAATAAACTAACATAGGAGGTAATTCCAGGAAACAAATAAAGGAGATGGTAAAATAAGAAAGGGAAGAGGCCAAGAAAAAATATGGTCCTAAGAGAGGTCCCATTGTGGGGAACTGAACTTCCTGCTGGGGAGCCCTATGAGCCTGTGCAGAGGGCTTGTTCTAGAGTCATGGTGCTGTTGCAGGCACCAATTTTCATCTTGGCACTCGTTGGATAAGGACTGCTGGAGGAGGAACATTAATTCTCCAGCAATCTGGCCTGATGTGCAGAAGGGTATGGTGGGGCTCCAATCACCAAAGAAAAGACTCAGGTAAAGAGGTGTAGATGCTGGCGACTGGCTGCCAGACCCTACAATGAAAGGTCTAGGGGAATAAGGGAGAAGCAGTGCTACACTTGCTCTTACAGTCTCAACAGAATCCTCTCTGGCATAGGACTAGGAGGAAAGACCTTATCTATTTCAACTTGGTCATTTTACTGGGGAGATATTTTATTTCCTTCTCCTGCATCAGGTAGTTAGTCCCTTGCTATCCAGAGACATATGAGGAGGACTGTTGAGAGAAGGTTGTTAAAGGAAGGGCCACATTGATAACCCAGGAAAAAATTTCCGGCTGGAAAAATAATACCAAGGTTTCCACCTGTGTAGATTTCCCTGACCCTGAGGTGCCCAGCTGGGAGGCAGGCCAGGGTTGAGCTCCAAGTGTGGTTTGATGCAGGGCTACAGCCACCAGGATGAAGGTACACATTGGTTTTCCCATAAAAATGCAATCCATTCATCAAGCATGTATCCAGACAGAGGAGGAGTCTGTTGTGATTTGCACGAAATCAATGCAGGATCTGCTATGTGACTATGCCACCTACATCCCAGAAATGAAAGGACACGTTCTTATGGTAATTTTATCCAGTAGTAATGAGCTCTTTCCAGCAGAAATCAGGAAGTGAAGGCTCCAGAGTACCTGTGGAGCAGTTAAAATATTCTTGCCAGACTGCATGATTCCCTACAGAATTTTACCCAGAGAAATAAAGATGGCAGTGTTCCACCAAGATACTAACTCAAAAAGGTGAGGCAGGTATAATCCAGGTAGAAACCAATAGCATGGACACTTGGATTTCCCATATAATGATAAGAGGGACTCGGAGGAAATTATGGGGGAGTCTAAGGAGACTTCTAGAGTGCCAATGGCTTCAATTGTGTGATATTAAAAATATTATGCAAGTCTGGGTAGACAAACGTCCTGAGATTTTTTTGTTTTACATGGATTTTGACAAAGGAGAGTAATAATTTGTTGAAGTGGAAAAAGCCCTGAAATAGAAATCTAAAGACAGAAGTATTTCTAATTTGGTCTTAAAATATTCATAACTTATGAACCAATGATTTCACAATTAGGTACCCATGCTAGGGAAAGAATCTAAAATGCAGCCCTGGATTTACACACAAAAATGTTTATTGTCGCATTATGTGTAATAAAAATCCCGGAAATAGTCAAATAGCTGGTGGTTAAGGTATGGTTAATTAATGCAATTAATGTTTGAAAAGAATTTTTAATAACACAGAAGAATAATGGTAAGTGAGCAAACCAGAATATAAGTATAGTACATAAAACTGGGAGGTGGAAAGGAGTGGAAAAAAGACTGAGGGAAAATGTGACAAAACATTAGTTTTTTTTTGGTTGTTGTTTTGGGTTTTGGTGTTGTTTTTTTTTTTTGCCTCTAGGTAGGGGGATTATGAGTGATACATTTATTTATGTTAATTATAATTTTTATATTTTCAATTTTTCTACAATTAAACCTCTTACACACTCTAAAAAAAAAAAATAAGCAGAATAAAACTAGTATTATTCTAGCTATGAAATGCCAGTTCTAAGCACTGATACTTCAGCCTTTGCAGAAATGAATGGGTCATGTGTGGGCCTGTGCACTGAGAAATAAAAGAAACTTAGTGATAACACATAAGTATATGTGTATTATATCTAGTGATGAATCATGAGAGTCTATTGAGCTCAGGTGGGACATTTTTTCTGAAAGCAATGAGCTCTAAGAGAGGTACAAATATTGAGTTTTGACATCTCTAACTGGGGAGACCCTTGATCAGCTCATGATGAACTGGCCTAAACTTTACTTCACATTGAAGTCCTCTATGGAAATGACCTTGTGTCTGTCTATGGCTTCTCTGTTTTAGCTCACTATAGTTGTAATGCTGACATCTGAACTGGGTTTTAAAGGATTCCATTCAGTTCAGTTCAGTTCATTTCAGTCGCTCAGTCGTGTCTGACTCTTTGCGACCCCATGTATCGCAGCACGCCAGGCCTCCCTGTCCANTGAGCGACTTCACTTTTACTTTTCACTTTCATGCATTGGAGAAGGAAATGGCAACCCACTTACAGTGTTCTTGCCTGGAGAATCTCAGGGACAGGAGAGCCTGGTGGGCTGCCATCTATGGGGTCACACAGAGTCGGACACAACTGAAGTGACTTAGCAGCAGTAGCAGTAAGTAGGAGGAAGGCATGGCAAGGAAGCATCTTTTTTTTTTTTTTTTTTGAGGGAGATCTAGAAGCCACAGACAGCCTGGCTTTGGAGACAACACTTCTGGTCAAGGATCATGACTCACAGATCTCTGCTATGTAGGTGTGCTCCTAGGGCTGGCAGTTGGCTCAGCAGTTTCATGATATTCCTTTTTGTCATAGTATGTAGCAGAAATGGAATCTCTCTCAATGGATGACATTCTAGGATTGCCACCCTAGAATCATCTTTGGAGGTCTAACCTAGCCTAGAACCTCCTTCTTGAGATCTTGTAGTGACTTTGCAAACACCTAGTTCCTTGTATTAAATTTCTCTTTTCATAAAATCATTAAAATGTTTTTTCCCTACACCTACTCCCTGACCAATATCACCATTCAACATTTAGTCAAAGACAGTATTATACAACCTGATAAATATATGTGTGTGCTGATGTGTACATGCATGTGTGTGAATTCATGTATGTTTGTTTGCATTTGAATCCTTTATATTCAATAATACTGTGAGGTCTTTGGGACTTGTCTGTCTTAACCTTATCCTACATCACATATATACAATCCTCCATATGTGGCAACTATCATTAAGTCTATTTTGAAGAAAGTACTACTTGTCTTTTCAATTCTGATTCCAAAAATAAATCAGGATCACACAGAAGAGAATAAAAATTGTACTGTTGACTCAGAGGGTAAGAGACCAGGACCAATGACTGGAAAATGATGCTCATTTCTGTGGGAGTATCTTAGTCATAGAGGAAGAGTAGTGCCTCTGCTGTTAAAGCATCATGGTGACATCAGATTTCACCATAGTGGAGATGGAGGAGGGCATGTGACAGATTTCAGTGTTCTATGGGGTCTGCTACTCATGTCTTGATGGGGAGGAAGAGGGGGCTCTCTGACTTACTTCACTCAGAACAGGGGGACTTTTCTCCTGAGTCTGTAATTACTTAGGGAAGTAGCTCTTGATTCTGATTGCCTATTAGAATTTCCTTCTGCCTGGCCCTTAGAGATTCTGATTTATTTCATTGGTGAGGAGTCTAAAAATCACTGTTGTTTTAAAGGCCGAGTAAGTCTAATGTTGCAGGGTTGGGAAGCATTGACCTTGTCCAAATGTTTTCCCATGCATTTAGTCATGGTGCTTTCTTCTAATTTCTTACATCTCTACTGTATTTATTGTTAGGTCTGCTTTTTCATTTGTAGCATTTTGCATTTATGCCTTCTCTTCTTCACTTTTTCTTGTCAGGAAAGTTTTCAATTTATTATTTTCAGTTTTATTTATCCTATAATTTAGCTGCACCCCACAAGTTTTGACATGTAGATGATTTAGCAACATTTCATGCCNTTCATTTGTAGCATTTTGCATTTATGCCTTCTCTTCTTCACTTTTTCTTGTCAGGAAAGTTTTCAATTTATTATTTTCAGTTTTATTTATCCTATAATTTAGCTGCACCCCACAAGTTTTGACATGTAGATGATTTAGCAACATTTCATGCCTTGGAGAAGGAAATGGCAACCCACTCCAGTATTCTTGCCTGGAGAATCCCAGGGATGGGGCAGCCTGGTGGGCTGCCATCTATGGGGTCGCACAGAGTCAGACACGACTGAAGCAACTTAGCAGCAGCAGCAGCAGTGCTAAATATTTTCTGACTCTCAATATTATGATTTATTTACAACACATAAGTTGAGTTGTTGTTTTTTAATGTGTTTGTTTAATGTCTGATGTGGGTGCTTTTGGGTTTTCTTTTGTAAATTGATTTATAACCTCATTGAGAGGTCAGAGTACATGATAGATATGATGCTGACTTCTCAGAATTTGCTTTGAGATCTATTTTGTAGATGAGCAGATGCTCAATGATTTAAAATAATTCATGTTTACCTGAATGAATTTATTTATTTACTTACTTATTTTTACTATAGCAGTTTCCTACAGTGTGGCCCCTGGACCAGTAGCATCAGCAATACCTGGAGGTTATCAAAATGCAAATTCTATTAAGCTAGACATTGAAGAAATTTACAAAGATATGAAACAATTCCACTATTTTGTTTTGGAAAATAGAGTTTTTAAGAATAAAAATGTGGCAATGGCAACCCAATCCAGTACTCTTGCCTGGAAAATCCCATGGGTGGAGGAGCCTGATAGGCTGTAGTCCATGGGGTCGCTAAGAGTCGGACACAACTGAGCAACTTCCCTTTCACTTTTCACTTTCATGCACTGGAGAAGGAAATGGCAACCCACTCCAGTGTTCTTGCCTGGAGAATCCCAGGGACGGGGGAGCCTGGTGGGCTGCCGTCTATTGGGTCGCACAGAGTCGGACAAGACTGAAGCGACTTAGCAGCAGTAGCAGCAGCATGTTAATGTACAATGGATTTATTGCTATTTTAAATGAATGTACACATATTTGAATAACTTTTGATTATATTTCTAAATGACTAGGTATCAATTTTTCTAACTCAACAAAAAACTCTTTAGGGTTCCCCAAAATTTTAAGAGTCTAAATTATTCTTGAGATTTAAAAAAAGTTTTGAAAATTGCTGGCTTATATAGAAAATCTAAAACCTCTATAAGAAGTGCTGAAATAAATAAGCAAATCAATAGCTAAGTTACAGATAAAATAACAATATACAGAAATAAATTGCATTTTTACATGCTAGCAATAGAAATGAAAATATAGATTTAAAGTTATATTTATAATAGCAAAAAACCATAGAATACTTCAGAACATATTAATAGAAGTTGTGTAGGACTTTGAACTATTACTACAAAGATTACTGAAAAAAAATTTTTAATACCTAAATACATGGAGAGATATACCATGTTCATGGACTGATACACTCAATATTGTTAAGATGTCAGTTCTTTTCAAATTCAGAAATGACATCTAGCTAGAATGACATCTCATTCAAAATTCTGGTGGCATTTTATTATGTATGTAAAAGTTGACAAACATTCTAAGATGTATTTGGAAATGTAAGAGACCTAGAATAGTCACTAAGAAGAAAATCAAAATTGGAAGCATTACTTTACCTGATTTCGTCACGGTTAAAAAGCAAAACAGTATGATAGTGTTGGAAGTTTAGAGAGTTAGATCAATGGGACAAAGTAGAGAGTTCAGAAATAAATGCACACATATGTATAATCAATTGATTTTTAAGAAAGGAGATTCAATGGGAAAATAAAATTCCCTCAAATTGTGCTAGAACAACTGGATATTCACAGACAGGAAAAGAGTAGACTTGGACCCATACCTCACATCATACTCAAAATTAATTCAAAGTGAATCACAGATCTTAAAAGCATAAAAACTAAAATTATAAAACTTCTAAAGAAAATTTAGGAGAAATCTTAGCAATCATGGATATAGGCAGATAGGACACAAAAATAATAGATTATAAAGAAAAAATAAACTGGACTTTATTAAGATTATAAACTTCTACTTTTCAAAATACATCATTAAAAATAACTCAAGCTGCTGAAGCTGCTGCTGCTGCTAAGTTGCTTCAGTCGTGTCTGATTCTGTGCGACCCCATAGACGGCAGCCCACCAGGCTCCCCAGTCCCTGGGATTCTCCAGGCAAGAACACTGGAGTGGGTTGCCATTTCCTTCTCCAGTGCATGAAAGTTAAAAGTGAAAAGTGAAATTGAAGTCGCTCAGTCATGTCCGACTCTTCGAGACCCCATGGTCTGCAGCCTACCAGGCTCCTCTGTCCATGGATTTTCCAGGCAAGAGTACTGGAGTGGGTTGCCATTTCCTTCTCCGTAATACACACTATAATGGTTAGTTAATAACGATGGGAAAAAAACTAGAGTTCTCCAATTGCTGGTGGCAGAGTAAAATTTCCAATCATTTTAGAAAATAATTTGGCAGTTTCTTTTAGTTAAGCAAACACCTATTCTATGATCCAGCAATTCCTCTCCTAGACATTACTCAGTTCAGTTCAGCAGCTCAGTTGTGTCCAACTCCTTGCAACCCCGTGGATTGCAGCATGCCAGGCTTCCCTATCTATCACCAACTCCCAGAGCTTGCTCAAATTCATGTCCATTGAGTTGGTGATGCCATCCAACCATCTCATCCTCTGTCATCCCCTTCTCCTCCTGCCTTCAGTCTTTCCCAGTATTAAGGTCTTTTCCAACGGGTCAGTTCTTTGCATCAGGTGGCCAAAGTATTGGAGTTTCAGCTTCAGTTCTTCCAATCAATATTCAGGGCTGATTTTCTTTAGGATTGTCTGGTTTGAACTTCTTGCCGTCCAAGGGACTCTCAAGAGTCTTCTCCAACACCACAGTTCAAAAGCATTAATTCTTCAGCACTCAGCTTTCTTTACAGTCCAACTCTCACATCCATACATGACTACTGGAAAAAGCATAGTTTTGACTAGATAGACCTTTGTTGTTTAGCCATTTGGCTAGACATTACTAGTAGTTTAGTCAAATGACTAGAGATTACCTAATGACTAGACATTACTCAAGAGAAAGAGAAGTACAAATATATACTCACATACACACAAAAAAGATGTGTACAAATATTCATAGAAACTTTATTTATAGTAACTAAAATTGGGAACAATACGAGTGTTCATCAATAGATGAATAAATAATTTTTTGGTAAATTCTAGTATGGAATTCGAGTAAGCAACAAAAATTAAACAATCAGTGATATATGCATATGTTTAGGCTATGATGAGCCTAAAGGCACACAATTTAAGAAAGCACTCACTTGCAGGATTCTGAGCAAATGTCTCCCTAAATTTTGCATCCTAGTTGCCTCATTCAGTTGCTTATTTGATACAGCAGTGAGAAAAATTTCTTTAGAAAGACAGCAAATGTGCCAAGTTATAAAGAAAAAAAATACAAATTTGACTACATTAAAAATTTTAAATGTCCAAATAAGATAACCTATAAACAAAGGAAAAAGATAGCCATAAAATGGGGAGAGTTACTTTCAATGACTAATAACCATCTAACATTCAAGATCCAGGATATATATAGAATTCTTACACAGCAAGAATAAAAGGATAAAAAATTAAGCAAAGGATATAAGGATAATATAATTATCATCAATAAGCATAAGAAAACATATCAAGTTCTGTGAATTTAAAACAAAAATGAGAATTTTAAAAGTTTGTCAAATGGAAAACTTAAAATATTCTGATAATACCAAGTGTTTCAACAAGAGCTTGTTGAAATGAGTCACTAGTCATTGCTAGTAAGGCATGTAAGTTAGTATAGCTACTCTGGAAAAGTTTTGACTATTTCTATTGAAACTAAAAATGTGCATACTTTTTGACCCAGCAACTCTATCATTAGTTATTTATCTAGAAAAATAATCAGACATATAAGCACTGAGACTATTACATGAATGTTCATAATATCACTATTTGGGAATTGGAAAAATCAGAAACCATCTATGTGTGCATCAATTAAAAAAAAGGAATGAAGAAAAATTGGGAGTACATAACTTTCATGCAGCAATTAAAGTAAACATGTAGGTCAATATGAATCAACATGGAAAGGTCTAAAAAACACTGTGGATTGAGAAAAATCCAGTTGCAAACTGCCATAAACATTGTGATTATATTTACAACCATTAAAAATACACACAAAATAATATTATAGAGTTCTATGGATACCACAAAATGCATAAGTATGTTAAATTGTAAAAGGGTGGGAATAAAACATAAAAAAGCATAGTAATGAGCCCATATAGGAGAGGGAGTGAAGATCAGATTGAAGATGGAAATCAAACGGGTGTAGAAGTAAAGAGTACATGAAAATGTTAACACATTCAACTTTTGATAGAGGGAATATGAGGGATTTTTAAATTTTTGTATTTTATAGTATTTTGACATTAAAAATTTTGTTCACATCTAAAATGATAAGAGGTCTGAGTTCAGAACACATCTCTGCCATTAACTTAAACAAGTAACTTCTTCCCTCTTCATCTTTCCTTACTGGTTCACTCAAATACATGCCGAATGATGGAATGACCTTTAATCTCTACCCTAAACCTGATGTTTCTCCAACTCTTTGTACCTGGGAGAAATTCTTCATTTTTCCTTAGCTAACAAGGAAAGCCTTCTGATTAACCCAGGGATTAAGGTCATTTTTCAGTGACAAAGGTAGAAGGTTTTTTTCCCCCACCAGTCTCACAATTTTAAGACTATACCCTTGTTGTCTGGTATCTGACCTAACTCCCTTCAATTTTCCTTCAGAACAAATCTTCCTGCCAGCATTCACCATCCCAGAGAAGGGTTGCAAACAGAAATAGAAAAGTCCAAAGTGAATTAAAATACCAGGTTGTTGACAGGGGAGAAAAAAATAGCCCCCACTAATAACCTGATTTGACATCTGATTTATGTGGTCCTAAAAGGACAGTCATAAAAAATGTGTAAGTGAAGGAATAACATCCAGTGATTTACAAAGGCCCTGGGAGTGTGGGCGACAGGATGCAGTGAAAGGGAGAGTAATAAATCTGGCCAGGGAAGCCATGCCGATTTTTTTCCCCTCCAAGGCCCAAGCACCAAAGATTCTCAGTCTTACACTCAGCAAACATTTCCTGAGTCTCCCAGCCATGAGCAGCATTGGGGAAGCCAAGATGCGTTTGTGTGTATAGCTGGTAGAACAGGCTCATAGAGAGGACATACAAAGTGTGATCTAAAGTGTTGATGAATTCACTGTATGATTAAACCAAACAGCTAAACCAGAGATGCTTCTGTGTAAAAGTGGAAGCAACTGAAGACATTTAAGAAGAGACATTTCAGGGAGAAATTTTTTTTTCAAATATTTAAAAGCTTCACTAAGAAGAGGAAGAAAGTCTCCAGAGAATACCGAGACTGATGAATTAAAGAAATGCAAATTCTGCCCACCAAAGTTTATTGAGAATTTTCTATGTGCCAAGGACTGTTCTAGTAGCTAAGCATCCAGCAAGGATACAAAAGGCTAACGAGGTCCTGCGGCCACTGGAAGTTACATTTTAATGGGTGAAAGAACTATACTATGCCAAATAAAGAAACATATCACTTCAGATACTGGTAAATCTTATAACTGCAGGAGGCAAGGTGATAGAGTGTGGGCAAGGGCAGGAGGGAGAGGGAAAATTTATTTAGGAAAGGTGATCAGGAGAGTCTCTGAGAAAGGGGCATTTGATTTGGCACCTGAATAACAAGAAAGCTCTAATCTTGAGTTGATCTGGGGAAGAGAGATCCAGAGAAAAAGAACAGCAAGTGCAAAGATACTGAGACAGGAACAAGCCTGAAATGTCTGTTTGCAAAGGAACAGAAAAGCCTAATGGGACATAATGAGATAAGAGAGTGGAGAGATGAGACTGGGAACATAGGCAGGGAATGTGGGCCTTGTAGACCTTGATAAGGAGTTTGAGTTTCACACTAGAGACAATGGGATCAACATAGGGTGAGCACACACTGTGCCATAAAAAAACTTGTTATAAAGCTACAAAAGTAAAGACAGTGTGGTATTAGTCCAAAGACAGACAAAGAAACTAATGGAACAGAACAGAATATCTAGAGACAGACCTGCACATATGGCCACTTGATTTGAAAGAACAGTGGCACTATAGTGAATATGGGGAGGATGGAGTTCCAGAAAGCATAGAACAACATGAGAAAAGTAAAACAATAAAGCTTCAAGAAGAAAATACAGGAGAATGTCTTCATGACCTCAGGGAGGCAAAGAAAATTCTTCCAGTAGGACATATAAAGCATAAACCATGAAGAAGAAGTTTGGTACACTGGAATACTTTTAAGAATTTATCAAAGAAGATTGGTTCAAGATATTGGATAAAAAGATACCATTAGAATGGGGGAAATGAAAGCCACAGAGTAGAGGATATTTATAATACATATCTGGCAAAAGATTAGTATCTAGAAATGTAAATTTGTACAAAACAATAAAAAAACGAAAGATAATCTAATAGACACAAAGGCTTTAAAAGGCACTTCACAGAACAGGGTGGCCACATGTCTAAAAGAAGTGCTCAACACCATTTCTTGTTTTAGAGGTACAAATTGAGACCGTAATGATATATTACTATACACACACACCCACCAAGATGACTAAAATTAGAGAAATTCATCACACACACACACATAAGAGAAAGAGGGAGTTTTTAAAAGATTTTTAAAATCCCTTTTGATTCCACTTGCTTCTTCTTCCAGCACTGCAGGTATTGGGAAGAGCACAGCGGGCAGAGATGCACAGGCAGCAAGATAAAGAGAAGCAGGTGATGGGGTTGGAAGCAGCAGAGCAGACAAGACCTTGCAAATCAGATTTGTGAATGATTGCCTGAGAAAAATCTTTGAAATGTTTTGAGCAAAGGGTAGAAGTGATACAATATTTTAAAGCCTTACTTTAAAACTCTCCTTTCAGTTCAGTTCAGTTCATTTCAGTCACTCATTCACGTCTGACTCTTTGGAACTCCATAAATTACAGCACGCCAGGCCTCCCTGTCCATCACCATCTCTCGGAGTTCACTCAGACTCACATCCATTGAGTCCGTGATGCCATCCAGCCACCTAATCCTCTGTTGTCCCCTTCTCCTCCTGCCCCCAGTCCCTCCCAGCATCACAGTCTTTTCCAATGAGTCAACACTTCGCATGAGGTGGCCAAAGTATTGGAGTTTCAGCTTTAGCATCATTCCCTCCAAAGAAATCCCAGGGCTGATCTCCTTCAGAATGGACTGGTTGGATCTCCTTGCAGTCCAAGGGACTCTCAAGAGTCTTCTCCAACACCACAGTTCAAAAGCATCAATTCTTCGGTGCTCAGCCTTCTTCACAGTCCAACTCTCACATCCATACATGACCACAGGAAAAACCATAGCCTTGACTAGACGGACCTTAGTCGGCAAAGTAATGTCTCTGCTTTTGAATATACTATCTAGGTTGGTCATAACTTTTCTTCCAAGGAGTAAGCGTCTTCTAATTTCATGGCTGCAGTCACCATCTGCAGTGATTTTGGAGCCCCCAAAAATAAAGTCTGACACTGTTTCCACTGTTTCCCCATCTATTTCCCATGAAGTGATGGGACCGGATGCCATGATCTTCGTTTTCTGAATGTTGAGCTTTAAGCCAACTTTTTCACTCTCCTCTTTCACTTTCATCAAGAGGCTTTTTAGCTCCTCTTCACTTTCTGCCATAAGGGTGGTGTCATCTGCATATCTGAGGTTATTGATATTTCTCCCGGCAATCTTGATTCCAGCTTGTGTTTCTTCCAGTCCAGCGTTTCTCATGATGTACTCTGCATATAAGTTAAATAAGCAGGGTGACAATATACAGCCTTGACGTACTCCTTTTCCTATTTGGAACCAGTCTGTTGTTCCATGACCAGTTCTAACTGTTGCTTCCTGACCTGCATACAGATTTCTCAAGAGGCAGGTCAGGTGGTCTGGTATTCCCATCTCTTTCAGAATTTTCCACAGTTTATTGTGATCCACACAGTCAAAGGCTTTGGCATAGTCAATAAAGCAGAAATAGATGTTTTTCTGGAACTCTCTTGCTTTTTCCATGATCCAGCGGATGTTGGCAATTTGATCTCTGGTTCCTCTGCCTTTTCTAAAACCAGCTTGAACATCAGGAAGTTCACGGTTCATGTATTGCTGAAGCCTGGCTTGGAGAATTTTGAGCATTACTTTAGTAGCGTGTGAGATGAGTGCAACTGTGCGGTAGTTTGAGCATTCTTTGGCATTGCCTTTGGGATTGGAATGAAAACAGACCCTTTCCAGTCCTGTGGCCACTGCTGAGTATTCCAAATTTGCTGGCATATTGAGGGCAGCACTTTCACAGCATCATCTTTCAGGATTTGAAACAGCTCCACTGGAATTCCATCACCTCCCCTAGCTTTGTTCCTAGTGATGCTTTCTCAGGCCCACTTGACTTCACATTCCAGGATGTCCAGCTCTAGGTGAGTGATCACACCATCATGATTATCTGGGTCGTGAAGATCTTTTTTGTACAGTTCTTCTGTGTATTCTTGCCACCTCTTCTTAATATCTTCTGCTTCTTTTAGGTCCATACTATTTCTGTCCTTTATCAAGCCCATCTTTGCATGAAATGTTCCTTTGGTATCTCTAATTTTCTTACAGAGATCTCTAGTCTTTCCCATTCTGTTCTTTTCCCCTATTTCTTTGCATTGATCGCTGAGGAATGCTTTCTTATCTCTTCTTGCTATTCTTTGGAACTCTGCATTCAGATGCTTATATCTTTCCTTTTCTCCTTTGCTTTTTGCTTCTCTTACCCCTTCTTATTTCTCTCATTCTCCTTTGTGCCTCATTTATTCAACCTCTAATTTTTTTCACTCATAACAAATATGATTGGGCAGTTATCATGCATCATGCCTCCCAGCCCACAGGGAGCCCAGAGCCCAATGGGAGATGGCACAGGCTCACTACATCTTAATCACTGGAATTCCACAGAGCTCAAGCATGGACTGGCATCTCTGCACACTCTGCCTGTGATCCCATAGTCATGCCATGACTTCCACCCATGACATACATGCTGACTACAGGGCGATCAACCAGCAGTTTGTTCATGGCCGAGGAGTTTCCAAGGCCTTGGGACTCAGTGCTTAAATTAGGAAAAGCCCTAAGCAAACTGGGAAGAGTTGGTCACCTAGGGCTTAGAGCCTCTGTACATGGATAACTTTACAAACCCATGTATCCATTTGACTACTAGACATCCCCTTTGATGTTTTTAAGGTTTTCTGACATTCAGCCTGCCCAGTTTCAAACTCCTGATCTCTCCCAAACCCTTCCTCCTCCAAGTTCCTCATATCAGTTAACGGCACTCCCAGCTACCCTACGTCTAAGCCAGAAACCTGGGAGCTGTGCTCAGCTCCCTCTCCTTCCTCACTGCCACATTCTTCAACTCATTCATATGGTGGATATTTCTGACCATGTAACAATAAATAAAACACTATGTCTGCTCTTGAGGAGTTCGCATTCCAGTTGAGCAAAGCAGACAATATGTAAAGCTATCCAAGTGTCAGGACTCTGAAGAAAGATGAAGCAGGAGAGAGGACAGAGGCTGGTAGTGCAACAGTTCTCAAAGGATGGTCAGGGAGGATGTCTCTTAAGCTGACAGATTTGAGTAGATTGGAATAATATATTCCGGTCATGAAATAGATGAAGCAGGTCATGCAAAAAATTAGGGGAAGAGTGTTCCTCACAATGAGAACAGCAAGTGCAAAGGTCCTGGGTACAGTGAGAGAATGACAAGGAGGAGAGTGTAGCTGAACTAGAATAAGCAAATCAGACAGTGGCAAGAGATATCAAAAATAATAAGACCAGATCACATTTGGCTTTGTGGGCCATTGTTAGAACATCTGAGTGAAATAGGAAATTGTTAGATAGTTTTGAAATGAAGGATTTTGATTTACATTTTAACAAGGCCATTGTGTGAAGCAGAGCAAAAGTAAATACAGAAAGAATAGCTACAAAGCTATAGCGATTATATAATGATGCAATAATAATACCTTGCAGATAAGAGATGGTGGGGACTTGGACTGGGGTAAAAGTGGAGGGGGTGGTAAGAAATGTCTGGACTGGATATATTTCAAAGGTATAGCAAACAGATTGCTAATAGATTTGATGTTGGGTATGTGAGAAGAATGAAAGCTATCTCCTACACTGTCTTAAATGCATCTACCTCTTACAGTTTCAACTGCCACCACTCTGATCCAAGCCACTATTATCTCTCACTAGAACCTTTGCAACAGCAAATAGCCTCCTGGTTGGCCCATCTTCATCTCCTTACCCCTTTCTGAATCATTCAACACAACACAATTAGTGTGATTTTTTTAAAGTCATGTGATCATGCCATATCTCTGCTCCAACCACCTCAGTGATTTTCTTACTCAAAAATTCTAACCCTGAATGAGATCTTTGAGGTTCTGTGTCCTCAGCCTTTGGCCATTTTACCAGCCATATATCATACTGCTGATCCCTATCCTGCATAGCATCTACATTGCCTTCCTTTCATATTCCATCCATCCTCAAGTTCTTACGTACGTTGCCCATTCAGGCTTCTCTCTGCATGGAATTCTCCAGGCCAGAATACTAGAGTGGGTAGTCATTCCCTTCTCCAGGGGATCTTCCCAACCCAAGGATAAAACTCGGGTCTCCTGCATTGCAGGTGGATTCTTTACCATATAAGACACCAGGGAAGCCCTAGAATTTATCATTCCTTCCCAAATAAAACATTCCACATCAATCATTCATTTTAGGTGTCCTCATTTAATTATTACCCTTTCAGAGAAGCCTTTTCCATCCCCTTGCTTCTCTCCAAACTAGAATTCTGTTAATCTCCTTTGTTAATACGATCACAGGTAATTAATTCTGGAATCAGCTGTTAATGTCTGTCTCCTGCACCAGAGTGTAAAATTCATGAAAATGTCAACCATGTACAGTTTACATATGGCTGTATTCCGCATCCAGCACAGTACTTTGCTCAGGTTAGCATTTGTGTTTTTTTAGGTAAATGATTGAATACTTGAAAATTGTGGTTTATATATGAAGTCAACAGACCAATAACCTGAGTTATGAAGGACTAACAAAGTATTTGACTCATGCATTCTTCCTGAAAAGTTACTTCAAGATCTATTTCAGGCAGATAAAAAAAAAAAGAATCAAACTTTAAAAATCGTAAATAATAACATCATGGTGTGGAAGAACTGGTAATGAGCAACTAAAAGCATTCAAGCTCATAATTTATTCTAAATAACTGTGGTAAACATGGTTACAAAACAGAATGAAAGTGTCATANTGGTACAGTGGAGGAGCAATGAATTTCTTAGGCCATTTTGTGTTGATTTTTTTTTTTTTTTTTACTGTTTGTGACCCCCCAAAGTCCTGACATATAGGAAGGAGAGCAAAAAAGAGCATATTGTGTTCAAATAGTACTAAGCATTTAACTTTGAAGGACAAAGAGACATCCACCTTGATGTGTAGAAGAGGGGACTGAAATTTGGAAAGAAGTGTTCCCTTGAGTTTCAGATCTGAATAAAGAAGGACAAAGTCAGGAGCATGGAGGAACAGAGCAGAAAAGGGGCAGATCTTAGGTGGAGGGAGGCAAGAGATGACAGGTAGTTTACTGTCCTCATTTAGCTTATAAGCAGTGGGATTTGAAATCACAGAGCCAAGCTGAGTGTATGTCCCTGACATCACCTACCGCTTTGTAAGAAGGTTCCATGACCACTCGGTCAGGGCATAGCCAATAATGGCCTGGTGGCCAGTGCTAACATGACACTTAAACTGCAACTTGCCAAGTTTCCAAAGCCTACAAACTAGCTTTGTGTAACTAAGACATGAAATTACAGACCTTGCTTTATGAAGCTATTTCTCAAATTAAAAAGACCCTCACACAAATCCTGCACCAACGCTTTTAGTATTATGTATTTTCAAAACTGCAAATGGAGAACCAAGATAGATCTCAGAGCTCAATGCTTTTTTCCCAATAGATGGATAGACAAGTGACTTATGCAGATGTGGTATGTACATTCCGCACAATTTGACCATGGTTAAAGGGTATTTATATTCTGATGCAGATAAAATTGAACGTGTCAACACTAATGCATTTTTCTAGGAGAATCACTACTTTCACCATAATTTCCATGGAAAATTTGTGTGCACACGCAGTAATAGACACATTTATAACATCAAAAGGATTCAATTTTCTTTTCAATCATACCACAGTATGAATCGCTTTTCCTATTGAATTTAACAATGAAGCACATTACCAGAGTCTAAAGGATGGGACACTTCGTCTTGCTCTTATGAAAGTACGTCAAACAATGGGTAATACATCACACAATGTCTGGGGTTAACTGAGCCTTTACACAGGCTGGCTGCTAATTTGCTTGGGCCAGCAGAATGTCACTTTTATTTAATTTTGCCAATAAGATCAGCAGGGATCCAAACTCTGTTTAACTCCCAGTTATTAAAAGAGGTTTTTCTTGTTACATGCAGAACTCATTAATTCATGTCTCTCCTAATTCAGAATTTGAGGTCTTTGGAATAGGAGGTAGGCGGTGCTTTGTCTCTGCTATGAAGGAAGCAATTTCATCCAGTACGCAAGCTTCTGTGCAGGCTGCTTAAGCAGCAGAAGAGACCAACTCTTTCAAGACCTTTAGAAGAATTTGATATGTTAATTACAAATTGTCCCTAGGTAGTTACCAGAGCAGATCATCTAAAGGACTCTAGTAGGGAAAACTTTATCCTACCATCATTCATTTAGTCACTTGGTTATTCATCCAGTAATTTAATCACCCATCCATTCCCCATCCCTATATCCATTCATTTACTCAGAATTTATTAAGTCCTTTCTATTTGTCAGGGCTTGAGTTTGGAGCTTGGACTACAAAAATGAAAGACACATCCTCTGTTGAAAAGGCTTTCACAGTCTTAAGTGCAGGAGGCCAGCATTTTGTTCTGAATGTTGCATTCACTGATATTCCACCCCCACACCCCTGAGATTCCCTTTCCACTCTTCTTGACCCGACTCTGTTCCAGAAGGCTGCTGAACTTCAGTGTGTTCCCTTGTCTACTGGCTTCTGGTTTGGTTTGATCAACAAGAAGCACTGGAAATCAGATGATAGAAGAGAAACGAGATCAGGTATTTATTCCCAGCTCCCTCCAAGCAGAGATGCCAAGAGTCAGCTGAGTCCCTCTGTCAGAGGTCAAACTCCTGTCGGTAACCACGCCTTCCCCTTCCCCTTTCAGCCCTGGCATGGTAAGAGTGCCCCATGGGGTCCTGTACCAGCTCTCCTCCTTATCCCTGCTCCCATCTTTGTAAATGTTTGCTTCTTGCTAAATTCTCCTCAAATTACCCACTCCAAGTGTTTCATCTTTTTCCCGACAAATACACAGGTGAACCAAAAATCATATACAAAAAGTAGTATGGGATCTGATAAATGACCCAGGAGACTGGCGAAACCAGAATAGAAAGGGGCAGAGGTTACAGAATTCATTTCCTATGGGTCAGTTCTATTCTCATCAGCATTCTAAAGAATCAAATTGCTTTTGCTTAAAAAAATAGATCAATAATTGGACTTTCCACAAATTTCAACAGCTCTTTCTTAACCAATCCAAGAAGCATATGTCTCTTTTGTATAAAGGCTTTCAGTTCTTAAAGTCAAAAATGGTAACACTCAAATGGGTGTTGAGGTTTAGAACTATGGCTAAGGAGTGAATATAGATCAGGTTTTATTCTACTTAAGGTGTCTTCTGTAATTACTGGTTTGTATCAAAAACCTCATTTTTGCTGACAGGAAGGGAAAGAGTTGCCTGAGAAGTTGGAGCCGGAGGAAATGCCCAGGGCCTGTGTGGGTTTAATGTGCTATCTTCTTTCACAGTGCCATCAATCTCTTCAGTATTTGCATGAAGAACGTCAATTGGCCTAACTGTCACATTCAGAGAACCCACAGATTTTTGTAAAGCAGCCAACTCCTGAAAATGCGTTTCAACTTCTTCAGGCTACTATTCTATCATTTTTATCATACAAACAAAATAAATTTAAAGAATTATCTTTCACATGGACAAGTAGCTAAAAAGCTTCATTAACAAATGTTTTTAGTTTGCTGATTGTTGGGAAGTAAACCAGGTTAAAGATTTCTTTGCAGATTAGACCAAGTTGACCAGACATAAAACAACTTAAGATGCTTCACAGTTGTGCTGATATAACAAGGATTAAAGGTACACACTAACCTGGGAGATAAAAGGTTTGGCTTCTAGGGGCCTCTGCCCTGTGGCAGAATTTCTGAGATCACAACAAGCCATTTAAGGAGGTCATTTCAACAACTGGGGCGTGGGGTGGGTGGGGTGTTACATATGTTCATATGGCCCTTTTGCNGGAGATAAAAGGTTTGGCTTCTAGGGGCCTCTGCCCTGTGGCAGAATTTCTGAGATCACAACAAGCCATTTAAGGAGGTCATTTCAACAACTGGGGCGTGGGGTGGGTGGGGTGTTACATATGTTCATATGGCCCTTTTGCCACAGGGAAATTTGTCAAGTTATCATTTGAAGAGTCTTTCCTTAAAGAGAAATAAGTTCGTCAAAGTCTAAAGGCAAACATGAAATAGGTATCTTTTTTTTAAATCCTGGTGGACTTTTGCATTCAAGAAGCCATCCTTTATTCCTCACGTATCTTGGTGGTTTGTCTAGTAGTTGCAGCCATGGCACCAGGAGGGATCAGGGTCAACTATGGAAGTGTCAGAGTGCTCAACTTCCCTCCACTGTCCCAGTTCCATCTCAAAACACCCTGCCTTGCTACCATGTTCCAACCATTCTAGCTTCTGCACTCTATGGATGAGTCAGATACCTAATGAATCAGGATCTCTGCATGTGCAATTCCCCTTTCTGGAATGTTCTCCTCACTTCTTCCTCTGGCCAACTTCTGTGTATCCTTCAAGTTGCTGTGTAAAACATCACTCGCTCAGGGACGTTTTCCTAAGTAACACCTCTCCCACACCATCACAACTCTTANTGTGCAATTCCCCTTTCTGGAATGTTCTCCTCACTTCTTCCTCTGGCCAACTTCTGTGTATCCTTCAAGTTGCTGTGTAAAACATCACTCGCTCAGGGACGTTTTCCTAAGTAACACCTCTCCCACACCATCACAACTCTTACTAGATCAAGATCCCTAGTCTCACTGCCACAGATCTCACTTTTTTCCCTCCTAGTGTTTATCACAATTGTACTTGAAACTTTGTTAGTGTGCTGTTACATTTAATGCCGTGTAACCTCATTTGCAATGGCACCCCACTCCAGTACTCTTGCCTGGAAAATCCCATGGACGGAGGAGCCTGGTAGGCTGCAGTCCATGGGGTCGCGAAGAGTCGGACATGACTGAGCGACTTCACTTTCACTTTTTACTTTCATGCATTGGAGAAGGCAATGGCAACCCACTCCAGTGTTTTTGCCTGGAGAATCCCAGGGATGGCGGAACCTGGTGGGCTACCATCTGTGGGGTCGCACAGAGTCAGATATGACTGAAGCGACTTAGCAGTGGCAGCAGTAGCAACCTCATTTGACTGGGAGAGTTATCTGGATTTAAATCTGTCTTGCCAACCAACTTTAATACCTAGTGTGATGTCCGCTGCAAAACATGTGCTCAGAAATATTTGCTGGATTACTGAATAGGTTAAGGCATATTTTTTGTTCTGGTTCCTAGAGCTAACCCCTACTATACAGTTTAGACCTGGAATTCCACTCCAGATGCCCAATAGACTGGTTGTAAGAATTACATCCTATCTTACATGGGAAGAAGTGTATCTTACATGAGCCAACTCCAGGGATTTGGAGGACATCCAGGGAATCTTCACAGTCAAGCCTGATTCTTACTGGAGAAGATCCTAAGAATCTCTTTGCAGAGGGGACCAGTCTTAGATTTCCCTCGCCAACCTCCTAGGTCCATTTCACTCACATGTCAGTCTCTACTAAGTATATGGAAGGAATAGGAAAAAAGGTGAGGATTTCAGGTTGATTTGGGTGCAAATAAAGACTTAATGAGAAAATATAAAACATATCATTGAAGTAGTAAAGTTCAATTTTCTCTTTTACCTAAGTTCTTTTAGCACATGAACATAAAATAATGGGGCAAAAGGGCTGTAGAAAGAAACCACAATAAAATAAAGAAGGTACAAAAAATGTGTGTGTAAGGCTCTGAGTGCAAGTGCAAACGTTTCTATTGAAGCATGGATGAAGGTCTGATGGGAATTCATTTTGCAGTTTCAGAGTTGAGAAGAGAGGATTAATGGCCCACCTTTAGTTACAAATATTCTGAAGAAACCCAAAGGTGTTAACGTGGATGAAGGGAAATGTTGATGGTAGTGACTGAGCTGAACGAACTCCTCTCAGCATAGAACTAAAACCTAGAGTTTACTGGAGAGAAACTGGGCAATCCCAGAAGGTATCCTAAAGGCAAAGTTTGAAAAACAGGAATAAAAATTCCCAATTTGAATCAATTCAGAACCCTTGACTCCTAGTGATAAAGGAATGCCTATCTTCTGTCAACTGTCTCCCTGTAGGGGAAGTAAGTATGGAGCAGAGGAAGACAGTAAGCTATGTGGAGAAAATAAATAAATACATACAAAAAAGGGATTGAAAGCCGACAAAGAAAGAAACAGAAGATCTTCAAGAAACTTCTCACCAGTATTGTTCATATTTGGGATTTAGAAAACTAAAGGAGGCCAGTGTCCACGTGGATGAAGAAAGCATGAAAGAGCAAGGTGGCCATAAAGTGTGCATGCATGTGAATATGTGTGCACATCTGTGAATATGTTCATACTTATTGTGCAGGTTCACAGACATGTATATTTGAGTATAGTGAAGACAGATGCATGTGTTGAGACACAAATACGTGTATATCATCTTTCTATATATGCACATGCATGCCTATGCTAAAGGGAATAACATCAAAGCTCAGGATATTATAGGACTTCTTATATTTTAGAGGTAAAAGATGACAATACTGGCCATCACATGCTGTTTTTTTGTGTTGGGACAAAGATTTTATGTCTGTTTTCTCATTTAATTCATAAAGCCCCTGAGGTTCAAATCAGTGTCTCTGTTTTGCAGATAAATCTTCTGAGGCTCCCGGAGCTCATGTGACTCAAATAGCGACTGCGCTGGCAGCGTTAGGACATGAACCTACATCTCTCTGTAAGTGAGGTTTACCAGCTGATCAGTCCGGCAGGAATCCAGGCCAGCAGAGGCTGCGTGCTAGGAGCCCAAAACTTATCTGGCAGCCCACATACGGTCATGCAGGAGTGAGCTCATGAGGTAGCCTGGTGGTCCCCCCTTGCCAGATGGGGGGTGTCCTAAACACCACTCTCTGTGTTCCAGGTGTTGTGTTCTAGGTACCAGGGGAAAGGCAGCATGGAGAAGAAGGTGTGGGGTGAAGGTCTCAGGACCCAGACTATGTAACTATGGGAAAGTGTTTCAGATGCTCTGAGCATATAATCACCTACCTATAAAATGAGGCTGATGATAAAATTTAATTCTCATAGAGGATGAAGTAGATTGCATAACCATTAACCTCACACCTAATTTCTGGCTTTCAGTTTGAAAACAAGCTATGGCATTAGCTGCCCCAGGTCTGCCTTCCAACAGAGTTTGTATAAATGGATTCTATGCACCAATTTTTATTTCTTCAAACTTGTCCTATGGGAACATCTCAGCTTCTTTTTCCCACTTAACTTCAGACTGATACATCCTGTGCCCTGTTGACTCTGTTTCATTGCCTGGATGAGGGAGGCATGGAGCGGCCTAGGCAGTGGCTACACCCAAGCTGGGAAGATTGGGATTAAATCCTGGCTTGGACACTCCCTCACTCACTGACCATGGCCATAGGGTTTCACCTCTCTGAGCTTCAGTTTCTGCATCAATGAAATGATAAGAATAACCCCATCCATTCATTTATCCATCCATCCCTTCGTTCTTCCCCGTAAGTATTGCTATATGCCAAGTGTTATGCTAAGTGCCAGGCACATATCTCTGACCTGACTCAAATATGCTTAGGTTCTAGTGGAGGATGATAAAACAAAAATCATAATAAAGAAGTAATATATATGCATATATATACATATATATAGAGAGAGAAAGAGTAATGTATATATACATAAAGAATCTAGCTATCAATGCAGGAGATGCAAGAGACGTGGGTTTGATCCCTGGGTTGGGAAGATCCCCTGGAGGAAGAAATGGCAATCCATTCCAGTATTCTTGCCTAGAAAATTCCATGGACTGTGGAACCTGGTGGGCTATAGTCCATAGAGTAGCAAAAAGTCATACATAAGTGAATGCGCACGCACGTGCGTGCGCGCACGCACACACACACACACACACACATTATTGTCAATGTATCTTTGGTTTTAGTGGTTTAGTTACTAAGTTGTGTGCGACCCTTGTAACCCCATGGACTATAGCTCATCAGGCTCTTCTGTCCATGGAACTTCCCAGGTAAAAATACTGGAGAAGGTTGCTATTTCCTGCTCCAAGGAAACTTCCCAACCCAAGGATTGAACCTGTGTCTCCTGCACTGCAGGCTGACTCTTTACTGACTGAGTCACCAGGGAATCATATATATAT
>SJYV01005995.1:0-28921 GCA_006410875.1 Neotragus pygmaeus | reverse complement strand
TGCAGGCTGACTCTTTACTGACTGAGTCACCAGGGAATCATATATATATATATATATATATATTTATATTTATATTTATATTTATTTGTATGTATATTTGTATTTATATTCACAATGGAATATTACTCAGCCATTAGAAAGAACGATATATTGACATTTGCAGCAACATGGATGGACCTAGAGAAATATAATAAGTGAAATAGGGCAGACAGAGAAAGACAAATATTACAAGACATCACTCATATGTGGAATCTAAAATGTAATACAAATGAATCTATATAGAGAACAGAAATAGACTCACAGACACAGAAAATAAACTTATGGTTATCAAAGGGGAAAGGGGGAAAGGGAGGGGAGGAGGGATATATTAGCAATATGGGCAGATACAAACTATAATACGTAAAATAAATGAGGATTTACTGTATAGCACAGGGAATTATATTCAACATCTTGCAATAACTGTAATGGAAAATGATCTGAAAATATATATATATAACTGTATCACTTTGCTGTATACCTAAAACTAACACAACATTGTAAATCAACTATACTTCAATTAAGAAAAGAATTTTTTGTTTTTTTCCTTCTCATGGAGCAAATGAATTTTTAAAACCTAGCTAAAATTACAATTTAGGGCCCAAAGAAGTTGATGTGGGCTTCTGAGGACCATACCTTCCTTCCCACTGAGGTATCTGCCATTCTTGCTTTGAGGGAGGGTGGCATTTCTTAACCTGCGTTCCTGAAGTGTTAGTGAAGTATCAGTTGCTCAGTCTTGTCGTGTTTGACTTTGCATCCCCATGGACTGGGGCTCACCAGGCTCTTCTGTCCATGGGATTCTCCAGGCAAGAATAATGGCATGGGTTGCCATTCCCTTCTCTAGAACTTGCCTTCCTAGGTGGCAGCTATTTCTGCTTTGACAGCTACTGATATTTTTGTTTGTGTTTCTGTGCCTGGGGCCCTTACTAGAAATGCTTGGTCCCTATCTCAACAGAATTTAGCCCCGAAAAGCAGCCTCTTTTGGGTCTCAGCACTTCAGCACTCAGTCCTGAATATTCATTGGTAGGACTGATGCTGAAGCTGAAAACTCCAATACTTTGGCCACCTGATGAGAAGAACTGACTCATTTGAAAAGACCCTGATGCTGGGAAAGATTGAAGGCGGGAAGAGAAGAGGACTATAGAGGATGAGATGGTTGGATGGCATCACCGATTCAACGGACATGATTTTGAGTAAACTCCAGGAGTTTGTGATGGACAGGGAGGCCTGGCGTGCTGCAGTCCATGGGGTCGCAAAGTCAGACACGAATGAACTGAACTAAATCAACAGAACTGAGACCCCACCAGCAGCCTCCTTTGGGTCTCAGCACTTCCCTGGCAGGGGTGATACTGTGACTTATAGGAAATATTTATTTGGTCTCTGTCTGAAGCTCCTGGCTCACAACTCCCCCAAACCCTTGGAATTTCCTTGAGTGATAAGAACAATCTTTTGTTCTTTTGGCCTTTTGTCCTCAGTTCGTGAAAACCCTTCTGAGCCATAAAGGTGACATGAGTGTCTTCTTATTCATAACAAGCCCCTTCCCACCCCTACTGGGTTTATCTTAATGAGGTGACTTTTAGAAAACACCTAAGAATGGGGGTGGAGGGGTGGCTGGCTGTCAGGTGAGTCAACCATGAATAAAGGGGTAGAACTTTCAGTTCTGCCTCCAGATCTCTGGGCAAGGGAGAGGGGCTGGAGGTTGAATCAGTCATCTCTGGTCAATGATTTAATCAACAATGCCCATGTAATGGAGCCTTCATAATTCCCAAAAAGGAGTGCATGTGGGGATATTTCAGGTTGGGAACTAGAACAAGCTCTTGCTCTACCAGCTGAAACCCAAGTTCCATGAGGACAGAAACTCTTTTGTTTGAAACCTATGAAGCAAAGGGTGCTATGAATCACTTTATCTGGCTGTTGATGTGTACCTTTTAATGTCCTTTGTAATAATGTGTTAATCTAGTGCGTAAATGGGCCTCCTAAGTTTGTGAGCTACCAAATGAATCAAACCCAAAAGGAGATTGTAGGAACTGATGTATCCCAGGAAGAAGCACAGGCAGCAACATGGACTAGTGATTGGCATTTGCAGTGGGGACCATCCTGTGGGGCTGAGCCCTTACCCTGCGGAGTCTGAGGCTCTCTCTTCATAGACGGTGGCAAAATTGAGCTGAACTACAGGACACCCGGCTTGATGACCGAGAACTGCTTAGTGGTATGGTGGAATCCATCTTGGACTAACAGTGGGATTGCATCTTCAGACTTTTTTAGCCCAGAAGTGGGGATTCTGCTTAGGCTGTTTTGATGTGGGTCGCAAGGATGAGACAGAAGCAAGTGAGAAAACAATAGTATCTGTTGTACCCATGACTTGATAAGGGGAAATGAGAACTGTGTAAAAATGTCCCTAGCATTAAAAAGCAGTAAGGTTGCTCTGAATGACTGGATGGAAGGTCATTGCCTCTGTGAATATGGCTTTGACCTCTTGAGCCATCAGTATTTACAGATTCCTCAGTTCTCCAATCCATCTGACAAGGAATGGAATCAGGACAGATGCATCACTTGGGAAAAAGCAGAGAAAGTGGAGCTAAAATGAATCTCTTGCTAATTTTTGGAAGAATCTAATAACCATTATCTTATTTAGTCCTCACAAAAACCCTATGTGGTAGATACTAGTAATATTCCCATTATACAGGAAAAAAGGCTACAGGAAAGTCAGGGTCAAAGAAGTTAAGTCTTACGCCTGACACCACACAGCCAGCAAGTAGTGAAGTTGGGGCTCAAAGCCATTTCTGTCTGATCCCATAATGATTTCATGCACTGCTTTCTGCAGAAAAACATAGAGGGGTGTTGACATGGTTCACGAGCCTTCAGGTCACTTGAAATAAGCTAGTGCTCGGGAGAGCTTTAGGAAATCATTAAATCATATACTGATTGAGTCACCTCTGTACTCAGAGCTAGCTTAGTGCCATAGAGAATTTAAAAGGAAAATTCTTTCTCCTTCACCTCTTGCTAGTACCTTCACTGCAGACAGAGAGTGAAGAACATAGTGCTGGAGGGAATGCAGATATTCAAGGAGTTGCAGCTGGGAAGGCCTATGGCAGGACTGACACGGGAGCTGCTCTCTGACAAATGCAGATGCACAAGCTGGCTGTGGGCTAAGGCACAAACACAGCAATCAGAATGCTATGTTGGGGCAGGGTGGCAGTGAGGGGACCAGAGGTGCCAAGATCAGAGACTGGGTGATGGGGCACACGGAGGATGGTAGCCTCCCAGGATTAGCAGGTGTTCCAGGCACTGCGATTTTTGAGAACTTGTAGCTGACAAGATGCCATCATAGTGTCTTGTCTCATTTAATCCTCATCTCAGTCTAGCAAAGTAGTCTTGATCATCCCTACAATAAAAGGTAAGGCAGCAAAGGCTCTCAGTAGTGAAGTGTCTTATCTGAAGTCTCATAGACTCTAACTAAAGCAATCTCTGAATCAAACACACGTGTCCTGACTTAGACCCTCAGGACTCACATAGTACGGTGCTATGTAGGATTAGACCTTTGCCCAAGACTGGGGATGTGAGGCAGAGGAGAAAAGAGAGAGCTGTTGATTTCCTGTCATAACAAACGAGAAGCCAAGGACCAATGAGAGCCACGGTCAAAAGTGCTGTCCTGCTGGGGATTGCAGGCAAAAGAAAAAGCAAATGTTTAAAAAAGAGGGCAAAGAAGGAAAGAGAAAGGAAGATACAGAGAAAGAAGAAAGAGTAGAAAGATGAAAGCAGAAGAGAAAGAAGATGAAGAAGAAGCAGAGGGTAAAACAAAGGAGCAGGAGGAGGAGGAGAGGAAGAAGATGAGGATAGATGGGTAGTCATTCATACACTTGAGTCAGTCAAGCACAGGGAAACCCTTTGCCCCTGCCCTGGAGGGCACAGTGAGATGTAGCATAATAACCACCAGGTGGCACCAGTAAGCCTCTCTCCTCTTCGCCGGTGTGGAGCCTGGCATAGTGGTTGGCGTCAGTTAACCTGCTGGCAGGACAAAGAATCTTGGGTACTACTGGAGAAAGTATTATCATATTGGATGCATGCATGGTCGATTGCTTAGTCGTGTCTGACTCTTTGTGACCNTCTCCTCTTCGCCGGTGTGGAGCCTGGCATAGTGGTTGGCGTCAGTTAACCTGCTGGCAGGACAAAGAATCTTGGGTACTACTGGAGAAAGTATTATCATATTGGATGCATGCATGGTCGATTGCTTAGTCGTGTCTGACTCTTTGTGACCCTATGGACTGTAGCTCTGTCCATGGGATTCTTCAGGCAAGAATATTGGAGCGGGGAGCCATTTCCTTCTCCAACCATATTAGATGAGACCCTGACTATTGAAATTTCTCTACCCTGCATGCTACATGACCCCATAAGACTCCAAAGAAGGAAGCCAGGCTGCCCAAAACAGTGTTCTGGTTTCGTCCTAACAATAATGTGACCTTAGGTAAACTAGTTATCTCTAAGAGCCTTGGTTTCCTCATCTATAAACCTGACTTATACGTGAAAAAGCATAGATGCCATAAATCAAAAAGTGTATTCCAAATATTAGACATGTTTCAAGAAGAATATGGGGAAAGATGAGACCAAAGAGGAAGGGAACTGACCAAGGGGGGCAAAAAGAAAAAAAGAAGCCATTTTTAAGGAGCCTATCTATTATTCCTCAGATTCTCAGTTCAGTTCAGTTCAGTTGCTCAGTCCTGTCCGACTCTTTGCGACCCCATGAATNGAGCACCAAAGAATTAATGCTTTTGAACTGTGGTGTTGGAGAAGACTCTTGAGTCCCTTGGACTGCAAGGAGATCCAACCAGTCCATTCTGAAGGAGATTAGCCATGGGATTTCTTTGGAAGGAATGATGCTAAAGCTGAAACTCCAGTACTTTGGCTACCTCATGCAATGAGTTGACTCATTGGAACAGACTCTGATGCTGGGAAGGATTGGGGGCAGGAGGAGAAGGGGACAACAGAGGATAAGATGGCTAGATGGCATCACCGACTCTATGGACATGAGTTTGAGTGAACTCCGGGAGTTGGTGATGGACAGGGAGGCCTGGCATGCTGCAATTCATAGGGTCTCAACGAGTTGGACATGACTGCGAGACTGAAATGAACTGAAGGATTGATATATTTCTCAGTTCTTTATGCCCTTTACTTTTGCAATCTTTAAGAATCCAATAAATTCTAAAACATACTTTATATTTAGCATTTTCTAAAAGAGGAAAATTGATGTTCCATTTCCGTTTCTTTCATAGTAAGAGGCAATGTCCTCAGGGAAAAAATCCAAAGACACAAATCTTTCACCTAATAACTCACTGAGGGAATATGGCCTTTTTAATATATTTGCCTTTTTATAGTTGACATCCAGCCCACTGGGTCACTTGAGCCTGCTTTTTGTACTAACAGTCTTCTTCCATGAAACAGAAATGGTTTCAGAAATTAGTCCTAAAAAGCAAAAAAGAATGTCCCATTTCCCAAATAATACAAGGAAAAATGTTACTGACATGTTAAAAGTCTATCAACTCTCACTCCCCATAAAAAGAAACATATGCATAAATGAAAAGAAAAATCTTCCCCCAGACAGGTAACTTTCTTATATCTAAAGTAGGAAGTGAAAAATCACAACCAACATGTCAGTTAACTAACATTGGTTTAATTATTAAAAAATCAGACATTTCTCCAGCTATTCTGAATTCCAAACAACATCAACTTGTGTAACTGTCACTAGCATTAGGAAGATTTAATTATTGAGTGTATGTCCTCAGCCCTTGTCAAAGAAGGAAATGGAGAACAAACAAGCATGAGCGAGCACTCTCCGAGCCAGCCAGATCACATGATTGTTACCAACCACATGCTCATAGCAGAAGGGCTTTCATAAATGTAACAGTAGAGCTCTCTGTTTCCACAGGAAAACTTTTTTATTTTCACTCTGCAGTTTCTGAATACAGAATCATTTCCTTAATACCATTTAAAGTAAACCATAGGAATTCTATAGGGCTTCCCTGGTGGCTTATATGATAAAGAATTTGCCTGAAATGTAGGATATTTGGGTTCAATCCCTGGGTCAGGAAGAGCCCCTAGAGAAGGAAATGGCTATCCACTCCAGTATTCTTGCCTGGAGAATGCCATGGACAGAGACGCTTGGCAGGCTACAGTCAGTCCATGGGGTCGCAAACTGTCAGACATGACTGAGTAACTAACATTTTCCTTACTTTTTTTCACATAGAACCTTTAAGGGAGAGTTTATTTTCTACAGAAGAAGCAGCTTTTATGAAAGACTAAATACATACAGTTTTATAAAACATGATTTTGATATAAAATTTAAAACTTGCCACAGATGTAGGCATCCACAGTACAAGAATGAAGCTTGGAAGCCCAGAACTTATTCCTCAGATAAGTTCTGGCCTCAAGAGACAAATTTTATTGTCCCATAGGCCAAAGGCTTCCTGACTTTAACTAAGGGCCCATAGGATGATAAGCTTTTTCCTTTCTTACTTTTAGACTTTTTTTGCTTTTTATACTCTGCAGTAACTATTATTTGAAAACTGTCCTAACATAGAGCCACACAGACTTAATTTCTTCTAATTTATCACATCTATAATGATATAATTTTGCCTCTTTCATTTCTTATACTTTATATAATTTAAAATTTAATTATCTTCATCAAGTACTTATTGGAGATTTCTTGGAATTTTATCTGTTTCCTAACTGCTTCTGGTGGAATTCCAGAAAGTAATCAGCTTCAGCTATTTTCTTTTCATTTGTTGGTTTCAGTGCTTGTGATTATCTGAAAGCTGTGAAAATGCTCTGTGCCCCTGAACTGCATTCAGCAGCCCATATGTTTTGTGTTGAGTCTGCTGACTTTGGTCACTTCCACCTGCTCCCTTCTGTCTCTCCTTCAGCTACAAAAGAGTAAGGTGAGTGAGATGGAAAAGGTCTAGAGGTCTAGTAAGGCCACTATAATTAATTTTCAGTGCTACTCAAGGATTCCTAGGGATGTCTCTAGTTTCCTCAAACTTGTCAAGTCTGCCTTCATAATGACAAAATTGATGACAAATGCAGGGATATTATTTTATTAATAAAAGTAAAATAATAAAGAGTTTAAGTATTACTGTTAATTACTGGGTGTGGTCTGTTCATAGATTGGTGACATCTTCTAAATAATAAAATCATGCATAATTCATATATTTTATATGTTTATTTCATAAAATTTCATTTTCTTGCCTTCATCATAATAAAATCACTGATTATAATTATATAATTATAATTAAGATGTTCATATTATTTATGTTAAGTACTTTTGAAACATTATGGTTATTACAGTTTTATTAATTTTATGTTAGGGAATTTTCTCTTGACCGAGGCTGTAGAGGATGAATTAAAATTACTAAAGCCATGTTTAAAATGTGAAACATACAGTAAATTGATGTTATGATCATACATTGTAATGGAATCAAATTTAAATTATCAGGGTCACTGAAAATACTACAAAATTTTAATTATCATGACACTGAAAATACTACAAAATATTTTAATTTTATCTTACAGTTCAATGCATATCACAGTTTCTACTGCCAAAGCAGTATATAAATCATATCATTTGTTCATATTTTCTTTTAAATATTTCAATGCTATGATGGTAGAGAAATTCAAGAACAACATATTGCTAACCTTGGCCACATATCTTAGCTCAAGATTATATCTTTATCTGTAATAGCAAAGTCTCTAATTTCAGGATTTGTATGTGAACTACTTTCCTTACATTTTACAGAAATGTCATACATAGCTCACATAAAATTTGCTTCAATTTAGAAAAACCCCAAAGTTTTAAAATGTGGAAATATAAGGTAAAATAATAAAGCTAGATTTAGATTTTATAGTTTATTCCTACCATGATTAACACTTAGTACTTCATAACAAATAACTGCATATATCACAAGTTAAAAATTCATTTAATTTCTACCAAAAACATGATTCAATTTTGATCTGAGGACTGGCAATATATTTTGTTAATTCTGCTAATGAAGTTTGTCTTGTCTAAATTAATTTTAATGGTATTAACCAAACTTAGTCAGCATTCCATAATGTGTCTGAGAGTCATTATAAGATCAAATAGGATAACATGTTTCACCAAGCTGCTTCACCTTAGGAGAGATCTGGAAAATATCATATAATCTTGACTTGTTCCTAAGTTTGTTACTACTACTGGTGTAATTGAGACCATGCTTCTGTACGGCAATCTAAAACTACAAGTCATGCATGGCACCTAGAATATATGTAGAGTTTTAGCCAAAATTCCAGCTTGTAGACAATTTCCTTTGAACCATTATGTGACTATCTTGAAAATCAATGCCTAAAACTGAAAGCTGTTTTCTCAGTTCCTCATTTCATTCAAAACATATTCTTTTTACACCAGGCAGAAAACCAGTGAAAATCTCTTTAACTCTGACTTCCATATTTTTCTATGGTGATTCAAAAGTTTGCATAATAAATATTGTTCAACGTGATTTTTGTCCCTGAAAACTAGCTGACTATCTACTATTTCCTTTTTTATTATGGGTATAATTCATTTTTCACTTTAATACCATTTAACAATAACATTTTGAATTTATCTTAGATAGTAATAATGTCAATATTTTGCCTATATTCATATTTAATCATTTTACCATCATATTTCTAAATCATTTATANCTATCTACTATTTCCTTTTTTATTATGGGTATAATTCATTCTTTCACTTTAATACCATTTAACAATATCATTTTGAATTTATCTTAGATAGTAATAATCTGTCAATATTTTGCCTATATTCATATTTAATCATTTTACCATCATATTTCTAAATCATTTATATTAAAATCATTCATTTTTCACTATTTATTCTAATGGAAAATTTTTCCAAAATTTTCTAAAAATACTGTACTTCTCTTGCCATAAAACACTATTGTGCTTAGCTAAATATTGAGGAAACATGATTAATATTTAAAAGCAACATTGCTATTTCTTTTCTGGCAATTACTTGTCTATGTTGAATGCTATTGATTTCTTAGTTTATTCACTCTCCCCACCCATTCTAGTAATTCCTTGTATGTGTGTATTCTTGTGCAAGTGATATTTCCTATTTTTTTATTTGTCAGTTTAAACATTTCCAATTATAGATTAAGTCCAAAGTTGATCTTGAAGACTGATTGTGAGAAATGCAACAGTAGAAACAAAATATTCTGTTTTGGAATTTATAATATAAAAACGTGTTTCTCTGGTGAGGGACAGGGAAGGAATGAAACACTGTTTAATGGGTACAGACCTTCAGTTTGGGTGATGAAAAAATTTTGGAGATGGACAGTGATGGTGGTTGCACAATAATATGAATGTATTTAATGCCACTGAGTTCTACATTTAAAAATTTATTAAATGGCATGTTTTATATTATGATTTTTTACCACAATTTTTAAAAAGCCTATTTCTACAGTTTATTTCCCCATTTGAAATAATTTTAACATAAAGTTAAATAAAAATATTCTAAAATTAATTAAAAAAGTAGTTGTGATAGTAAATTTGATTAGGATTATGTTTTGTTAGAAATATTATCATGTTCTCAGAATGATCACTTTCCAGAATTAATACCCATTAAACATAGTAAATCAAGAACTTTTGTATTTTCCTGCCTAATTTACTAATTTCATGACTATGTTTTTTCATATTCTAACAGATAGTCCAGGGTTGCATTTGTTGTTTCTGAATCATAAATTTGACATGAATAATTCTTTTTTATTCTGTTTTGCTCATTAATTACATCATCCAGTAAATAATATTTCTGATTTCAGCTGACTTATTTGAGTGAAAATTAGATAATAAATCTGTCTCTTATACANGATAGTCCAGGGTTGCATTTGTTGTTTCTGAATCATAAATTTGACATGAATAATTCTTTTTTATTCTGTTTTGCTCATTAATTACATCATCCAGTAAATAATATTTCTGATTTCAGCTGACTTATTTGAGTGAAAATTAGATAATAAATTTTATAATTCTTATTTTTATTATTTTGATCAGTAACTATAGAATAATTAAACATTTAACAATGTCTCACTTGTGGATTTTATATACAATATATGACAGAAGTTTATTCATTCTTATTGTTAGAATTTTAAAAACTTCAGAAGACTATCTCTGGAAAGAGTTATTTTTTTCTTTACAGCATCTTATTTTTGAGTTCCATTTCCCTATCTTTTATTGCTATCATGATCTCAGTTGGAGACCAATCACAGTCTGAAAGTTTAAAAACTAAAGTGTAATTATGTTTAAAGAGATCAAAATTGAATACATTTTCATCAAAAAGGTATATTAAACAGAAAATGTCAATATTATAAAGTCACATTCCTAATGTGTTGGTTTAAGTTACTTTCTCAATAATACATGATTGCAATAGTTGGGAGATAGTACCCTGAAACAACAGTTCTGTCCAAGAGGGTGCACTCTATGCTTGAATCAATGACCAATTTATTATGATATTTACTCCTATAGCAAGAATATTGGTCTTGGAATCAAGGATAAATATGACAATAGTTCTTCTCATTAGTACAGCTTACAGATTTTTTTTCCTTCCATCATTGCAGATGGTGAAGGCAGCCATGAAATAAAAAGACACATACTCCTTGGAAGAAAAGTTATGACCAACCTAGACAGCATATTAAAAAGCAGGGACATTACTTTGCCAACANCTGGAGAAGGAAATGGCAACCCACTCCAGTATTCTTGCCTGGGAAATCCCATGGACAGAGGAGCCTGGGGTTATAGTCCATGGGGTCACAAAGAGCTGGACACAACTGAAGCAACTTAGCATGCACGCACACAAGTCTATCTCTCCAGATATTTTTTTTTTTCTTGGCCAGGAAATATACTCATGTTTTCTTCTTTATATTTCCCTATACATTGCAAACTTTTCATACATTCTGTGTATTTGTTTTATATTAAGAAATTTTAATTGGAAAAGTCATTTGGGGCTAGATGAGAAAGAACTTTAGATGGCAGGGTTAGTTATGTATCTGGCATATTTATCTGTTCCCAAGTTCTGTCTCCTTCCAAAGATAGTTGGAGATGAAATGATAAGACATGTAAGACTTAATTCTGTAAATGACTGGGAAACCCTGAAGAACTTTAAGCAGACGTGAAACCTGACTGTATTAATAAAATACATATTAATAATTCTTCTCCCACAATGTGCTCAAATATAGTGCCTGCACTACCAGCATGAGAGGCTTGTTAGAAATACAAGTTCTCGGAACCTGCTCCAGATTTAATCCAAGATTCTGGGAGTTTGGGATCCCAAAATCTAATTTTTAACAAGGCCTCTGCATTAGTCATCAAGGTGAGATACAAAGTCAGGCTGAAGTTGGGTGGGAATTATAGTTCCTCGGAAGGTATAAATGGGAGAATGGCTGTCAGAAGCCCACTCCAGCCATGCCAACATCTGGGTTTGATTGAGCTGACAGTCCTAAACTTCTGAATTATCACAACCATGTGCATTTATGTATTATCACAGCAGGACTTAACTAACCTATTATTTTTGCATCTATGTATATCTTTCTCAGAACAAGGTAGGTTAGGTCTTCAATAAATTCATTTTAAAAAATGGGTTTGACTATTAATCGCTAAATCTAAGCACTTGCCTTCTTGTGCACACTAATATAAAATATTTAAACACCCTCCCAGCTTGTCATTCAACATCCACATGTTCTGGAAGGAGAATGTTTTTACATGTGCATGCAGCTTCTTCCTCATTTTTTTTCAGTCCTCTAAATATGGAAGTGTTGGCAGATCAATTTTAGGTCTTTCATCAGCTCTGATACGAGAGCCCTGATTTTTTGTTTAAGTTCACTACCACAAGCCCCTTCCCCCAAGTTGAAAGATGACATTGTTCACCACAATGATTCCCCCAGGATTTTCCCACGTCATGCCTGCCAAGCCCCAGTGACAAGATATAGGGGGCAGTTAGACTATTACATACTCTCCCTGCCACTTTCAATCAAGCCTAATGCAATCAGAAACACATGACTACATCAACACATCTCCTTTAATCAAATGTGATTAAGTCAGTCATTAGTTTCTCAAGACAAATAAAGGATACAAGTGCTTGTATTATAAACGTAACCGCCCCCCTTCTTAAGTGATTTGTCAGAAAGGAAGCCCCCTTAGCAAAGAACTGAAGACTTTCAGAGGTCTTTGTGTTTTTGCTGCTGGTATTTATTATGATAAAGCATTCTGCATTTATGTGCACAATTCCTCCTTCACTGTCCCCTCTCGCAAAGCCCCCATGTTGTCAAGCAGAATTTGGCTTCAGCTTGATCAGGATGGTTTCATTATCCCATTGTTACCATTATGACTTGGGCAATTAGTAGTTTATAAGTATAAATTTATGGCAATCTGTGATCCAGGCGCATTGGCAGTAGTCAGGGCATAATAAAAACCCAATCAATTTCTTTCATTTAATATGTAGGCTGTGACCCTAGTTTTGATTAGAACTCTTAGCTATTTCATCTTTAAATAAAAAAGAATGTCTGCAAGCAATTATATGGTGTGTTAATTGGATATTCCTTTTTATCTCTTATACTACTGAATGCATTGCTAACGAAATCCTTGTTTTCTCTCTTTCTCAATATCTCTCTGCCTCCCTCTCTCTGATTCTGTTACTGTCTTTGTCTCCCTACTGTGGGTCTCTACCCCATCCCTTCCTTCTGTCTCTCCATTGTGAATCTTCACTGACCACATACAGTGTGGCTAAAATACGCAGGGGACTTTCCACCATGCTGACTGTGTTCTATGAATCCCTCTTTGCATCTAGACATTCAGGCATTATGGAGCTGAGGTCACCAGACTGCCTAAGAGGTCTGGTACACAGCAGGTATTCAATAATTGGCAAATGAATTAATGAGGCCACTACATTCCCTGTGTGTCACATTGTCACTTTCTGACCCAGGACACTTTGCTGAGATCTGTTCTTTTTCAAGGAAATATTTCCCTTATGGGTCTACACTCTAAAAGGTGGCTATACTGGGGGAAGAGAGTATTCCAGTCTACAGATAGGAAGCCCAAGTACCCCAGAGTCTCCATCTGCCATGCAGAGATGATGCTTCTTATCTCTATCATGTGGAACACGCCCTTTATGGGATGATTTTGGAAGCTGGGAAGAGTCAGTACCTGTTATCTGCAGACCGACAGAATTCTAAACCTCTCTTCCTTATACCGAACCCACTGCCCTCCAAGACTTTGCTCAGAATCCTATGGTTTCTCTCACAAATCTTGTCTCCTGAATTCTATGGTTTCCTCATTTTCTGCTTTATTTCTTTGCTTATACAAAGTACATTCTGCAGCAGCATCCTGAGAATGGACACATGGAAGGCAAATTTTTTTGAAACCTGGTTTTTCTGAAAATNCAGAGTCTCCATCTGCCATGCAGAGATGATGCTTCTTATCTCTATCATGTGGAACACGCCCTTTATGGGATGATTTTGGAAGCTGGGAAGAGTCAGTACCTGTTATCTGCAGACCGACAGAATTCTAAACCTCTCTTCCTTATACCGAACCCACTGCCCTCCAAGACTTTGCTCAGAATCCTATGGTTTCTCTCACAAATCTTGTCTCCTGAATTCTATGGTTTCCTCATTTTCTGCTTTATTTCTTTGCTTATACAAAGTACATTCTGCAGCAGCATCCTGAGAATGGACACATGGAAGGCAAATTTTTTTGAAACCTGGTTTTTCTGAAAATACCTTTGTTCTCATCTTATATATGATGATCACTTGGCTTGGTCAGAATTTGAAGCTTTTGTTTTGTTTTCTCCTCAGAATTTCTAGCATCTCACCAGCTTCCCAGGCTGCTACTAAGACACCTGAAGTCCTTCTTATTGCCAGTCCCTCAGTATGTGACTTTCTTCCGCTTCTCCCATAACCCCAGTAGCTTCTAGAATCTTCTCTATCCTTGTGTCCTGAAATTTCACAATGGTGTGCCCTTGGGTTGGGCTATTGTTCATTCCATTTCTCAACCCTCAGTAAACTCTTCTAATCTCAAAACATATTTTTTAATGGTGGAAAATTTTCCTGTAAGATTTTTCTGATAATTTCCTCTCCACACTTTTCTCTGGGACTCATGTTAAGCAAGTGCTAGAAGTGTATTTTAATCTCTAATTTTCTTATCTTTTCTAATTTCCTAATTTCCATCTCTTTGTCTTTTCTTTTTTACTTTCTTACTTTTATCTTCCAACATTTTCATTGGACTTTTATATTATTTTTACTATATCTTTAATTTTTAAAGTTTCCTTCTTTTGAGACTACTCTTAATCATAGCATCCTGTTCCAGAGGCAATGGTTTCTGTTTTCTATCCAAGATTGACCTGTCTGACCCCAGAGATCATGTTCTGATGATGACACTCTACCTAAAACAAAACTATCTTTTCCTGGTTGTCAAAGTCTGTTCCTTTGAAAAGCTGAAATCAACTGCAACCACTTCCTGATGTAGATCATAGACTAAAGTATATGCTACACAAGGGCAGGGGCCATGTCTGTTCTGTTTAACAATAAATACACTTAATGTGATTCCTCTTGTGATTAGGTGTTCTGAAGCATTTGGCAAATGAATGACTGAATGGTGTTAAAACTGGAGTTCCTAATTTCAGTGAAACAGCCAGATAAGAAGAAAATAGATGCTTTCTTGTTTTGTGTTGTCACAGCCATTCAGCATCTCTTGACATGATAAAACAATTTTTGAGAGAGTGTGGCCCCTTCCCCACATCTGCCTAATAGAAATGGAATTCTCCAATAAATTGCAGAAGCAGGAGATACAAGGTGTTTAACAAGCCTGCCCAATGAGTTCATTTATAATATTAACAAACCAAATTCCTGAACAAGCTCAGAGGCCCCATTGGACCTGCCAGCCAGGAGAGACAGCTGTCGGTCAGAATTCATGGTGGGCACCCGCCTGCCCTGAGGGCCAGCCTGGCAAGGGGGCTGGTGGAAGGGACTGGGTAGATAACAGAGATAAATCTAAATTCATTCGGGAAGCAGTCACACTCAATGACATATTCACTGACTTCTTCAACAGCTCATTTGATAATGTTCTCTCTGTACTATTCATTTTTCTGAAAGATGAAAGCTGGCTGAGGATCTCATCTGCTCACTGATGCAGGGAAAGGATTTGAAATTAGCACACACACACACACAGACACACACAACCAAAAGGGGAAGCGTGGGGGGGGGGGGAGTAGGAAGCATTGCGATAACCAGTTTTGTGGTTGGCCCTGACCCAGGGGACCCAGCAGCCTGGCGTGAGGTCACCTTTCATGAGCAATGCATTATAATTCAACAATATGCCAATGGGCAGAGACAAGGCTCAGTGGGGAGGGGGCCATCTACCATGATAATTGCTTGGAGAATGTGCTCAGCCTGGTGAGGGGCAGGTCATGTTTTGTGTGTGATTGGAGAGGAGAAAGGTTGAACCCAGGGCCCAATGCTACACTCTTTCTCAGTGTGTCCCATGTCTCACTGTGCCTCATGGCACAGTGACCGAGTGTGTCTCATGTCTCACTCATTTATGGCACACATAAATCCATGGGCATTTATCAAGTGCCAGAAGCTAGACACCATCCAGGGCACAAGAGAAAATGAGACACAGGCTGGATTTTCTGGTACCACCTTCTTGCAGGAAGACAATACAGAAACATGGAACCCCAGTGCTTATATTTGCTGTTCTGCAGTGAAGGAGATCTTTTGACAGCACCCTTTGGCCAGGAGGATTAAGAACTCTTTGTTTTAATTTGATCCTCTCACATGGCTTCTTAAATGAATGAATGTTTTGCAGTAGAGTATGAAGCGTACCGGAGAAGGCAATGACACCCCACTCCAGTACTCCTGCCTGGAAAATCCCAGGTACGGAGGAGCCTGGTGGGCTGCAGTCCATGGGGTCGCTAAGAGTCGGACACAACTGAGCAACTTCACTTTCACGTTTCACTTTCATGCACTGGAGAAGGAAATGGCAACCCACTCCAGTGTTCTTGCCTGGAGAATCCCAGGGACGGCAGAGCCTGGTGGGCTGCCATCCATGGGGTCGCACAGAGTTGGACACAACTGAAGCGACTTAGCAGCAGCAGCAGCATGAAGCATACACGTTTTGAAATCAGGCAAATCTGCATTTGAATCCTGACTCTTCTATTTTATAGCACTGGAACCATGAGCAATTGACTTTTATGTGCAGGGCACATGCTCCTCCTTGGTAAAAGGGAGATACTAAAACCTAACTTACAGGATTAGATGTCATGAGGCTAGAAACCTACGGTGCAGACGCCATGGTGGTCATTCCCCTGTCCTGGTAAGCAGGGGTCTGGCTAAGAGTAGGCGGAGACCCAGAGATCGGTGCAGGATATGGTTCGAGAGGCCCTCTGCCTGTTCACAGCAGTGGTGCTTGACACTTGAGGATTCTTTTTGGGGAAAAAAAAATGCACCAAATGTTCATGGCATGTATTAGTTGCTTATTCATGCTTTGTTCAATGAATGGATTATGTTTTCTTTGAATTCTGGGGAAATTCTCTTTAAAAGGTTCATTAATCCAAGTCAAGACAGACAGAAACCAGATACAAAAGCAAAAAGACTAAAATGGAAAGAAGACAAAATTCAAGAGGCCCGAAGCAAACAGATAGGAAGTAATCCCTTAGCAATCTTTGAGCCAAAGTTTGGATGGCTGCAGCAGCCTTTTATCAGATTCCTAAAATCACTGATATGGAATAGTTTCAAGTTTTTAAAAGACCAGGCAAGGAGCCTACACTTAGTAGGCACTCTGTAAAATGTTACTTCCTTATCCAACTTCACTTGGCAACCCCTGAGCTGACCCAGGGGTTGTGTTTCAAACACACATGGAAAAGCCATCACTCCGTTTCCAGATAAACTATATCTACAGAGATTCTGCTTCTTCTCCTTGCCATCACTATGCTATCCACTGCCATACACAAAAGATCTTATTTACTGGTAACCACAAATTCATTACAGGGCAAGAAGGAAGTATATCAGGAAAATGTTCTTTGCTTTTCAAAAGATGATCACCTGCACTTTACAATAACAATACCAAACACTGGTGACAGGGTGGGGAGAGCAGAGTAGAAATAGGTACCAACTCTCCCATAGTGCAGGAGCCACTTAATTTCCAAAGTTATCTCTATCTTCTTCTTATAATCAGATGGTTCTTTACCTTTCACGGGAGTGATGGGGCAATCTGAGAATTGTTACTTATATTATTATTTTTTATTAGGAACTTCTAACCCATTTATAACTGATATGAGGACTATTAAACTTCTTATCACCAATGTCGTAATATTCGTTGCTTTCATGTTCCATTGCTTTTTCTTTTGCAAAGGGTAGTGACTTTTAAGAATCTTATTTATAAAGAACAGAAAGCTCTATACTTTCTCAGAGGTGTAGCACTTTTCATGCCTTTATATAGAAAGACAACATCTATAGATAAAAGCACTCACCTCTTTCTTCTGGGTGCTTGCTCCATTCTGAAGATTATTTCAGCAAGTCACCTCTCCTATTTACACACAGCACTTGGATCAGCTCACCTGAGGCTGAGGTGACCTACGGAGCTAGTCCAGAGGGAGTGCTGACCAGAGTCTTCACGTTTTATTGTTCAAATTTCCAAGAAGAGAAACGTGGACGGCTCAGACCTCCCTCTGAACTGCATCCTTGGTTCAGTACTCGCCCTGTGTGGGTCCAGTGGCATACTCTGGCTGCTGGGGCTCTGGGCAGAGTACTGGTTTTCAGAGACGGCACCTATAAAAGGGCAGCTATGATTGATGATTGCTGTTTCTAGTAATGTCTTTTTAAAAATAGTTATTTATTTGGCTGCATCAGGTCTTAGTCATGGCATGTGGGATCTTGCGGTGTGACACTCAGGCCCTTCACTGCAGCACACGGGCTTGCGGTACAAAGGCTCCAGAGAGCATGGGCTCAGCTGCTGCAGCTTGTCCCCTTGCCCCCTGCACTGGAAGGTGGATTGTTAACCACTGGATGACCAGGGAAGTCCTTCTACTAATGTCTTTTTTACTTTTCACTCATCCAAAAGAAATATACAACTTTTTATTTTATTAGAAAGTATCTTCATTTTAAGACTTTTCATCAGTGTTGAAAATGAATCATGCTCTTTTTAAATTTTTATTTATTTTTTATTGAAGTATAGCTGATTTGCAACGTTGTGTTAATTACTGCTGTAGAGCAAAGTGACTCAGTTATACATACATATTCTTTTTCATATTCTTTTCCAATATGGTTTATCACAGGATACTGAATTTAGGTCTCTGTGCTCTTTAGTACGACCTTGTTGTTTATCCATTCTATATATGTCTATTTGCATTTGCTAATCCCATATTCCCAATTCATCCCTCATCCACCCTCCCCGCCCTTGGCACCTACCAGTCTATTCTCTATGCTGTGATTCTGTTTCTGTTTCACAGATAAGTTTATTTGTGTCATCTTTTAGATCCCACATGTAGTGATATCATATGGAATTTGCCTTTCTCTTTCTGACTTCGCTTAGTATGATGATCTCTACTTGCATCCACGTTGCTGCAAATAACATTATTTTTGCTTTTAATGGCTAAGTTATATTCCATTATGTATATTTACCGTATCTTTTTTATCTACTCATCTGTTGATGGACATTGTTTCCACCTCTTGGCTATGAGTCAGCGTTCTTGATTCCTGCCTGTGTTACATGAAGAACTGAGTACATTTTTCCCTTTGCTTTTATGATCTTGGATTTCAGACCCCGATTATTATTGGATTACTACTGACAGTTATATATCATTTTTAAATTACCTCCTTTCAATATATGTCTCTCTATATTCTATGCACTACACAAATTCATACTTTGTTGATTTTCTTTGTTCACCACTAGTTTTTTTATACTGTGACATTTCAGTTCTTGAGTTCTTTATGTAATGGCTCATACATTGACTGAAATCTTTCCTCATAACTTAAGGTTATAAATATCACCTTACTTTACCATCACACATACTATTTTTTTTCCTCAGAGAGGGTTCAAGAACAGTTTACCAACTCAGCCCTTCCAGAACCAAGAATACCCTTTTCTTGCATTCCTGTAGGAAAGACTACTTAATTTAACTACCTCAGTCACAATTCTAATTCTTTTTCTTGTATTCTATAGAAGTAATTTTTTGACTATTGGATTTAGTTGGTTTGTTTGTTTGCTTGTTTTTCCAAAAGTGTCAGCCTAGCTTGTGTTATTTACTTCTTTTTCTGGTGACTGTTTTATTGTCTACATGCCTGTTATGTTTTGTTTACTTCTAATTTTTTAAAAAAAAGTCACCAGTGTAAATCCAGATGTTTAATTGTTTTATGCAGTTTGCTTGGTGCACAGTGGGCCCCTCTAATCTAAAAATAAATTTTGTTCCATCATGAGTAGTTTTTTCCTCTCTTATTTTCTGTTTACACAATTCTCTCCTCCTTGAATTATCCTATGTATTTTGAACATCCTGAATCTGCTTGCCATGCTCCTCCCCCAATTATTTCTTTTTCTCAGGTAACTTTCTTAAATTTACCTTCTATCTCTGTTATTCAGAATAGTTTTGTGGATTTGTTTGTTTGTTTTGAGCTGAAGGGTAAATGAGACATTTCAACAGTTCACTGAGTAAACAAAGTACTTGAAAAAGATCATGAAGATGTCAAAATTCTAAGAAGATAATAGTGAAGTTGACTATCTATGATTATTTATGAGAATCTGGCTTATATAAAGAAGGCCAGTATTGGCTGGGAAAAAGGGACTTTCTGGGAGGAGCAAACAGTTGTTTTTTTACCATATGCAGGTATGGACATCACAATAACAAAAAATTGTCCAGAATTCAAGTACCATCTTTTGGCTGTATTGGGTGAATGAAGTAAAGTAAAAGTGTTAGTCGCTCAGTCATGTCCAACTCTTTACGACCCCATCGACTGTAACCCCATCGACTGTAATCTCTGTCCTTGGGATTCCCCAGGCAAGAATACTGGAGCGGGTTGCCATTTCCTTCTCCAGGGGATCATCCCAACTCAGGGATGGAACCCAAGTCTCTTCTGCATTGCAGGCAGATTCTTTACTGCCTGAGCTACCAGGGAAGCCCACAGTGGGTACATATGCATTACTCAAATTTGAATCCTAAAATGAGAACCAGCTTCTGAGATCAGATTGAAAAGAATTCTGAAAAAAAAAGAGAACTAATACAGTTGACATTGAAAAACAGGAGGAATGGAGCACCAACCCCTGGAACAGTGGAGAATTTGCATATAACTTTACAGCCAGCCCTGCATCGGAGAAGGCAATGGCAACCCACTCCAATACTCTTGCCTGAAAAATCCCACAGACGGAGGAGTCTGGTAGGCTGCAGTCCATGGGGTCGCGAAGAGTCGGATACTACTGAGCGACTTCACTTTCACTTTCATGCACTGGAGAAGGAAATGGCAACCCACTCCAGTGTTCCTGCTTGGAGAATCCCAAGGACGGCAGAGCCTGGTGGGCTGCCGTCTATGCAGTTGCACAGAGTCGGACATGGCTGAAGTGACTTAGCAACAGCAGCAGCAGCAGCAGCAGCCCTCCGTATCACTAACTCCACATCTACAGCTTCAACCAACTACCAATAGTGTATTACTATAGTACAATTTTGGTTTTAAATCCAAGCAGAAGTGGACCCACAAAGTTCAAACACATGTTGTTCAAGGGTCAACTCTATATTTAAAATATTCTACTTTCTGTTTAAAAGAAAACAATGTGGAGATTTTTTTTTGTCTTGTCCAAATACATGATTCATTGATTTTTAAAAAACCACTTTGTGCCTTTAACAAGTTGTATATCTGTCACTTTCCCATAATTTCTAGCAGTAAAGCTTGTTTTTTTTTTTTTTAATCTTCTTGATCATTTTAATAGGCACACAGAAAGCAGAGGAGGGATAGACTCATGACCTAGCCATCATGTGATCTTGCAATCCCTTCTAATTTCCAGTTGCTGTTTCCAGGTATTTGCTGCCAAACTCATGGCAGAGGAGGGGGATAAGATTCCACATGGATATTAATGCTGACCAAAAAAATAACAAAGGTCAGAACTGGCTTGGGTTAAAGACCTATTCAAGGAAGACAAAACAAGGGATAAACTGAAGATAGAGATAAAAATAGGTCAGATTTGAATGAGTTGCAAAAAAGAATTGAACCATCTGAAAAGGGACTGAGGTCAGAGTCCATGGCATACTCTGTTTAATTAGTTCCTTGCTGTTCTTATTGATCTCATGACCTAAACAATGAGGAAAAATCCATCCTCATTTCTTTCAGTATATCGTCACAAACCTAGCCCGGGCTTCCTCAACTATAATAGGTCCCCAACTGGTCTTCTTACCTCCAGAGCTCCTTTTTACACCTCAGATGCAAGTTATATCCCTTCTCAGATTAAAACTGTCTTCAACTTCCCCTTGAAAGTGAAAGTGTTAGTTCACTCAGTCATGTCCGATTCTTTGGGACTCCATGGACTGTAGCCCTCCAGGNAGGCAAGAATACTGGAGCGGGTTGCCATTTCCTTCTCCAGGGGATCATCCCAACTCAGGGATGGAACCCAAGTCTCTTCTGCATTGCAGGCAGATTCTTTACTGCCTGAGCTACCAGGGAAGCCCACAGTGGGTACATATGCATTACTCAAATTTGAATCCTAAAATGAGAACCAGCTTCTGAGATCAGATTGAAAAGAATTCTGAAAAAAAAAGAGAACTAATACAGTTGACATTGAAAAACAGGAGGAATGGAGCACCAACCCCTGGAACAGTGGAGAATTTGCATATAACTTTACAGCCAGCCCTGCATCGGAGAAGGCAATGGCAACCCACTCCAATACTCTTGCCTGAAAAATCCCACAGACGGAGGAGTCTGGTAGGCTGCAGTCCATGGGGTCGCGAAGAGTCGGATACTACTGAGCGACTTCACTTTCACTTTCATGCACTGGAGAAGGAAATGGCAACCCACTCCAGTGTTCCTGCTTGGAGAATCCCAAGGACGGCAGAGCCTGGTGGGCTGCCGTCTATGCAGTTGCACAGAGTCGGACATGGCTGAAGTGACTTAGCAACAGCAGCAGCAGCAGCAGCAGCCCTCCGTATCACTAACTCCACATCTACAGCTTCAACCAACTACCAATAGTGTATTACTATAGTACAATTTTGGTTTTAAATCCAAGCAGAAGTGGACCCACAAAGTTCAAACACATGTTGTTCAAGGGTCAACTCTATATTTAAAATATTCTACTTTCTGTTTAAAAGAAAACAATGTGGAGATTTTTTTTTGTCTTGTCCAAATACATGATTCATTGATTTTTAAAAAACCACTTTGTGCCTTTAACAAGTTGTATATCTGTCACTTTCCCATAATTTCTAGCAGTAAAGCTTGTTTTTTTTTTTTTTAATCTTCTTGATCATTTTAATAGGCACACAGAAAGCAGAGGAGGGATAGACTCATGACCTAGCCATCATGTGATCTTGCAATCCCTTCTAATTTCCAGTTGCTGTTTCCAGGTATTTGCTGCCAAACTCATGGCAGAGGAGGGGGATAAGATTCCACATGGATATTAATGCTGACCAAAAAAATAACAAAGGTCAGAACTGGCTTGGGTTAAAGACCTATTCAAGGAAGACAAAACAAGGGATAAACTGAAGATAGAGATAAAAATAGGTCAGATTTGAATGAGTTGCAAAAAAGAATTGAACCATCTGAAAAGGGACTGAGGTCAGAGTCCATGGCATACTCTGTTTAATTAGTTCCTTGCTGTTCTTATTGATCTCATGACCTAAACAATGAGGAAAAATCCATCCTCATTTCTTTCAGTATATCGTCACAAACCTAGCCCGGGCTTCCTCAACTATAATAGGTCCCCAACTGGTCTTCTTACCTTCAGAGCTCCTTTTTACACCTCAGATGCAAGTTATATCCCTTCTCAGATTAAAACTGTCTTCAACTTCCCCTTGAAAGTGAAAGTGTTAGTTCACTCAGTCATGTCCGATTCTTTGGGACTCCATGGACTGTAGCCCTCCAGGCTCTGTCCATGGGATTCTCCAGGCAAGAATACTGGAGTGGGTTGCCATTCTCTTCTCCAGGGAATCTTCCCAACCCAGAGACTGAATCTGGGTTCCCTGTATTGCAGGCAGATTCTTTACCATTCAGCCACCAGGGAAGCCCCTATCCTCAGGATATATCCAAACACTGTATGGTCTGCCAGGCCCTGCTCTATGTGGCTTCTCCATCACCACAGCCCCCATGCTCTCTGCCCCTCAACCTTGCTCTTCTCTCTTCTCCTAGATGGCCACCGATAGTCACCCTTGCCTCCAGGCCTAGTCACAACCTGTTTCCTCTGCCAGAAACATTCCCTCATCCATCTTTCTGAATACAACCTTAGCTCCTTCTTGACATCTAACTTTTCATAAAATATACCGCTTAGTTTCTCTTCATCCGGTAGATCCTAAGAAAATTTGCCCAGGGTGAACTAAAGACATAATTAATAGTATCAGATCAAATGGTAAACCCCTAAAAAGGTATGCCTTGGTGGGAAGAGCAACAGGGTTTTTACCATATGCAGATGTGGACACCACGATAATGAATAACTGTCCAGAAACTATGAATGTTATCTTATTTGAGAAAAGTGTTTTACAGATTTTATTAAGTTGAGGATTTTGAGATCATCCTGGATTATCCAGGTGGGCCCTAAATCCAGCGACAAGTGTCCTTATGAGATAGACAGAAGAGGAGAAGACAGAGACACACAGAGGAAAGGGCAGAGGCAGAGACTGGTCCGAAGCAGCCATAAGTTAAGGAATCTGGCAACCATCAAATGCTGGAAGAGGAACCCATTCTTTTCTAGAACCTCTGGAGGGAGCAAAATCCTAGACACGCCTTTAGATTTGTTCCCTGAAACTCTGAGAGAATAAATTTCTGCTGTCTCAAGCCACAATATTTGGAGTTATTTTTTATGGCAGGAATAGGAATAAAAAAATAATAGGAATAGGAAACTAATACATGGGTGTTGGGTCAGAAGTGAGCGTGGACTTGCCTTATCTGTGATGGACATTCTTTTTAAGTTTTATTTCATGCTGGTCTTGAAAGGCAAAGAGCTGGAGTCCAATGTCTGACATTTTCTTCTCTCTTCACCCCTTATTAAAGGCAATCTGAGACTAGTGCCTTGGCACTAACCTTGGATACTTATACAATTTTATTGGGCTAATAAGATCCTTTCAACTATTACCTTCTCTCTGTCTAAACCAATGGTTCATTCTAGCCCAGTGGTTGGTATCATGTTTCTTAAGCTCAGCTCACTCTCCTTTTTCTCTGACTCATCTCCACCCTTCTCACACTTCAGCAGTTTCCTTGAAATTAAAGTACACAGCCAATGTGCCCTGTCTCAAGTAGAGAGCCAAATTTCATTACCACTTGGAGCACTTTAAATCAATATTTGGGCATTTAATGATTTTGCTCATTTTATTTGAATACATTAGAGAAGTCTGATAGGCCCATTAGGGTCCCTGTGATTAACATCTTCGAATCAGCAAAAGGTGCCAATTTAAAAAAATCGGCTTGTTTCAAGCCCACCATAAAAATCTACATAATTTAGCAATTATTTTATCATTTTGAATATATATTAAAAAGTAGTTTTCAGTGTTTAATTAGAAGATATAGTCAACATATTTTAAAATGAGCTTCCTCTTCTACATACTCAGAGTTGAAAGGAAGAAATATTTGGGGCCAGGTCCAATTTGTAAACTGGCTTCACATCATATTTCTGCCCAAGGCACACATGACCCTCAATCATCCTACATGCCCTTCTTATTTACAACTAATCAGATAAACTAGAATCTCCCCTAGAGCCTCTGGATAGTGGCACCACAATTGATGAAGAGGATGTTTCCTCGAAACTCAGTAACTTTTTAAAGACCTGTGGTACATTCTAGGAGGCCCAGGCTTAGCCATCATTCTGTTGCCTTCCTGCAGGAATTAGAGCCGAGAAGATGGATGCCACCTACCCGCTTCATCCTTCCTAGCCTTCCTCACTCAGAGCCCATAATACAGTCATATCTGTAAAATACAGCCTTATAACTAAGTATAAAAAATACTGAATGATTATCACTAGTAGCTGTCTGGACTTTTGCTCAAAGAGGCTTGGACAGGTCTGATTAGGACATCAATAAAGCCAGCTGACCAACCGACCACTGGGGTGATTTGGATACAGCCTTAAGGCTAGAACTGGGCACTGACCTGGTGTGATACAGATGTTAAGAACCAGAAAATATCATAAAGAAATATAAAAGGATACCTAATCTTTAAACACTGGCAAGTAAAGACATGGAATGGAAAATAAAAAGCAAACACAGGGCAAAACTGAGTGGAACATCAAAAAGGCTGGGAAGGGGTGGTTGCAGGGTCTGAGCAATGCCACCTCATGGGGAAGTGGGCACAAGTGTGAATTAGTCATGCCTACTTAATGATCTGGGAGAAAACAGAAGCAGACAAAGCTCACTCAGCTGATTTCATCTCAAACCCTGTTCCTCATTCATTTCTTCTTCTGCTGCTGCTGCTAAGTCGCTTCAGTCGTGTCCGACTCTATACTCCTCCCCTAATCTGTACTATCTCCTGTAAGTCAACCACCATATCTGGCCCTAATTTCTTTGCCAAGCCATTTGACTAGTTTCAAAAGCAACTCCTCTTTCAAAGTTTGAATCCAGTTGCTTCTGTTATTTGATTACTGCTCCTGAGCCTCCTGGGACCTCAGCACTTTCTGAAGTCCAACCATGATATTATCAGCCAGGATAGTACAGAAGAGTGATGCTTTCACATAACAACTCAGGGTGACAGAGAAACAGAAGGAACTGGGAGCTGCCATGAGGTCACCCTGAGAGGCAGAGGGAAGAACCATGATGTAGACCCAAAAGGCAGAGGGACTTCCGCTGAGCAGGTGAAGCTGTGTTCAAAAGGTTTCATGTCTGGCTCAGTTATTGCTGTCTATAACAGACTGAGCTAGACAGAATTTACTACGCAAATATCACCTTGGAAAGCTACAAGCATTAAAGAGCAGCAAGGTGGTTATGATGACAGGCAAATAGCCAAGGAAACTTCTGGGAAAGAGATGAGAGACAGGCCTGAGAAGGAAGAGTCATAGAGTCCCCTCAGTAAAGAAACCTCCTAGTGTATGATGCCTCCAACCTCGCTCAACATTCAGTTCCCTCACTAATTAACAACCTTGCCTGTCTTTGAACAAAGGACACACCAGCCAGTGCTTACTTATCTGTACCAGGAAGACCACTTTAAACAAATGAATAAGACTGACAATTCTAAGCCTAGATAGTACCATGGACGGTGGCTACTGTGCAGGCTTATCTGTTATGCTAAACACTGCTTCCTAATATGAATTACAGTTACCAAATGTCTTATCTGAATCATAGACACTAGTCTGTGAAAGTATAAAGCTGAATTCTGTTACCAGCTGAATCTTCTGTTTCAATTTGGACCTCTGGATATTGAATTTATTGAGGTATGAGGAAGTCATTCTGGCTTATCCATGGCTTATCTATGATTTGACTTGAACTTTATGCTAATTAGAACAGCCTATCTTGTGGTCTATCAAACACACATATATTCAATATCAATGGAAACAATCTTCTTTTGTCAGACCAAAAAAAAAAAAAAAAGAAAGAAAAGAAAGAGAAAAGGCACAAATGACCAGTGTAAGGAAATAGGGGACATAACTACAGATACTAAAAATATAATTTATGAGAAACTTATATCAATAAATTTGAGAATTCAGATCAAATGGACACATTTCTTGAGAGACACATCTTGTCACAGTCCACTCAAGAAGAATTAGACCATCTGAATACCTCTAGATCCATTAAAAATGTATATTTATAGTTAAATCCTTCTCCTTGTCTCATTCCTTCAAAAGTCCTTTAGGTTCAGACAGCTTCTCTGAAAATTTCTAGCATCTAAGAAATTTTAAGGAAGAAATTATGCCAAGTAGATGCAAACTAAAAAAGGAAGGAACAATTTCTGACTTATTTTACTCTAATACCAAAATATGATAATGATATTAAAAGAAAATAAACTACCAAAACAATAATCCTTATACACAGGGAAGTGAAAATTCTTAACAAAGCATTAACAAGTAAAATCCTATAAAAAAGGATAATGTATCATGACTAAGTGGGCTTTCCAGGTGCAGAGTGGTAAAGAAACCACCTGTCAAGCAGGAGACACAAGAGATGTGGGTTCCATCCCTGAGTCAGGAAGATCCCCTGGAGTAGGAAATGGTAACCCATACCAGTATTCTTGTCTGGAAAATTCCATGGACAGAGGAGCCTGGTAGGCTACAGTCCATGGGGTCACAGAGTCAAACACAACTGAGCACAGCACAGCAGGTAGGGTTTATTTTAAGATGAGATTGCGTCAGCATCTAAAAATCAATCAATATGACTTACCATAGCAACAGATTCTACAATAAAAATTGTAAGGTAATCGCAATGGATACATAAAAGCACTTGCCAAAATTTCATTTTTAGTTATGATTAAAAAAATTCTGGGTAAAATAAAAATAGAATGAGTTTTCCTCAAAGGGCACCTATATAAGACCTTTAGCTAATATCATATTTTATAATGAAAAACTTAATATTTTCCTCCTAAGATAAGGTGTCTGCTTTCATCACTTTATTCAATATTGCACTGGACATCCTGGTTACTGAAATAGGCAAGAAAAATAAACAAAAACTATGTAGATTGTAAATGAAGCAGAACTGTCCTCATTCATAGCTGGCATAATTACATATAAAATCCCAAGAAATCTTAAAAAAAATTATTTGAATTAATAAGTAACCTTAATAAGGATATTATTAGCTCAAATATAAAAATTAGTGTCCTTTTACAGTCTCACAAGAAATGATTGAAAGCTGAAATTTAAAAAATAAAACTAACAATGCTATCTATAACTGCACCAAAAACCATATCAAGGGTTAAATTTCACAAATACTTGTAAAATCTATAGATAAAAATCCAAAAAGCAATGCTGAGAAATTATAGAAAGCCTACCTAAGTGGGAAAACAAATATGCCATTCAATATTGTCAAAATTTCAGTTCTCCATAAATTAACTTATGGATTCAATGTAAGCCAAATCAAAAGATATTGTTTTTAAAAAACTTGACATGCTAAATCTAAAATTTGTATAGAAACGCAGACTTTGGAGTCAGACTGCCTGTGTTTTGAATGTTGACTTTACCACTTGCAAACTTCAGCAGATTCTGAGAGTTGTTTACCCAAAACTCCATCCTCCTTATCCTGCCTTTTCTAGTTGATAGTCCATTATTTTCTTTACATGTCTACCTTTCTCTTTGGTGGCCCTATCCCTGCTTCCTAGATAAATCTTGAAATATAATTGCATTCTTCTTACCACCGATTGGTTTAAAGGTAAACATGTGATCCCATACAGCCTATGATAGATGAGTAGGATTTTACCATTTGACTGCCGAACAGGCTGCCTTGTTGATAAAAAAAGACATATCTCTTATTTCACTGGATATGATATGGATGACTATGAGGCCTGGAACTATGGCTCTCATGAGATGAATTAGCCAGAGGAAGGGTCTGATAGGCAGGGAGGTAAAACAAAAAGGGAAAAGCCTGCATTAGACAAAGATTTTTTATGGTTCTTCTGTGCTTTCTTGCCACCTCTTCTTAATGTCTTCTGCTTCCATTAGTTCCATACCATTTTTGCTCTTTATTGTGCCCATCTTTGCATGAAATGTTCCCTTGGTATCCCTAATTTTCTTGAAG
>SJYV01005994.1:0-10175 GCA_006410875.1 Neotragus pygmaeus | reverse complement strand
GCAAAACTGATAGTGTGGCAGACAGCATACTATCAGAAATTGTTTCATTTAAAAATTGGTGATATTCTTATTGAAAAAAGTAAGAAATAACAGAAAAGTCTAGGAAGAGAATTTTTAAAACCATCTTTAATTCAACTACTGAGATATGACTGCACTTAATCCTTTGAGGGTGACTTTGAACTTGATGTTTAAGCACCAGTAACTGCTAGAGGAATATTTTTGTGCCATTGGCCTAATAAATGACTTAGCTGTCGCACCCAGTGAGAGAGACAGAGGAGACCCCTTTGGGCACATAATTCTACCAATACTGGGGACCAAGCATCCACTTGCCCTCCATCCCATAGAAGGTTCAATCTGGACACCAGTCACAGTGGCGGAAGCTTCCCCAGACATGGTCCTATGTAAGGAAAGCCTCTCATCTCAATTGTACAAACATCCAAGGAATCTTCCTGTGCTTATGCTGCAGGGAACTGTGACTCTAGGTTGTTCCTGTGGGTTTCTGCAGGTTCTAATGAATTCTACATTGCCCTTCTGACATGAATAGATCTCATTTCCCTCTGATCTTTAAAGGGGTCACTACCTTTGTTAAGTCACTTGAAATGATGTCAAGAATATGCATCACGCTAAAGAGTGCAGTTACTAGGAGGATGGAATCATGGGGCAATCCTGGTTAAAATAAAGCTATAACTATCTTCATAACGTGTCATGTATAACACAGATGTGTGTGTGCTTAAATTCCTGAACCTATATATTTATGAATTTAAAACTGAGAGCTTGCTTGTTTTGACCTTTGCTGACATTTGCTAAGGGATGGAATTGGTGGTGATATAAAAGTTCAAAGTCCATCCCTTGGAACTAGAGAAATCTGAACAGTTCCACAATGAACCCTCAGGAAGAGAACAGGCCACATTCCTATTAACAGAGTCTACCTTCAGAATTGGATGGTATCACTCTTGAAAGACTTCACCATTTGTCCACAGAGGAGTACTACCCCTCTTTGTTTTTATAACTCATCCCGTGTGTCTCAGATTCCAGCCTCCCTCATTCTAATATCTTCAGGGAAATTTGCTTTCTTTACTAAAATGCTTCATCTCTACAGAAAGGGAGTTCGTAGGTCAAGACTGGGGACTACTGGACTTGGTGTAGTGATACATAAAGGACTTTGGCAGTGGGAATTCTTTCTTCTCATATTTCTTCTATGAGACTTTCATGAGCTCCTTTAATTCTCTCATTTGTTATCATTGTTCTTCAGGAGTCTGCTTTAGGCCTCTTCATTTTTTCAATCTATTTCTCCTCTTGAGTGATCTAGCCCACTCAAGATCCTGAATTTTCTCTCTCNNNNACTTTCATGAGCTCCTTTAATTCTCTCATTTGTTATCATTGTTCTTCAGGAGTCTGCTTTAGGCCTCTTCATTTTTTCAATCTGTTTCTCCTCTTGAGTGATCTAGCCCACTCAAGATCCTGAATTTTCTCTCTCTGACCCAGCTTTCTCTCAAGTTCCAGACCCACTTACCCACACAGCACTCCACATTTCTACCTTAAAGTTGTCACCAGCCCCTCAAACTCAGCATGTCCTCCAAGCTTACTCTTCTTCCCGTGTTTCTGATCTCGGTCAAGCTAGGAACTTACGAGTCATTACACCTCCCTCACTCTCTCCTCATTCTGTTCACTAAATGCCATTTAATTTTACTCATTTGGTGAATCAATTTTAACCTCCTATTCTGTGCCAGACATCGTGTTGAGGATCTAATGGTGAGCAAAAATAATCGGTCCCTGCCCTCACGGAGCTTACAGTCCAGTTGGGGAAACAGACAAATGATGTTATGAAAGACATATGTGGACGGTTCAGCATATACTCTGGGGAACAGGGAAGCCCTTNTGTTGAGGATCTAATGGTGAGCAAAAATAATCGGTCCCTGCCCTCACGGAGCTTACAGTCCAGTTGGGGAAACAGACAAATGATGTTATGAAAGACATATGTGGACGGTTCAGCATATACTCTGGGGAACAGGGAAGCCCTTGAAGGAAGGACACTTAAGAGAAGAGCTAAAGAATGCCTTAGTAGTTAACTAGATCAAGGGCTGCGGCGGGGCGTTCAACTTCTAAGCAGACGACGCTGTCCAGGAGGTGGAATGAGAAAGACTCCGAGGAAGCCTTTGCGGCTCATGCAGCAGAAGCTGCAGGAGTGATGATAACAGAGGAGACTGGAGAGGTAGGCAGAGGCCATACTGCTCGCCACCTTGTGAGGATGCTGGGCCTTCTCCCGAGGACAGAAGAATCCGAAGACTTTGAGGGGAGGGTAGAGTCAAAGGGTAGTAGATTTATGTGTGAACATCACTCTGGCTACAACGTGGAGAGCGGATCAGGTAGGGCCTGGGCGGACCTGGGAGAGTAGAGGAAGCCGGCCCACTGGCTCCCTTCCTGCCGCTCCTGTGGCCATGGTCCCCAGCCCTGAATTTGTCTGTCTCCTGCCTTCCAGCAGAAGACATTGCTGCTGTTCGCCCCTCATGCTCCACCTTCAGTGTGGCTTACCTGCCAACTTCTCTCAACAGAAAGGAAACCCAGTGAGTCTACACTGCGCTCAAAATAAAGTTCAAATGCCCTAGCTGGCCACAAGTCCCTTTAAACGCGGCCTTTGTCTCCCTCTCCAATGCCACCTCCAACCACTTGTCCTCAAGTACCCTATGCCTTGGTCCACTAAAAGGGAATTTGAGAGGCGGAGAGCAGTTTGAGGGGAATGGCCCAGAGGAGCAGAAGTAGCCAAGCCAAGGCCGAGGGTTGAGCCCCAGGGCCAGCATGTTGACCCAGTTGAGAACACAGGAAACTGGCCCAAGTCAGGGTCTCAGGCAACTTCAGGCAGTTGGCTCTGAGTATCAAGGACCAACACTTGGGAAGCCCTTGGGAATAGGGCATCTGGCAGCTTGGATGTAAGACCAGAGGCATCGTTGCTGGAAAGTGGTGACGAGGATAAGACTCTGAGCTTTGAGAGATGGGAGCTTAAGAGCAGGACCCTGGTCACAGGAGAACTGAGGTCCTAGGATGGCCAGGATGCCAACTGATAAAGAATGGGCAGGACCCAGATATGGGAGGCTCAGAAGGTCAAGGACAAAGGCTGACTCAAGGTTAGCTTGGGCAGGGGAACCCCTGGGGAGCTCTTAATATCCTACCTATGAAGGAATAGAAGCCAGAATGAATCCTAGAGTGTAAGGGGCAAGGCTAGATGTCGAGGCTGGAGCGAGAAGGACCTGAAGGAAGCAGCCAGGCAGCTCCTTCCACCCTGCACACTAAGATCTTCACTGCTGTGGCGAATCCACAGGATACACACAAGTCAAGAGCAGGACCATTTAGCCCAATAAACCCCGAGGAACTGTGAGGACTTGGGGGGCCCATCCCACTTGCAGGTGAATGAAATCTTAACATGAGGGTGGTTCTGAGGGTAGCTCTGTAGCTCTAAGGAGGGCCTCCGGAGACCTTGTCTGTGTACAGTTCTCATGGTAACCGAAAGACTATGACATCCTCAAGAGGGCGGTGAGGTCATAGAACCCAAGCTTTATAAAGTAAGTGAACCATGCGTGCCTCATTTATTTTTAAAAGACACCTCTGAGAAGAGCTTAGAACAATTTTTTCCCCCCCGAGTGCCATTTCCCAAAGGCACTCACGGAACAATAAGGTGTGACTGCAATGGCTGCACTGAGTTGTCTTTTGGACAGTGTGAGGCGGGACATCAAGAAGGTGGACAGAGAGCTGAGGCAGCTGCGATGCATCGACGAGCTCAGCGCGCGGTGCCTCTGCGACCTGTACGTGCACCCGTTCTGCTGCTGCGACCTGCACCCCTACCCCTACTGCCTGTGCTACGCGAAGCGGCCGCGCTCCTGCGGCCTGTGCGGCCTCTACCCGGGCTGCCCGTGCGACGGGAAGCTGTGCTGTTTTCGCCCGTCTCTCAGGAGTTTGGAGAGGAAAGCCATTAGAGCAATAGAGGATGAGAAGAGAGAGCTTGCCAAGTAAGACCGCACCTTCAGGCTTCATAGTTGGGGCGTTAGCCTCCCAGGTTGGGATCAGGGAGGAGAGGGCGACAATCGATACTCGAACAAAGATGAACCGGGCTCAAGATGATGACTCTGGTGACACAGAAAAGATTGAAGAAAAGAAGAGGAAACGGGTCCATAATGGGAACTGTAAGAGTCTCAAAAGACAGTGTAATGATGTCGATTGGCAAGGTTGTTTTCGGCTCATGGCAGGAGCGCCAACGTGATAAATAAGGTGGCTTTAATGAGCAAAAGAAACAGGGGGTGTCATTAAAAAGCTATTGGGAGCAGCAAACGAACCATTTTTTCTGGTTATGAGTAAAGTGATTTGAGTGTATTTCGGCTTACAGAAATGACTATGGGAGAAGTAATAATAATTGATCAAGTCAAACGTTTGCCAGAGGCTTTAAGAGCAGGGGAGCAAATTGAACAATAGAGGCATTTATTTCGTTTTGTAGGAAATCCTTTCTCCTTTTCTCCAACTCTTGATGACTTCAAGTTCATCTGGTATTGGGCTTATTGTCTGCCTTCCCCTTCAACTATAGTAAAGATTGTGTAAAGAAATTACAGAACTGAAGCCACAGTGTTTAGAATACAGTTAAAAAGGTTTTAATTGAACTAGATAATTTTAAATTCACTTTACAAGTTTTTTTGGTATTCATCACATTTTACTTTTTGCCTGAGAAAACTTTCTTTTTCTGTCTACTTATGCCATTTAGTCTGTAATCATGATAGAAAAAAATAGTTGAAAGCACTGTCGCCTGGTTAAATTATGGTACATTCATACATTGGGATAATATGTAGCTGTAAAAAGAACTGATGAAGCATTTTAAGTATTGTCATACTAAGTGAAAAAAGGTGCAGAAAAACTACTTAACATGCTACTTTTTTTTAAAAAGATGGCACAAATAGATGATCTTTTTATTTAATTATATTTGACATAGCATTGTATACATTTAAGGTGTACAGTGTTGCAAATTTCATACATTCATATATTATGATTGCCATTGTAGCAGCGATTAGCTATCTCTATTGTGCTACACAGGGGCTTCCATAGCGGCTCAGTGGTAAAGAATCCTTCTGCCAATGCAGGAAATGAGGGTTCAATCCCTGGGTTAGGAAGATTCCCTGGAGAAGGAAATAGCAACCCACGCCAGTATTCTTGCCTGGGAAATTCCAGGGATAGAGGAGCCTGGTGGGCTACAGTCCATGGGGTCGCAAAGAGTTAGACAGGACTTAGTGACTAAACACGGAGAAGGCAATGGCACCCCACTCCAGTGCTCTTGCCTGGAAAATCCCATGGACAGAGGAGCCTGGAAAGCTGCGGTCCATGGGGTTGCTGAGGGTCAGACTGAGCGACTTCACTTTCACTTTTCACTTTCATGCATTGGAGAAGGAAATGGCAACCCACTCCAGGGTTCTTGCCTGGAGAATCCCAGGGACGGGGGAGCCTGGTGGGCTGCCGTCTATGGGGTTGCACAGAGTCGGACACGACTGAAGTCTAAACAACAAGAACAACAAACTGTGTTACATAATTATTTTTTTAGTGATTGGATTAAGTCCTAGCCTCTTGTCCAGTTTGATGATTATAATACATCATTTGTCTACATTTACTATACTGTGCATTAGATCTCTAGGACTTACTGCTCATTGCCAGTTTGTATCCTTAAACAATGTCCTTCCTATCCCAGTGATAAGATTAATAGATTATAGATTAGACAGAGAGACAGATATATTAACAGATGAATAGATAGGAAGAAAGAAAAAGGACGGAAGGAAACAGGAAGGAAGGGGAGAGAGGAGAGGGAGAGAGAGGAATAAAGAAAAGAAAAAGAAAGATATGATGGATGGATGGATGAAGAGAGAAAGAGAGAGAATGAAGCCCTTGACAACAGGGACAGTGATGATTCCCTGGAAAGAGCAATAGAACAATTATTGTCTAGGTCATCGGTCATCAAAGGTCAGCAATGAACTTTCTTCAATAGTCTGAGATGGGACCATTGCCAAATAAACTCATCTACACTCAATCTGAACCAATTTTAATTTTTACCCCATTAAGTATCAAGTTACATAAATCTCATGCAAGGGTCCTTTTTTAAAAATACTTGGTCTGAATGAAGGGCTCCTTGTGAGTAGCCTGTGTCTACCGCCCCATGCCTCTGACTATTCAAATACTTGCTCCAAGTCTGCTCAGTCTGTCCAGGCTGTCTTACTCTCTGGACTCTCCAGGTGAGCTCTTCACCAGCTGGGCACCCTCTGCCTACCCTGGAAGTCTCTACTTAATGATCTGCTGCTGCTGCTGCTGCTGCTGCTGCTAAGTCGCTTCAGTCGTGTCCGACTCTGTGCGATCCCACAGATGGCAGCGCATTGGGCTCCATCATCCCTGGGATTCTCCAGGCAAGAACACTGGAGTGGGTTGCCATTTCCTTCTCCAATGCATGAAAGTGAAAAGTGAAAGTGAAGTCACTCAGTGTATCTGACTCAGCGACCCCATGGACTGCAGCCTACAAGGCTCCTCCATCCATGGGAGTTTCCAGGCAAAAGTACTGGAGTGGGGTGCCATTGCCTTCTCCGTAATGATCTGCAGTAGACACGATTTCAAGCTTAAATCTCAGCAGTGTGGTTTATATAAGAGGTAACACTTGCTATGGTTTGTGATACTTTCCCTGACAATGTCTGGATTTTTCACTAAATTTTTTCATACTGTGGAATGCAGCAGTATATGAAGCTGCTGATGTCTTCTGAGATCTCTGAACAGATAATCCTGAGTTCATTTCAGAAATGACCTCAGGTCTGACCTCTTCCCAGCTACTTTTCTTTCCTATTCAGACCACCTTGGGAAACTCTCTTATGTTCTATTTCTAACAGCTTGACATTTCACTGTCCCGAAAAGCTTAAAGTTACCTGCAAACCTAAATATTCAAATTTCTGAATATGAATGAAAATGTTAAAGCCTGGTCCAGCTCTAGTCCCAGCGGACTCCCACTATCATTTTTTTCAGTGAAATGCCTCTTATCTTATCTCTCAGCTCCTAACCATGACTGAATGGATTCAGAAATATCATGTTGATTCGATTTTCAAAAAACAATCTTTGGTGTGAAACCTCCCCAAGGCTTTTAGAATTTAGAAAACATATGCACGTGACCTTTTACCCTTTAAAGCAAAAGCTAGCAGTTTGGTTAGGTATGACATGTCCTCTTAGGTGCCAGGACATGTTATCCAGAAGCTTCTTTGCCCAATGGAGAAGACTGCTTGGTCTAGCCCCACTGGAATTGTTTTTCTGTGTGAGAGTCTGTGCGCTCCGTCTCTGGGTATTCCATTAATAATGGGCAAGAAGTTTTGGCAGGCCATATAATTTCCCCCAAAAGTCATTTGAGCCTTCCTGTGTATTTGACTGGTGTGTATTTGAATGTGTGTGTGTGTTTTTAGTCTGGGTACAGAAGGTCCAAATTCTTTCCACTGTTTACTGAGCAGCTACTTCTAAAGACACCTTGGCAGTATCTTCAATAGTGGAGACCCAAGTAAGCACTTGCATTTCATTAGCTTCTTTGAAATTCTTTTCTTCTGCCCCAATTACTTTTGTACTCTAAGCACTAGCCTTTTCCCTGACCCTTCCTTCCTTCCTCTTCTGATTTGAGAGAGACTGAAGTTATTGAGTTTGATTTCTCTTGTAAGAAACCATGCGATCAGCCTGAAGGAAGCTTGCACTTGAATCACCCCTGCATTTCGTGGGCTTCCTCTCCTCTGTACGCAAATGGTAGAAACAAAGCCAGCCCCTGCTCAATCCTGCCCTTAGAAGTGAAGTTGCTCAGTCGTGTGCGACTCTTTGCAATCCCATGGACTGTAGTTTACCAGGCTCCTCCTTCCATGGAATTTTCCAGGCAAGAGTACTGGAATGGCTTGCCATTTCCATCTCCAGGGGATCTTCTCGACCTGGGAATTGAACCTGGGTCTCCCACATTGCAGGCAGACATTTTACCCTCTGGGTAAGAGCCATACTGCCCTTAGGAGTTCATTATGTAATTATAGCTCATATTGGAGTGGCTCCAACACCTGGCTTTAGTGTTCGTGGGCAAATGAACCTTGATTTGCAGCGCTGCGCCTAGGAATGCCCTAGGTTCAACACTGGACCCTTTGCAGGTACCTGGAAATTCATCCTGAGACTGCTTCTGTCCATTCATCCAAGTATCCTTGGCTGACCTGCAGCTCAAGAAGTTCCCTTAAAAAAAAAAAACCCCACATCAGAGGCATCATCTGAGAATTTTGAAGCTAGCCTTCTCATTTCCTTTTACCCCTCACACTCTGAGTATGAAGCTCTCCCTGCATCACCCTCCTTGGGGGAGGCTGATGACTGTCAGCCCCCAGAGTGCATTCTTTGTGTTTTAGCAGTGCCTCCCTGGGTTTTAAGCCCTCAGGCAAATCACTCCACTCCCCGCGCCCACCTCATTCTTTGACCCAAAGATCAGGGCATGGTCACACTGTGGGAAGCCAGCAGAGAGGAACCCAGGGACTCTGCGGCTTTACCTTACGGCAGGCTGACTCTCCCACGGAGAGGAGAGCTCGCTCTTTCCCTCTGTGACCTTGCAGAGCTGGAAGCAAGCTGGGCCCCTCGTCCCCTCTCACCGCAATCTCTCTGTACCCATAGGTCTCAGGGCCCAGGCACCCAGGGCAGCAGGAGTAGGAGTTACTGCCCCTGCAGGCCAAGTGCATGTCCATTATTTAGCCTTAGTGTTTAATGACACAGGACTTGGGGCTTGGGCACCTACAGCCTCACATTTCGGGGAAGTCTGTGTAAGGCGGAGCCTGATAAAGAGACCTACCTTTATTGAGTGAAAATCAAGTGCCTAGCACATCATCTTCATTTAATCCTTGCAACATCTTGGCCAACTTAGAGATGATGAAACAGAGTCAGGGCAACGTTCTTGATCCTCAGGATACGGGAGAGCTGGGACTTGAGGCCAGGTTTGCCTGAGTTCTGGAATCGAAGTGCTTAAACGGCCCAGTCAGCAATAGTCGGAGTGATCTGCTGTCTGAACCTAGCAGCCAGCATCACCTGGAACTTGTTAGAAATGCAAATTCTTGTTTCTCTCCTCAGACCAGCTGAATCAGAAACTCCCGGGGTGGGGCCCAGGCACCTGGGTTTCAACAAGCGCCACAGGTGATCAGATGCACCTGTGTGGCGCCCCCGCTGAGAGTCATACTTCTCCAGTATCATCCAAAATCAGGAGAGAGACAAGGCAAAGAGACAGGGAGAGGCAAAAGAAGGAAGAGGGAAAGATGTTGGAAAGGAACAAACAAGTAAGCTGAACAGGTTACTGGCAGGGGTCGAAGGAGAAAAAGTAACTAGAGGAAGGGCAGCCATCCGCTGGTTCAGTGTAGAGACTGGCCTTCTTGTTATCCTCTTTACCTTATTCGGCACTCGGCAGAAAACTGATTCATCTCTTTGTGAAGATGACTGGCGGTATCACTCCCCTTTGCTCTAGGCAGAATCACATTCAGGAGTGCGGTCATACCTTTAGATGAAATCCAGTTTCAGTCGGGAGGGAAAGTGACACCCCAGAGTGGCAGGCAAACAGCACTCTTCCCGTTTTCCTAAGAGGCTTCTGCCACCCACCGAAGAGGCTGAGTTGCCTCTGTTGACCATGACTAACCTCCGCCCTCATGATCACAGCAAAGCAGGCCATCTCCCTTCACCCAGAACCTCACAGAGCCAAGGAAAATCTCATGTAGGGTAATGGTACATTGCCAGGCAGGAGTCAGGTTGCAAATCCAGAGCTGAATCTAATGAGTAAAATGAGGCTTCTGCAATTTCTCCTAAACCCACACGTCCCCACAGGTCACACCTGACCTAGGAGCAAAAGAAAGAAGAAACCTGATCCAGCCAAGACATCCGGGGTAATTTCCTGAAGACCCATATCTGTGAGACCCCGAGCATCTGCTGCACTGGAGAGAGGGCCAGAGTGACAGGAATAGTGGAAGAGGGGGACATCTAAGAAAAACCCAAAGCAAACAGGAATTTATACTCCAAGACTCAGTTTGCTGAGAGGAGGAGATGGATCTGGGAGCTGGCTTTGGCTTGTCGATCAGGCTCCCAGATCCGTCTCCTGCAGAAGGCAAGAGGGCTTTTGTGGGTATGTTAAAAAAGAAAAA
>SJYV01005993.1:0-25089 GCA_006410875.1 Neotragus pygmaeus | reverse complement strand
CTGTCTTTGGTGTATGTGGAGGCCTTGATGCTCATCCTGTCAGAGAACCAAGGGATTTAAGTAATAAGGACATAATCATGTACTTTCATATTACTGTTTTTCTAGCTGATCAGTATTCCTTTTGAAGAAAAGAGCATAATAGCTGTTATCTACAAGCAATATTTCCCTGTTAATGTTTTAGATCCAAACCTAGTTCTCTCTGAGATGATCCCCAAATTGTGAAAGATAACAAGAAAAAGGGAAAAGTGTGCTTAAGCAACGAATGGGGACCTGATTTTTTTATTTTTTAAAAAGCCCATTGGTTTCTGTGTTGTGGAAGTCTGCCCAACCCCAGACACATTGATTTCTTTCTGGTGGCTTCTCAGGAAGTGGTGGCAGGAAGCTGGCTGGACTAGGTTTTAAAAAATTTAATCCACTCCTTGGCTTGTGCCCTTGGGGCAGTAATGCTGACTAATGCACAAGTGGAGTTTGGTACATTTTCCACGGATATAAGAAATATGTTAAGAATTACTTTCATAACCTTGGAAACAGTATTTCTAAAGTAAGTAAAATGTGTGTGTGTGTGTGTGTGTGTGTGCATGGGGCATAGATTTTATCTTTAGGGATTTTGAGTTTTCTTTTTCAATTTGGCTAATTTCTAAAGCGCAAGAGTATTTGTGTTCCAAGCAGAGTCTTCCCTTGGAGCCTGTTATTCTTTGCTTGACTTCATAGTGAGTTATAAAAGATCATCTCAAATTCTTCAGCATTCCCAAGATGATTCTCCTGCTCTAAATAATTTTTTATTTCTTGTGGGGCAAATAAAAGTGAGGATAAGATAAAACACTTTTGAGTAAAAAGCAAATCCTTTCCAGTGTGAAAGCAAACTCTAACATTCTTCTGGCAGTGGCTCATTTATTTTTACAGTACATGAATTAGATGTCTTTGGGGTACAGCTCGCTGTAAGGCAGGGGTTTAACTTGCTGCAGGAACTGAGAAGCCTGACGCAAGTCCCCAGAAGATGGATGAGTCAACACCCTGCTGTAGGGAAAGCGAGCACAAAGCCTATGGCCCCAGCACAACCCAAGAGGGACCTGGCCCTTAGCAGTGGCTGCCGTTGCCTTGGTAACCTTGAAGGCGTGCATCACACATCTTCTCCACATTCTACGGAACAAAGCTGGAAGTGAGATCATACTTGTGTGTGGAGCGTGATTAGTTTTAGCTTCACTTGCCAGAATGGAAGGCATACTGGCAAGTTTTGAGAAATGAAACGAGAGCAGGCTCTCATTTGTTATGGATGTGAGGGATATAGCAGCTCTCATACCCACATGTGATCAGTATATAAGTTAATCAGTTGATAGGACTGTCCTATTTCTAGATCTAGTCTGATTTGGGTTTACGGGAAGTATGCCAACAGTGACAAGTCAGAATGATAGATTTCTTTGAAAGATACAAACTTTTATTATTAAGAGTGGAGTTGCTCAACTAACTGCTGAAGGAAAATTTGCAAAAGACATTTCTCGTCTGGTGCTCTCTCATCTCTAGAGGATTCATTTTAATTATTAGCGTTTGTTGTGGATACATAATAAATGGGGGAAAGGCTTTTACATGTGACCCTGAAGATATGTTGATCTACAGATAGGCTTTACTTTAAGTGATCAGCATACGCCCCAGACCTAAATTATACAACAGATCAAATGAGCCTGATTATCCCCTTATTGAAAGGGTCTCTCTCTTTTCTCTCCCTCTCACATACAGAATTTACTTCAAATAATTTTTAAAAATCTGCTCTACACGTGTCTTTCAGAAAGCAAAGTAATAAGTAGGATTGAGTAGAACTGAAGATTAGAACCGGGGAGGGAGTCCAAGGATTGCTTCAAAGCTGATTGCCCTTGGCCAATGGCTTAATCTTTCCAGTACTTGGTTTGTTCATCTGTACAATGGGCATGATGGTAGGGTCGGTCTCTTGCTGTGTCACGAGCATTGCTGAGATAGCTGAGTGCCTGGCACATAGTTCGAGGTTAAATAAATATCAGCTATTCATAGGCAGTTCTAAACTCTCTTACTAAAGGTAAAAACCAAAACAAAACCAGAGGCAGAGTGACTGCTTCATTCTCAATCACACAGATGCTTATCGCTGAACTAAGACCCTAAGGGAGGGTGCCCCCACCCCTGCCGCCCAGCTCTGTTCTCTCGCCTATACGTTAACGGCTCACTAATCAGATTTAGAGTGGATGTTGTTCACAGACAGCTCTGTGAGTCCACAGTACCCAAGGAAGTCTCCCAAACACTCTCTGGAGGGTGTCATTTCTGGCGCTATTTTTTCCAAACCTGGAAATGCGGTAGCAGAGGCGGCGGCAGCGGCGGCGGTCTGGGCATCGGCTCCATCAGTGGGGATGCCCAGGGCCTGCAGGGCGTACTCGGCCGCGTAGGTCTTTGCTTCATCCACATAGGCACTTAGCTTCGGAGGTGTGAAAGGATGGCTGGAAAGCAGAGTCAGTCAGGGTGCACATTTTATTAATAAATGTGTGCTGCTGAGACAGATGAAGGATAATGGAGTTTTGTGTGGGTACATATCTTTCTTTTTGCTTTTAAACCTTTTAAATATCTATGCATGTCGGAATATTTGTGAACTTATTTAGAACATGGGTAGGTTGACACTCCTGGAACATACTTGCAACTCATTATAAACCTTTTCTAATGTATATGTGAAACATGATGGTTCCTAAAATGTGTAGAAATGCAGGCTCAAGGTAAAATTCTGAAGGTAATAACCTCTAACAGAGAGGTTATGTCTTTCGTCCAAGATTTAAATGGCAGCAGATGGTGTTATTAGGTATAAAATGGTAATTTCATATAGTTCAACCCAAATACTGCACAGATACACACATGGGCTATAGTTTTCATTTCTATTACACTTCATATCCGCAGCTTTCCATTGGTTGATGAGAGCACCTAGTCTTCACTGTCTCTGAAATTTTGGGGCTTTGAGATGCTAGTCTCATAGCTGGCACAAATATCCCAAATACACGTCTCAACATACGCTTTGAATAAAATGAGTCAGCAGTAAGCTTGAACATTTATCTTCTTTAGATAGTGATAAACATACACTACATTTACAAGAGACTCTTATTCTAAAGTCTAAATGATGAGAAGTTACACACATGGCAGGATTCTGGCTGGCCAGGGCAGGAATGGTTATTTTGTATAAGAAGAGTTGTCTTTGATCTTGTCCAATGGCAGAGTGAAGTTGATACACAGGTTGTCCCCAGTTATTTTTCTGACAAATTTCTTCCAATATCTACAAGAGCGGGGGGGAAAAAAAGTGACTTTTCTTTCAAATGTCACATTTGCATTATTTCTCCAGCTTTCAGGTTTTTAAATTGAATCTTCAGAGTTTAAGCAAATATAAGAAGATATAAAATGCCACATGGTTTAATGACTCATAAAATTTAAGATGAACTCAATTTGAACTCCATTTAAAATGCTATGTCTATTAATTCATAAAGATCATTTTCACACCATTTATTCTAATATGCTTTTAGTTTAGTCCATTAGCTCCAACTTTTTACCAATACTTTACTTTTATGATTTGTTTGATATATTCTTTTTTTTAATTGATATTCCAGCACTGTGTAGCTGGATTTACTCATTACTACTGTGAATCCTTCTGTTTACAATGAGTTAGAGAAAATAACCTAAGGAGTCATTCCTATTTCACGGCATTTGTCATAGGGTTTTAACTTCACATTTTCACAAAAAAAGAGCTAAAAGGTTTGATGGATATTTCTTGATGGACATGAATAGATGGGTGTTGATAGTTGCCATGTTTTTGTTTGGCAAAACACCACTTCTAGCTATTTTTACAGTGATCTGATTTTTAGAAGCTGCCTTCTGTCATTACTCCAAACCAAATCTTTCCTAACGGCACATATTTTCTTCATCCTGAAACCATTTTTTGTTGGCCCACAAGCCTTGATGCTCCCACTGGGCAGCAGATTCAGTAAACTGTGCAACATAAGGCATAAATCTGAAAAAATAGCTCCCGGGGTAGAACTGTTCCCTTGACTGAGTCCGTGGATCTTATCTCATTCGCTCAGTTTCTTGTTTATTAAACTTTTAGGTTGTTTCTATTTCCTCTCCCAACTTTTGCTTTTTAGTACTCTTAGCTTTGTAGCATCTTTTCTACAAAGTGTTCTCTGTGGTTCCAGGGCAATAGTCAGTTACTTGAGCTAGTAGATATCTTGCCTGCTGGTTTATGCCCGTTGTGCAGACACGTGTAAAGGATTTTAACTCTAAGTCCTGACTTGCGGGGCAGCCCTAGTACTTCTGCTCTTCTTGATGGAAGTTCATAACCCCTCCAAGAATTTGTCAAGGCTCCATCTAGGCTGGTCGGTGGTGGCATGACCCTTAATTTCTAAGCCACAGTTGCAGAAATTCAGAGAGATTAATTTTTAAAACTTTCATTCGTTCATAGAGATGGTTACTGATGGTACTATCAAGCATGACCAGTTTCTCACCTTGGTTAATATAAAAGCAGAGGTCATTACACACTCTATAGTAGCTCTTAGAACTATTACGTAGAGTTTATGACAGTGATGCGGCTTCCCGAGTAGTGCTAGTGGTAAAGAACCCGCCTGCCAAGCAGAAGACATATGTGACATGGGTTCAGTTTCTGGGTCAGGAAGTTCCCCCGAAGGAGGGCATGGCAACACATCCTAGCATTCTTGCCTGGAGAATCCCATGAACAGTGGAGCCAAGAGGACCACCGTCCATGGTGTCACAAAAAGTCGGACATGACTGAAGTGACTTAACAGGCAGCATGCACATAGCAATGATTCTTTTCTTTCCCTTAAAATAATTCTGGATACCCCAGTACTTTAATGAGATTGCTTATTTTAGGTTTTAACCCAAGATGTATTGGATGACTAGCTTTTGTGTTTTCTGAACAAAGCTCCATCATTGTACTTGACTAGATTTTATTGTAATTATTTATGTGTCGGGATCCTCTCACTGGATTGCCATATGACTTTTGATGGCACGAATTATGTTATATTTGCTTTTCCATCTTTAGCTCCTAGCATAATACTTGGTGCATAATGCTGGCCCCCCAAATGGTTTTAAACAGACACATTAATACTGTTTACTACTCTAATTGGCATCCTTAAAAAAAAAAATTACCTGTGGAGGGTTGCAGAAACTATAGATGAGCTCCTTTATATGTATAGGAAAGCTATTAATCCTACCAAAAATAATCAACCAAAAAAAGGAAACCATTCAAGATGAGCTTTTAGAAAATCAAGTTTTCTACTCAATTGTAATCATAAGGCTACTTCCATAAATTTGGGGCTTATACCTTCAGGGGAGGAGGGAGTCAGAAAGTTTCCTTTAGGATGTGCAAACTGTCAACTCGATACTGATTATTCAGCCAAAGTATCTTTGCAGAGTCCAGCACATAAAGCACACCCAGAGGGAACAGTCTGAGGGTTAACACAGATCCTGTGTTTTATTTTTAACCCCGTGATTCAGTTTCCATACTGGAACAACTTTTATAGCTTTAAATTTTCCAATAATAAAAATCATACCCTCATGCAGGAATATGGAAACTTAGAACTGTGAAATGAAAGCAAAAAAAATGTACCATAAAGCTACTGGCCAGATATAATCACTGTAGAAAACTTGATTTGATATGACTGATGGCATATCATAGTTAATATGAGTAATGATACACCACAGATTGCACGGTGTTTTCACTTTAACAGTGTTTCCAAGAAAAGATGTTCTAATCTATTCATTCCCTGTTGTGAGTGCTCTTCATTTGCTAACTATCCTTGCTTTATTTTGTTTTCTTTTAAAGTACTGGTTGATAATTCTTAGTAGTACTCAGGATTTTTGCATTTCAGTGGTTGATTATTTAAGATGTCAAATTTTATAATTAAGAAAAATAAAAAAGAAAGAGTCTGAAGTAGACCAATGCTATTTAGTGCCCACTGTTATCTCACAATATGTTATGTTGATTGGTCATTGTATCTATGTAATAAAAGAAAACAAAGCAAGACTACAGCCCCAAGTAGGGATCAAGTCAAACCCACTGATGAAGGGTGAATGGTGGTCTTTGACCCAACTTACACAAACTATCCGAGCTGCCTCTGGAATAACATTACATACCTGGGGAGCAAGTTTAATTCCTTGGGGCTTTAAAGTGACAGGATTCATTGGGGTGAGCTCCATCCCAGGTAAAAGGTCATAGAGTTTGTCTTCTCTCTTGTCTCCTTTGGCCTGGTATCCCCGGCCCAGGCCTGTGTAAGCCAAATAGCCACGGCCGCCCAGTCCTCTCACTCCCGCAGCCCCTACAGGTACATTCATGTAAATTTCTAGGAATGTAAGAAGGCATTAAACTGAATCAAACCACCAGAAAATCACCCTGAATCTTTCTGTAATGGAAAAGTTAGCCCAAGTCACATTGATTATTGCCCTAAAGATGGATAGAAAACTCCAAGATTCTAATGTAATGAAACTCAACATAATACAGCATTTATCATAGCCATTTTTTAAGGAACTGTATATAAAAGAAAGCAATACTATCAAAGCTATGGATAAGTACACATGCCACTTTAAAACTTGGGTATACAGAAAATTTTTGCAGTTTCTCTCTTCAGTTAATTTTGCGTTGACATTTTTTTGTAGACTAATAAATGTTGGGAGGTATATATTTTCACATTTTACAGTGTAATATGACCACATATATTAAAATGAGTCTTGCCTTTTTGTCTTTGACCAGTAAATTAGAAATGAATTCTAGTTTCCCTAATGTTAACATTCCTGATGACCTGTTGGAAAACCAATGTTTAGAAAATGTGTTTTAAAATACACCATTTTCTTATATTCTATTAATGTGAGGCTTAAGTTTCCGTTGAGTTTCATTAATAGATTACTTGTGATTTTTTGTTTTGCCACATTGCTACTTTGATTTCCTATTAGTGCTGTAAAGAGATAAAAAGTTGATTACCCTTCATCCATGAATATCATTCATTGATTTCTTTCTTGTTATAAGACAGGTATTTTTCCCCTTGGAGTACAGTTTGTTTTTTTCCTACATTACAACTGGTTGACAACTTATACTTAATGTAGGGATTGTTTAATGATGTGATTTTAGATAAATGTACAGTGGTTTAATGACATAATTTGTCATCAAACATATACATAGATTGTCCTGAATGGATTTTCTTCAGGAAAAGGTTTGTCCTGAATGGATTTCCTTCGGGAAAATGTTCCTAAAGGTTTCTTTTATATTACAACTTTGGGTGAAGTGATTGTATTATGAGTATGGAACTTTCAAGGCAGTTGAAGACTAGAACTCCTAGGATGGCCAATTCAGTTCTCCTGAAAAATAGTAAAACATAGTAAGATAATTGTTTCCATAGTAATCTAGATAGGCCCCTTGCTTCTAGTCAAACCCAAGAATGCATTTAAGTACACAGCTTGTCGTTGAATTGCCCAGACTGTTCTCATATTTGGAAGACAGAACTGAGAGTCTGTTGGCATTTATTCCTAGCAGAACCATTCTGAAGGATCCCATTAGGCAAAATCAAGACGGTTTCTTGAAAAAATGCTTTCCTTATCTTTGACATTTTTTGAAATAACTGAGCTCAGAGAACTGCTTGAACATTTGGAATTCTCATAGGATTCAGTAGGAAAGATTTGTTTGGCAATGAGATTGAGAGTTGTTTATTTATTTATTTTTTCTATTTGGACTTTTACTATTTAGTTCCCCATATCCTGGACTTCCCTGGTGGCTCAGACAGTAAAGCTTCTGTCTACAATGCAGGAGCCCGGGGTTCGATCCCTGGGTCGGGAAGATCCCCTGGAGAAGGAAATGGCAATCCACTCCAGTTCTATTGCCTGGAAAATCCCATGGACAGAGGGGCCTGGTAGGCTCACAAAGAGTGAGTGAGTCGCACACGACTGAGCGACTTCACTCATCCTGGAGAAACAAGTTGATTTCCCTAGTAATGTGGCTTTTTCGAAGGCATTGTACATATTTCTCCGGGGAGGTCAGATGAGAGCATCTCATGTATCTGTTAGAATATATTTATGGTAATTTGTGATTTATATGTGGACATGATGGCACTGAGTCACCATCCAATACACGTGTCTTGACATTTGAGGTAGTTGGTTTCCACTGAACCATACTGTTCCCATTTGAAAGTTTTGTAATGAGTCACATATGTTTGTAATATGGTAGTACAAGAATAAGGAAGAAACTAGTAATTGTGGAACTGAATTTTAGTGTGTGCATATTTTATGGGCCTATGCAGAGATCAAATGGATACCTGAAATTCATTTACACTGTATTCTGACCAAGTTTTTCAATAACCAGTTGTAATGTGAAAAAAGATTCCTATGAAAGGACAAATATTAATGTAATATTTGATTTTCAATAAGCAATTTTCCAGTTCTTTTCTCCCAGTAGACTCATCCAATTAGACATAACTTAGACACAAGTCTATTGCAATACACATAATTTGAAATTGCAGAGCTTCATCTAAGACAAGAGCTGATTAATGTTACCTCTAACAGAAGGGGCCCGGATAATGGCCCTGTTGCCAAGATGTCCTTTGGTGGTTGGGAAATGGAGGCTGGGAATCGCAGTATAGGCCTGGGGGGCATAGAAGACAGGCGCTCCAAGGTAGGTGGTGGTGGGGTCATAAACATGGCCGAAAGAGTAGGTGTACTCTCCCTGCAACATGGTGCCCCTTCCGCCTGTTCCTCGGGTGTACCGAACATAACTGTCCTTGTCCACTGGTTTGGCTAGGGTCACTTCAATAGGGGACCCGTCCAGCACCTGTTGCAGACAGTAAGGAAAAAGCATGTGAGAAGATATGAAGACAACCAGGTGTGGCTGAGTCCTAGTAACACGTCTCCTTCTAAGGCTTCGTCTACTTGCTGCTATGCTTACTATTTCACTTATCTGTTTGAATGGAAAATGTTGCCTGTCATGTCAGTAAACAAAGGCTGTTGCAATCATCAAGCCATCACATTACAGCTAGCCCCAGTGGTGACCTCGAAGGATGGGAAAGAACAGGACATGGGCTCTAGATAGCTGAGATGCATATCACAGGAATGATTTCAAAGAGCCCAAACTCTTGCATCTTCCCATATACTGAAAAGTGCTCAGTTCCTTAAATTGAGATATCAGGTTTTCTTTACCAGTTATCTTTTGTTGTTCTAACTACCTGGTCTTTGTTGCAAACCCCCTATATATCTGGGTCCTCTCTTACCTCTTCAGAGTAGTCCTTTACAACTGTTGAGAGGCTGTCTCCCAGGTTTCAAGTCCTCAGAATATCCTCAAAATGAAACAGTTCTCAACTTGTAGGTTGTGTAGTTTTTCCAGTCAACATATGCATAATCTTTTCTTAGGTTCTTGTTTTGTGTGCTAGTTGAGTTTTCCCTGAATGGCTTGTTGGTAAATTGCATATAGTCTGTCAACAGGCCAATAATTGGCCACTGTCTATTGACATATTAGTTACAAATCAATTAACTGAATACAGTCACTGAGACAGAATTATGTAATATTTTTATGGGATGTATTTTAAAATACCTACTTATATAATTACATAATTCTAAGAAATTTTAGGTTAATTATGGGTGGAATATAATCTCCAGTACCTAGCACAGTGCAATGAAGATGAATGGAGATCAATAAAAGATCTTATCAGTTGTTCACACTTTGTTATGGGCAGCCTAGTCAGGCCTTTCCAGTTGCCAGCCAGCTAAGTGTTTTACTCTTCGGAGCTACATAATAGGTGAGTTTTTACTGGAAAAGAAGAGAGGCTTAAAAGTAGGACCCTACTTAAAGAAGTGAAATCATTGAGGGTTCTGCATTTGTCTTCTAGAGATACTTCCTTAAGAAGCAAAGTTTTGATCTGCTAAACAAACAGGTCAGTACTAATGTTTCTCAAGCCAGGTGCTACTTAAAACTTGTCCTCAAAATTTTTGAAGTGGTTCTTTTCTGATACAAGTTTTTTTTTTTTACATTTTGCAAACAGATCTGGATGTTGAAAAGAATGGCCACGTGTAGATCTACAAGAGTGATTTGCTTTTTTATGTGTTGTTTGCATACATAAGAGACAAAGATGGCTCTCAACGATTACTTGATACGTTGATATATTTACTATCAAAGTGACAGGGTGTTTTGAGGAGGCATTTGTAGCTTCTTTCAAATAAGAATATTATTTTTTTAATAAAGAAAATAAATATTAAGTGTTCTTGCAAATATTCCCTTTCACAGCAGCTGATGGTTTCATGGGTGATTCAGTGGTTCCTGGATCACTGATGTCTGCTGGACAAAGTTCATACTTAATGATCATCCCGATCATTTGGGATCAGCCTCTTGTTCCTAGTTATATGTATATACCCTACTTTTTAGTAGCAGAAATCAGTATCAAATATCTTAGATCAAATATACACACACAGAGAACTCAGCTCATATTCTACCATATTATATTGATGTTGATGTAATTAGAAGAAACAGACTTGGAGTATTAAAGAAATACCTTGGATGTAATTCTTTGTCTTTGTTCCTGTCTTAAGAAAGATAAGATACCTAAATAGGTCTGTACTTACAGGCACTTCTATATCAAGAGATGTTTTTAGCGAAATGATTCTTTACTGAAAAGTCAGATTTCTTACCGTAATAGACTTTGTTCTGCAAGCCTCTGCTCCTTTACAGTGTTCTAAACCAGCCATTGTATTTTACTTATTTTGTTTAGGTGTTTCAAGGTCTAGAACAATATCATATTAACCCGTATAGCCCCAAGCCCAGCGAGATTTCTTTCTCATTGTAGACATTCACAGGTATTTGTAGAATAAGTGAATAACTCAGTTCATCACCTTTCTGCCCAAATAGTTTTCCCTGCCTGACTTTGCTAACATCATTATCCTGGCGCTTTATATTGAAAACCTAAAATGACTCATCCTTCTTTCTCACTGCTCTATCCAGTCAGTTCCTGGATCCTTTGAATTCACCCTGCATAGTTCTTTTTTGTTGTTAATTTTTTATTTTTACTTTATTTTGCTTTACAATACTGTATTGGTTTTGCCATACATTGACATGAATCTGTGTAGAGCTTTCTCCTACACTCCATTCTCACCCTCCTTCAAGCCCTTATTTCTTCCCATTTGAGTGACTTTAATAGTTCTTTAACTAGTTCCAATTACATCTCTCTCCCTATTCTGTGAAACTTCAATTCTTAATAGGTTGATTTCCCTAAATTGTTAATGGGATCATTACTTCACTGCACAAAAAACTTCAAAGCCTCACCTTGTCTAATAGATTAAATATAAATATCCATATGGATACTTAAAAACTTTCATAGTTCTAGGCAAACTTACTTTTGCTTTTCGCATATCACATTACAATTAAGCATTATTATAATATTTCATAATAAACATTGAATATGTATTTAACTATATAATACATGTATACGTTGTTATAAAAATATCTAGCCATGGGTTTCCGTGATATCTTAGTCGGTAAAGAATCTGCCTGCAGTGCAGGAGACCCAGGTTTGATACCTGGGTCAAGAAGATCCCCTAGAGAAGGAAATGTCAACCCACTCCAGTATTCTTGCCTGGAAAGTCCTATGGACAGAGGAGCCTGGTGGGCTACAGTCCATGGGGTAGCAAGAATCGGACACAACTTAGCGACTAAACCACTATAAATATGCCAGCTGCAAAAATTGGAAACAGTTTGAATACTTTTTCACTGTGATGATTCCAATGCAATTATTTAGCATTTAATTTACGATGGTCCCTTCTTTGCAAGCATCATGTTTCCTCAAAAATGTTTTCAAAGTGAGAAACTATCACATTTTTTCAAAGAAATATTACTATAACACTAAATGTAATTATCAATGAAGAAGAAATGATATTTTGCTTCCTAGATATATTTAAATATGCATTAATATTTTGCTTTCAAGTTTTCTTTTTGTGTTTTGGAGTCAGTAGTCTCCCCCGCCATGCAGCCCCCACAGCAGGATTCACACACTTTGTAGACCAGGAATAGCTCATAAGCCCAGGCCCACTATGTCTGAAGGCCTTGTGCGGGGACCCTCTATTTGCCCTGTAGATCCACTCCCCATTAGCTGCCAGCCTCCAAGCTCCCACAGGGAGTTATGCATAGCTCCCCTTCAGGGCTTCTGGGCCTTCCAGATTATGATTGAATTTAGTCAATGGAGAGGCCTGGCCAGAGGCTGGTGGGACAGAGAGCACCAAGTGTGAGCTATTTCTTCTCTTGGCTCCCTCTCTATGACCTTGGCCTGAATATGTCCATTGGCCAAAGTTCATTACTTTTCTCAACAAGATCCGCTCTTTACAGTCCTCTCTCCTTTAGGTTTCTTGTTTCTTCCCTATCCTTTGTCTCCTCGGCTCCAGGAGTGCATGAGCCCCAGGCTCCTGCACAGTCTCTCTTAATTCTCCTGTCCCAGGCTCATACCTTTATAGTTAGTCCCTTTGCCAACTGTCTCCTATTAGGGTTGACCAGTGCAAGGCCTGGCAGGTGAAACAGTCCTATGCTCATTCGATTCATAGCAAGGCAATCCATCTTTACTGTTCTCCAGTTATACTTTGCTCTTTACAAATTCTGTGCCTCTGTCTGACATTACCTCTCCTTTGCCGTGTTTTGTGTGTGTGTGTTTTTTTTTTTTTTTTTTTTCCTTTTGGAATTCTTCTCAAGTGTCATGGCTTCTCTTAAATATTATCTTTTCACATCTATGAAGATTTTCTGATTCTTAATAACCCACTCCTCTTTGAACATTGTCACTACTTTTCCATTCTTTTTTTTTTTTTAATGAAATTTATCTGACTGGACTTTGCAAAGGTATTTGAGTACTTGCCTTAATCCTCAGTTGACTTTTAGCCCTTTGATAAGCATCTTTGTTTTGATCCTTTAGGTATTCCAAATAATATTTAGCATGATAAATGGTTTACAGAAGATTTTCAATATTATGGGATTAATAAGTAAATAATATGGGATTAAAAAGTAATAGGTAAAATTATACTGGTTTCCATATATAAATCATAAGTTAGAATATAATATTACTAGTTGTTTTCCCCAGAGCTTACTCTTGGAAATGTGAAGAGATTCCAAGCTTTCCAGACTTGGAATATCAAACTATAAGTACAGAATGATAACCTTGACATCTTGTCAGATCATCAGTCTCCAAAATACTGTACTACAAAGGTTATACTTTCTTTGAAATAATGAGAGAAAACTGAAATTGGGAAAATCACTTTGGGATACTCCATTCCAACTCTCTATTTCTAAAAAAAATTGAGGGCCAGTGACTTGTCCAAACCAAATCAGCCAAAATTAGAGATAGAATTGGACGTATAAGCCATATCTCTGTTGAATTTTCCATCACCCTTTTGTTCATCTTAGATGGATTAAGGCAGCCATGTCAGAGATGGAGGAAGCCTGAGTAGGATGGACTTGGAGATCTGTTCTCCTGAATAAAACCTCCACAACAAACCTTGGTGGAATCTGTACATGGTTTTTCTTTGTCCTACATTACCTTCCCATTTAAAGCTTTCATAGCCTCCACCGCATCTTCTCGGTTAGTGAAGTGCACAAAAGCATAGTCTCGGATTTTCTTCACCCTTTCCACAGCACCTGGAAGCAGAGTGAAAGTAGCTCCATAGCAAGCCTGAGATAGCTGAACATGATATACTGAAACATTTAGCTTGCAAGAATCTTTTTTTTTTTTTGGAGATTCAGTACTTAAAGAGCCCATTGAGAATATTTCCTGTGTTCAGGTTTAAAATTCTGCACATTCAACAAAAGATTTTGTTTGTAATTCTTTAATAACACTTATATTCTGCCTTATTATTTATATATTTATTTATGGATTTGTTTTTCCACTTCCTAGATTGTTATCTCTGAGGATAGAAGGGGATCTTTCTCAGTGTATTATAGAGAGGATAGTAATTTATATGTGGTAAAATATTTGTTGAGTTGAACTCTAGTGGTCCTCTTATATATTTAGGTAATTATAGCTCTTTCCTCAGAAAGACATCTTGACTCCTTTGATTTGTACAATAAAATTTTAGAGTTAGAAGAGACTTAGCAATAATTCAATTTTTAATTCATGTAACCTTTATTTGTTTTCAACCTAAAGATTCTGAATCTAAATCTCTGACAAAGTAAATGAAATTTATGAACTCACATAGCTAGGAACTAGAACTCAGGTCTCTCATCTGCTTATCTCATTTGATCAAAACAAACAAACAAAATTTCTGAAAGTACATCTGAGAACCAAGATAGTTTCTTACCATGCTGGTTTAAAATATCAAAGGTTGGAAACAATGTACGTATCCACTAATCCTACTAGAGGAATCTCTTTAATAGAAGTATTCACACATGTGCAAAGGGATCATGCGTAAGAATATTAATAACACTAGTCAGTTGAAGTAGCAAAATAAAACAACCTAATGTCCATTTTCATGAGAGTGATTAAATCTGGTACATTTGTATTAAATAATACTAAGAAGTCTTTAAAGAGAACAAATAGGCTCTTCATGTATACTTACATGGAAACCTTCAGAACCTGTTGTTAAATCTAAAAAGTGACAATATAGTAAGTGTAATGTTATAGCATTTATATTTATAAAATCCCAACCCACATATATATTGCACATAAATATGAATATACACACAGAAAGAGAACTGAAATGATCGAGATTGAATTGTTAATAGGGGTTAGTTCAGGAGAAGATCCTGATGCTGGGAAAGATTGAAGGCAAAAGGAGAAGAGGGCAGCAGAGAATGAAATGGTTGGAAAGCATCACCAACTCAATGGACATGAACTTGGACAAACTGCAGGAGACAGTGAGGGACAGAAAGGCCTGGAGTGCTGCAGTCCACGGGATTGCAAAGAATCAGACACAACTTAGTGACTGAACAACAACAGGAATGGGGAAAAAAGTTAGGGAGAATAAAGGGGACTTTCATATTTTAATTTGTATTCTTTGGTGTTTTTACAAATATTTGCAATATAGATATATATTCTTTGTGTAATAAAAAATAACAAATCAACCCAACCTATTACTATGTAGAGGGATTGCTGTGCATGTTGATGGGCATGTGTAAAAATAAAGTTCTATCAAGATGGTTGAACTTTAGATTTTACATTTTATTATTAAAATGTCCTTGCTTACTCAATTTTAAAAATAGAACTTTTGCCTAAAGATAGAAACTTGCTTAGTGTTAATTTGTTAGTTTACCGCGCAAATTAGCCTTTTTCAGTTAGTCACTTGGGTGTATTTTGAGCACTCAGGTTTTCTTCCATCCTTAGTTTCCAGGGACAACCGAGGATGGGACCCTATGCCAGGGAGGATCAGAAAAGGATATGTCTTTTCCTTTTTCCCTCTCACTGTCAAAGTTCAGTTATCTACCCTCTTAGATTCAAGGTCATGAAGTCAATTTGAGTTTCTACTCTGCTACATGTTTCAATGGCTATAAACTGTCTTCCTTTGGAATAATGATAGGGTGCTAATGTAAAAATAATTTAAAAACATTGTGATGCTTCTTTTCCCCCTCAGTGTTTGATTCTTTACTTCTTATGATAGTGGTTGTATAGAACAAAGTTATATGGCTAAGTTGAGAAAATAAAGGTATTTGAGACCATGAACCATGCAGACATGTAATTAACTGCATTGCAAACGTGGTCTCTTTATTCCTTCAGTGTCAGGTTGGAGTGATTATTGTGACTTAACCTCATGCTTTTCTTGGGTATTAACAGGTAAAAGACGGGCCAGTGAGGACCTCCACCTTCCCAATCTTTGCCCCAGTCACGCTGTAGTGTTAGCTGCCAGAGGCCTCTTGGTGTTGTCCTTATCTAGTTCCCGCATAGTATTTTGTGCACAGGGGCTGTTCAATGAATATTCTTGGAATGAGCAAATATTTTAGTCAATTCATGTTCTGTTATCATTCACATTAGTTAGGTGGCATTTCAGATGATAATAGATTTTGGTGTACTCAAATTCTACCTGCAGATATTGAAATCAGCTTGGGTTTTTTGAACAATAATGTTTAGCCACACATGCTTTTAGAAATCATGGTATGTGAAAATGTAACCTCATTACAGACGGATTAGAAAGTGAGAGTTTTTTAAATCATAAAAGCTGGTTTTCTCTACAATGGTGTTTACCATGTGGCTTATTTTAATATGTTTTTTCTTGTTTGTTGATCAATCATCATTTTGCAGAGAGTGAGGCAATAAAATATCAATGGTCCTCCATAAGACTCTAATACAGGGAATTGGAAAACAATGACTCTGTTCATTATCAACTTGTCAGCAGCAGTTGAATTACCTGAAGACAAACACATCTGCAGTCCCAAGGGGAGACTTTCAGAAGGTCATGTTTCCCAAAATATGGTCCTCCGACCAGCAGTATCAGCTTCCTCAGAACTTAATGGAAATGCAAATGCCTGGGACCCATCCCAGATCTATTGCTGTTGTTCAGTTGCTCAGTCATGTCCTACTCTTGCAACCCAATGGACTGTAGCACGCCAGGCTTCCCTGGCCTTCACTGTCTCCTGGAGTTTGCTCAGGTTCATATCCACTGAGTCAGTGATGCTACTGAATATGAAATTCAGGTGGGCAGGGCCAGTAATCTTTTAACAAGCCCTTCAGGTGATTCTGAAGGTAAACTGTTTTAAGAAAATCAGATTTTATAAAATGATTATAACTAGAATCTCAGCAGATACTCTTAGGCTACACTGAGGAAGAATATACATTTTCTGACTCTAGTTTTTTTTTTTAATTATCATTATTTTTCTGAATAGCAATACAGTATTTTCAGTTTACTAAGGGTTAAAATAATATATTGATAATTATTTGCAAGAATACTCAGGGTCCTTTGAGGGATCCAACTTTCAATAGAATTTTTTAAAAGTTATTTTTTTGTTTCTCAAATTTTTCTAAGTAAGTATAAATTTATCATTTCCACTGGAAAAAAAACTGGTTAGCTCTTTTTTCCCCAAATACAGCAGATGTCTGCTAGTCAACAGGCCTCTGCAATTCATTTTTTTTTTTTCCCAGAGTGCCAAGGAGCAGCAGCCACATATCATTATGGAGTCCTAAAAGTTGTGGCACCAGCCTCAGAGAGAAACAGACCTGGCATTTATTATTTTCACTATAATTAAAAGGGCCTAGACACTTGTCTCTCTTCAACATGCAGACTAGAAAGCTGCTAGCCAGTGACTCTGAAAGGAGGCAGCCTCTTAGTAGTTTCTCATTCCAGCCTTTCTGCACCCCTTCCATCCCAGAGTAATGTTTTAATTACACAAAATAAGTGTTATTCACTATGGGAAGGAAGAAAGTCGGTGCTAAGTCATGGTGAAACAATGTTTACACACCCACGTATCAGTTTCTATGCTCACAATTGCATCAACTCCCAGATCTACAATTATGTGTCACTTCTAAACAACCTAACCCCAGGAGTTAGGTTGCCATTGCTGTTAAACTCCTTCCACACACACACTTCCTATCTGTTAGTTCTTCCCACCGTGGGGCACCTAGGAGCTACTGAAAAAATGACAGGTGAGTGAATGAGTGGGTGGATGGAATATGTGTAGGTCATGGGGATGCTTGAGTTGTTAAGAACAAGCTCTTAACCAGACCTGGATTTAAGTCCAGACCCCGGCACTTTCTGGTTGTATGACCCTGGACAAGCAGCTTATCTACTCTGGGTCCTGGAAAATAACGGAAGTAGTAAGGTACCCTACATCACAGAGTTGTTGAATATACCCTTATACTCAAGTAGCAAAGAAGGAAGAGTTCCTGAAGTGTGGGAAAAGACAAGTCTCTGGGGAATCTTTAAAAAGGGAGAAAAGAGATCCTTACTAATTACCTTTAGAATAAATCATCGATTGATGCTGTTACACTTGACAGAGCAGTCAGAGTTGGAAACAGGCAACATCACTATGTGAAGTGAATGTTCTCAGGCAGTTTTAAGGTGATGGTATCATGGCCCATGCTTATCAACAACTTAGGAAGTTCTCATTTTTGGAAAGATGTCACCATAGTGATAAACTTAGACTAACATGTTCTAAGCCATGCAAGTCCCACAAGATGGTCTGCCAAAAAAAAAAAAAAAAACGGGATCCATGGCCCTCAAACTGGGAAGTGAGTCATTTTACAGCTCCTCTTTTGGAGACTTTCAAAGCAAATTAGAAGGTTAAGAACTATGATAAGTCCCACAGACACACAAATTTTTAATTTTACTGAATTTGGTGTTAGCACACTTATTTGACCATGGATCCCTTTAAAGAGTAACATCTATTGATAGTTTATAGAAGTAATGTTCTGCAGAACTGGCTTGGAGAAATACTTGTCTGGACATCGTTTCTTAAAATGCTTTACCTGTCTCAATGTTGCAGTTCCCAGATGAGGAAAAAGAGACAGGGAGTCAATCTCATGGCTTAAAACTGACAATGAAAAATATTGACAAAATGAAGAGTAATAAATTTTCCTCCACCATCCTTTTTCTTTGCTTTTCACTCAAATTAGTTTTCTAGAACAAAATGTTACTTCGTTTCTTATATATCTAAAGTCATAATCATATTCCATTAGATCAGTGTTTCTCAACTGGGCGCAATTTGCTCTCCCAGGCACAAAAAATTCTAGAGACATTTTTGGTTATGAAAATTACAAAACATTACATTCTGGAATGCACAGGACAGATCCCCACAGCCAAGGATTATTAGCCAAAAATGTCACAAATACTGAGGTTTAGAAACCTGTATCAGATCTTTAGTTATGGTCATGCATTCATTACCACAATAAATATTGATTGAATATCAGCTAAGTCCCAGGTACAGAAATAGGAGCTGAGGAGACAACATAAAAAGAGCTCATGGAATTTATAGTTCAGTGAAGGAAATATGTATTCAATAATCACACAGAAACATGTAAAATTATAATATTGATAAATGTTATAGAACCTTACATCCACATCTTCTAATCCAAAGGTAGAAATATAGTTTTAATAGTCTGTATGTGATTATGAGAATGATAAGTGAAAGCTATCTTATTTAAAGTTACGGGAAGTCAGCTCAAGCAAAAGTGTTTTAAATATATTTTGAAACAGTGATCTTGTCTGGCATGTCCTACCTGGTTTAATATTATTGAATTCTTTCTCAATCATCTCTTCTGAGGTAGACAGCATTAGGTTTCTTACATACAGGATTTTCACTGAGGACATTGTGTCTTCATCAACTTCTACTTCTGGCTCTGCCCAGTCTACTGCAATAGGATGTCCCCATAACTGAATTCTTCCTGTTGAGAAAGATCGGATATGATTAATTATCTAGAAATTAGGACATCATCGCAGTTCATACTAAAATGGCCTTTTAAATTGAACCTTGAGATGTTGATCGAGCAAGAACACTAATATTAAAAGAGGTGATGGTTGATCTTAAAAGACATTTCAAATAAGAGCTAGCTAGAAGCAAGTTCTGGAGAAGGCAATGGCAACCCACTCCAAAGTTCTTGTCTGGAGAATCCCAGGGATGGCAGAGCCAGGTGGGCTGCCATCTATGGGGTCGCACAGAGTCGGACACGANATTTCAAATAAGAGCTAGCTAGAAGCAAGTTCTGGAGAAGGCAATGGCAACCCACTCCAAAGTTCTTGTCTGGAGAATCCCAGGGATGGCAGAGCCAGGTGGGCTGCCATCTATGGGGTCGCACAGAGTCGGACACGACTGAAGTGACTTAGTTTTTTTTTTAGTTTTAGAAGCAAGTTCCGGGCTTCCCATGTGGCGCTAGTGGTAAAGAAACCCGCCTGCCGATGCAGGAAACTTGGGATGTGGGTTCAGTCCCTGGGTCAAGAAGATATCCTGGAGGAGGAAATGGCAAACCACTCCCATATTCTTGCCTGAAAAAACCCTATGGACAGGGAAGCCTGGCAGGTTACAGTCCAGAGGGTCACAAAGAGTCGGATACACCTGAGCACCTGAGCAGGCACACACAGAAATGAGTGCTGAATGACAAGTGGCTTATTATAATGGTTGGGTATAAAGGGAACTCGAACATGATTTGCAGGGGAACAGGAAGGAGGCAGCCGATGTCATGTTTGGATCTTAGAATAGTTCTCGCAGGGTGAAGGTAATCACTGAAGATGGCAAAAAGGGGAGAAAGGGCAAGAATGAGTTGAGGGCGCCGACATAGAGTCTGGCTTCATGAAGCATTAGAAAGGTCACTAGAATCTTCGTGATCAAGTACCACCAGAGAATTGTCCAAAAAAATGGTGCATGTGAAAGGTGTGTACATTCTCTGTCCCTTACACTCAGAGCTCTGCTCAACAGGATTCTCTCCTAGTTCTTTGCCAGAACATAGAAAAAGTTATTATGTTTCCAAATTAAGATAAAGAGAAAGGGTAGAGTCTATGATGGGAAACTGAACTCATCTTAAAAAGGCAGCTGTTATCCTACATAGATTTTTGTGTTTCTATAATTGTAATTAATTGAATGTCTTGCACTCTACTATATGTTTCCCGTATTCTGTCTCAAAGTGACTTCCCACAGTAACTCTGTGGGGAGGGGTATGACTTTCTCAGTTTCACAGAAAAGGAAATGAACTTTTGAGAGGATGGGTTGCCCAGATCCACTTTACTTCTCCACTGCTCCCTGTTGCTTTTTGTTACTCAATCTTGTACCCCTACACAGTGAAGATCCATGTTGAAGTGATAACAGGAGAGTGAGGGTCAACTCAGTTTCTAAGTTTGATTGGAAATATGTTTATATTTATATGTGCCTACCAAGACTTGAGACCGCATTAAGTCATTCACAAGCCTGAAGATGTGGAAAAGGTTAAAATGGATAGAAGTGAGAGGGGATGCAGGAAACAGCGATTTCCATAAACATCCCTGTGAAAGTCAGCATTGGAAAGTGACTTGTGAATGTGAACTTTGAAGTCAGACAGGTTCCATAATCAGATCAGTGATCTTGGCTAGGAAACAACCCTTCTAGCTTCACTTTCCTCATCTGTAAAATTGGGATAATAAAAATACCTACTCATTAAGGTTGCTGTGAAGATGATGCATGGAAGGGAGAATTTTCACTTTTAAATGATAATTCAATAATGTACTTTCCTCTTGATAGTTTTTGGCCGATTTTGGAGATGTATGGTTTATAAAGAATATGCGTTCTTTGAGTCTAAAGTAAATGGTGTCAAATTACAAATGATTTTTTTTTTTAAGAATCTCTCTTGTCCTTTAGAAGAAAACAATGTACATTGTAGATGCTTAAAAAATATTTCTATCCTGAGTCATTCCCCAGGTTTTCCTATATCTCCCATGCGATTAAATGGCTAATATCATTAGACTTCCCTGGTGGCTCAGACGGTAAAGCATCTGTCTACGATGTGAGAGACCTGGGTTCTATCCCTTGGTTGGGAAGATTCCCTGGAGAAGGAAATGGCAACCCACTCCAGTACTCTTGTCTTGAAAATCCCATGGNCTACGATGTGAGAGACCTGGGTTCTATCCCTTGGTTGGGAAGATTCCCTGGAGAAGGAAATGGCAACCCACTCCAGTACTCTTGTCTTGAAAATCCCATGGACGGAGGAGCTTGGCTATTATCCATGGGGTCACAGAGTTGGGCACGACTGAGCAACTTCACTTTCACTTTCATTAGTTGATGGATATAGCAGTGGATCACAAAATTTGGCACCACAATAGAATTACCTTGAAAACTTAAAAATATCAGTGCCTCAGTGCTACTCTCTGCTTCCAGAGAATCTCTGATTAGAGATTGATTTGGATACTGGCATTGTTTAAAAACCTCAAGGATTTCCCTGGTGACTCAGTGGTAAAGAATTCACCAACCAAAGCAGGGACACGGATTTGATCCCTGGTCCAGGAAGATCCCACATACCACAGACCTAACCCTGTGTGCCACAGCTACTGACTGACCCAGCACTCAAGAGCCTGTGTTCTGCAACTACTGAAGCCTGCATGCCAGGAGCCCGTGCTCTGCAACAGGAGAAATTATCACAATAAGAAGCCCAGGCATCGCGACTAGAGAGTAGACCCTGCTCGCCACAACTGGAGAAGGTCCTCATGCAGCGATGAAAACCCAGCACAGCCATAAATAAAATACATAAATCTTAAAGCCTTAGGTGATTCAAATTTGTAGCCAACCATGGACAGTCCCTGATTTAAATGACCAAATCTCAAGCTTGAGGTCTCAGGGGCAGTTGCATCCTGNGTCCTCATGCAGCGATGAAAACCCAGCACAGCCATAAATAAAATACATAAATCTTAAAGCCTTAGGTGATTCAAATTTGTAGCCAACCATGGACAGTCCCTGATTTAAATGACCAAATCTCAAGCTTGAGGTCTCAGGGGCAGTTGCATCCTGGCAACTTGTTATAAATGCAAATGATCAGACCCCACACCAAACCTGGGGTCACAAAGAGTCTGCCACAACTTAGCAACTAAACAACAACAACAAACCACACCAGGCCTACTGAATCAGGAGCTCTGGTGGGGGAGCCTCCAGCACTGTCCTTTAATAAGCCCTCCAAGTGATTCTGATGGAGACAAATATGGAAAAAGCACTCTTGGAACTCTTTTTCAGAGCGTCCTTAGAATGTTTCGATAAACTCTGTGCTGGATGCATCGTCTTTCGCTCCATATATGCCTCAGCAAGGATGCATTGTCAGGAGAGAGTTGCTGTTGATAAGGTAGGTAGGGGAGAGGCAGAGTCAATACATCACTTCAGACCACAGTTTTCTCTCTGTCTCAAGTCTGGATCGATTAGGAAGGAACAGCTTCTTGTGGTCCTTGCTTATCATATTTTTGAAAGATCTCCTTATGCTTTCAAACCAGGCTCTCCAGAGGATTGCCCATTACTGAAATCCTGTTTTGTCATTTAACTGGTGAGGTCCAAATGGGTAATAGATTTGACTCTCAGGCTTTTGTAGAAATGAAACAGTTTGCTCTGACTGGCTTATTTGCTGCATCTTGCTAGTCTGCCGCTGAGGCACTCTGACTTAAATGCAACCTGACTGAAACTCGAACAGCGGAGGCCAATTAAAGGGTCAGACAAGGAGGGCAGCCTCCGATAATGAGGAACACGTGGAGAGAGGGCCTGCCTCCATGTTGCTGCATCCTGGCCAGAGAATCATAGGGAAGAGTCAGGATTTTGGGGGGAAGCTGAACATAGTGCTCGAGAATTCTTGCAGCTTAGGTGCTCAGCCCTGACCCGACTAGTCGGCTCAACTCAGGTAAAGACAGAGGCATTTTCTGTGACTCAGTGTGGTGGTTTCTTTGAAGAAAGGAAGCTGATGGGAAGTTTTAATTCCCCAGGAACATTGGTTGACTTCTGAAAACCCTTTCTCCTATTCTGGATTCTCTCTGCCATTCTGCAGCTACCCCTCCCAAATGATTGTATATATCTGTACAGGTAATAAAAAAGGAAAATAATTAATGTGGACTGAAACAGTTTAAGGCTGGTTTCTTCACAAAGTGATGGCTAAGCTGGGCCTTAGAATCAGTGAGTCAGGAGAAGGGAAAGGGTAACTCATTCTAGTAGGAGATACAGCATTGGGAATAAAGGATATGAAATGAGCAAGGCGTTGTCTAGGACGCTGAGTTTGTCCTGAGAGAAAGGAGGGGTTTTTTAATCGGAAAACAGAATGTACAACGTATGTTTGAAAAGAACTGAACCGTGAGTGAAAGGCCTTGAATGACAGGCTCATAGGTTTACAGTTTATCTCATATGCAGCAACATGACAGTTCAAATAATATTTTTTAATAATTTTTAACTAATAGTATTTTTAGCTAATTTTTTCTCCAAGTGAGTGCAACGTGCAGCCTCTTAACAAAGAGAGGCTGAATTTCTGCTATGTAAAAGAACTTGTAGAAAGGACGATGGGATATTTTAGGAACACTACTCTGCTGGTAAAGTTCAGGATGGAGTCACTTGAAGGTGTGATCCATTGAACAGAGCTGAGAGAATAATTAGGAGACCTTGATAAAAAAAAAAAATAATCCATGGTTGGGCATATATGTGTTAAGCCTACAATGATGGCCCAAGAACACAATGGAAATGAGGGGCTTTTCTATAGAATTGTTGGTGTTGAAGAGGACAGTAAAATATTCAGTTCTGGTCACTGAGAGGCTAGGTAAGAAGTGTGAGGAGTTTTAGTGATTCTATGCCCCTCTGAGCCAGGCACCTTGACCCCTGGGTAGTGAATTTATGTTCACTTCTTTTTTTTTTTGACTATTCACTTTTTAATGGATGTATCCATGTTGAAACTATCCACCTCTCAGGACAAAATATTTTTACTATTAAATTTAAAATTTTGATTTCATCTTCCCTGATCTTTGTAAAATTTCCCTTTCCTATGTTTTCTAATACTAATGTTGTTCAGTCACCCAGTTGTGTCCAACTCTTTGCGACCCCATGGACTACATGTACAAATTTTATGAATATTACTTTAGATATGAAAATATCCACCTCAATAGATTCAGCAATTTCAGGGGCTAGCTCATATTTTTCACTTTAAGCTGCCTTCATAGTATTAAAATATATTCCTCAAGCTCAGAAGCCATATTTCAATTTTGAAAAATTTTAGAGGGCTAATCCTGTTAGTATTTTTTAAGAATATGTATAGGGCACCATACATCTAGGTATTGTTGCTGTTTTGCTTTGTTTCAAATTAAGGTAGGTCTTCCATAGTGCTTAAGAGAAACATTAATTCCACTGTATTCAATCAGTTATTCTTGAATTCCTTATCATTTTAATATTAATTCATTTCAATACTTTATTTTGTACAAGTTTTGGCAAATATTTTAAAATAAGCACAAGACTTTCGATAATTTTTCCTAAGTTGATCTGACTGAGACAGTGTCTTGGTGGAACTTTCTAAACCTAGGAATTTATGGTTGTTGCCCAGACAGGACCTACCTTATATTTATAGCACCTAACTAAGGTCTCCTTTTATGGAAAGCTATTATTTCTAATTTTTGAAATTACAAATTATTAGACACTTAGTTCAGCTGCTCAGTTGTGTCCAACTCTTTGCGACCGCATGGACTGCAGCA
>SJYV01005992.1:1459166-1472096 GCA_006410875.1 Neotragus pygmaeus | reverse complement strand
GACCAACCTAGACAGCATATTAAAAAGCAGAGACATTACATGCCAACAAAGGTCCATCTAGTCAAGGATATGGTTTTTCCAGTAGTCATGTATGGATGTGAGAGTTGGACTACAAAGAAAACTGAGCACTGAAAAATTGATGCTTTTGAACTATGATGTTGGAGAAGACTCTTGAGAGTCCCTTGGACTGCAAGGAGATCCAACTGGTCCATCCTAAAGGAAATCAGTCCTGAATATTCACTGGAAGGACTGATGCTGAAGCTGAAACTCCAATATTTTGACCACCTGATGCGAAGAACTGACTCATTTGAAAAGACCCTAATGCTGGGAAAGATTGAAGGTGGAAGGAGAAGGGGACAACAGAGAATGAGATGGTTGGATGGTATCACTGACTCAATGGACATGAGTTTGAGTAAACTCTGGGAGTTGATGATGGACAAGGAGGCCTGGTGTGCTGCAGTCCATGGGGTCACAACGAGTCAGATACCACTGAGCAAATGATCTGAAATAAACTGTCCATTCTCACTAATTGTTTTTCACTAGCCAGTGCAATAAGGCAAGCAAAAGAAATAAAAGGCATGTAGATTAGCAGGAATCAAAGTATCTCTTTTCTCAAACAAACTGATTACTTTTCACATAGAAAATTCTTACCTAGATCTCTGCAAACAATGACAAAAATTTAAAAGTTAATATAGCAAGATCACAATATAAGTCAGTGTGCAAACAGTTGAAATTAAATTACATTCCAAGTATACCATTAAAATGTATACAATACTTAGGAGAATTTAACCAAAGATGTGCAAGACCTGGATCAGTGGAGAGATATCAGTTTCATTATGGAAAGACTCAATATTGTTAACATTCTAGTTCTTTCCAGATTTGTCTATAGATCCAATGTAGTCTCAGTCATAACCTCACTAGGCTTTTTATTTTCTAGAAATTGACAAACAGATTCTAAAGTCTATATGAAAATGCCAAGGATATCTTGAAAAAGAGGAACAAAGTGAATGGACTTCACACTGTGTGACCTTAAATTCACCATATGGTTTAGTAACCAGGTCAGTGATGTACAACATTAAGGATCAGATGTCACTGAGTCCAGACATAGACCCACATTCACCTGATTTTCAATAAGAGGTAGCCACTACTTTGAGCAACTATTCCATTAGGAAACAGACTTTGCTCTGGTTAAGAGTGAATATCTATGGGGGACCAAATGACCACGACCAGGGACCTGAGCTGCCCGACAAGAGCCAGAGGCTGTCTGATCACCTCACCATCAAATTGGTGGGATCAGACTTATGCACATCCTGGAGACACGTGGAAGGTACACAGATAGGTGGCTCACCCATCCACCTACACTTCCTCCCTCAGCCTACCCCATGGCCGGTTGAGGAAAGCACTGAAGCCCTGTTCAGGTGACTCTGAACAACACGCAGCAGCCAACTGAAGACGAGTCACGATGGGGCAACTCAGTGGTGTGCTGAAGGAGGGTGGAAACGGGAACTCCTCCCAAAGTCAAAACCTCGAGCAGCACATCATCACATGGTCCTCTAGATGATATGAAGTAAGGATCACTTCTGACCTGTGGGTGGTAGCTAAGGTCAGTGGTCAGGAAGTTGAAAGTAGCTAGATTGAAAGACTCATAACAAGCTTAGAGAAAGAACAGGCCAATCATGTGATAATATTTGTGTCTTGTGTGAATGCTTCCCATGAGGATACCTGTTGCAGAGCAGGTTTTTAATTGTCCATCTCTTTCTGCAACCAGTACATACTCATTGACAAAGTGGAACAGTGATAGCAGGGATGGAGGTTGTATGTTGGCACAACAGCATGGAATTGATCACTCTAAAGCCATTTTGGGACTTCTCTGGAGGTCCAATGGCTAAGACTCCATACTCCTGATGCAGGGGTCCCAGGTTCAACCCCTGGTCAGGGAACTAGATCCGACATGCCACAACTAAAGATCCCTCATGCTGCAACTAAGTCCCAGTGCAGCAAAATGTTTTNGGGACTTCTCTGGAGGTCCAATGGCTAAGACTCCATACTCCTGATGCAGGGGTCCCAGGTTCAACCCCTGGTCAGGGAACTAGATCCGACATGCCACAACTAAAGATCCCTCATGCTGCAACTAAGTCCCAGTGCAGCAAAATGTTTTTTTTTTTTTTTAAGTAAAATTGATTTGACTACCATCACTATGAAGTGCCCTCAATATGGTGCCATACCATGGGGGAATAGTTGGCCCCCTGGTGGAGGTTGGTTGTGTTGGGTCTCCTCCGTCACAGAGGTGGCAGTGATTTTTCTTTATTGGGATAGACAGTTCTGTGAAGGGGTTTTCCTTCCTTATCTGTTTTGTTTCTTCTGGCAATATCATCTGTGGACTTACTGGTACCCTTAATCACTCAACATTGCTGCTGGTCAAGTAGCTTATTTTGCAACCTAAAGAAAAATAAGACAATTNACTAGATCCGACATGCCACAACTAAAGATCCCTCATGCTGCAACTAAGTCCCAGTGCAGCAAAATGTTTTGTTTTTTTTTTTAAGTAAAATTGATTTGACTACCATCACTATGAAGTGCCCTCAATATGGTGCCATACCACGGGGGAATAGTTGGCCCCCTGGTGGAGGTTGGTTGTGTTGGGTGTCCTCAGTCACAGAGGTGGCAGTGATTTTTCTTTATTGGGATAGACAGTTCTGTGAAGGGGTTTCCTTCCTTATCTGTTTTGTTTCTTCTGGCAATATCATCTGTGGACTTACTGGTGCCCTTAATCACTCAACATTGCTGCTGGTCAAGTAGCTTATTTTGCAACCTAAAGAAAAATAAGACAATTGACCAATAATATCCATGTGATTCATAGGTTTTTGCCATGTTCCTGCTCACTCCAAAGCAGTTGGCCTTCTTGAATAGTGGGATGGCCTATTAAAGACCCCAATACAGCACCAGATAAGAGACAATGCCTCAAAAAAAGGCATTGTGTCTATTCTACACTGTACAATCTAGTCCTGAATCAGCTATCAATACATGGTCGTGTTTCTTCCTCTTAGCGTACATGGGTCTAGGAGTTGAAGAGCTAATCCCCTCCTTCATAATACAACTAATGACTACCCACATGTTGTTTGTCTTGTAGTCCCACAATTTGGGGCTCTATTATTTAAGTAGTCTTGGTAACTGAAGGAATGAATGGATCTACCAGAAGAATTAAGTTAAATTAAATTAGAAGATGAGACCCTCACTTGACCATTTGGAAATCCTCATGTCACTGAACAAACAAGACAAAAGAGAGTTAAAATGTTGACTAGTGAGACGGACATTAATTTTCAAGAGGAGATAGCGTTACACAGATACTGCTACACAATGGGGACAGGAAATCCTCAGGAACTGTCCCTGGTATGGCTATGTCCAAAGGTAAGATTAATGGATGACAGAATAATCCATCATAAACAAGATCACTAAGAACTCAGATCCCTCGGGAATAGTTTTGGGTGACGTCATTGTGTAAAGAAACTTTTGAGGGTAAGGACAAGAAGAAGACCTTGGGTAAATGGCCAGGTGTCTGCTTTGGGGTCCAATGTAAGTAAAGGAATGAGTGTCACCACTTCCCTCCACCAGCACATTTCCCACACCCAGCACTTACATGCCCTCTCATGCACCTATCTGCCCCTTAGCACAGCCAGGCCTTCTGTTCAAATCATACTTCTGAGGAAGCTTCCATCCTTGCTTCCTGAGCCCTCCTCACCCCCAGGTTGGATAACGTTCCCTCCTCGGGGATCTGGGTTCCTCTGGCCTTGCACTCCCAATGCAGCATCATCATGTCCACACTCATCACCTCCTGGAGATGGAAGCTTTTGACCTATCTCTCATATCTGGTGCCTTCCCAGTGGCCAGCACTGCACAGGTGCTCAGGAGCCAGTTGAAACTGGAGCCCAGAAGGCAGAGGTGGGGGTGGGCACTGGCCAAGGAGCATGGTGATCCCCGAGGAGGCTGTTGAGGACTCTGCCAGAGCTGCATCCTGGGGACTCCAGGAAGGCAGACTCCAGCCGCATGATACTCTGATGCTACCAAACCCCCAATCCTTTGTCCAGATCCCAGATCCAAACAGGGCTTCCCAGATGGCACCAGTGGTAAAGAACCCACTTGCCAATGCAAGAGACATAAGAGATGTAGGTTGGATCTCTGGGTCAGGAAGATACCCTGGAGAAGGAGATGCCCACCCACTCCAGTATTCTTGCCTGGAGAATCCCCTGGACAGAAGAGCCTGGTGGGTCACAGTCCACAGGGTTGCACAGAGTCAGACAAGACTGAAGTGATTTAGCACGCATCACTCATCAGGTTCAAATAGCAAAAGAGCTGATATCAGAGGCCAGGAGTCTGATGGAAACAGCTCTGAATGGGGATAGGGTGGGAGGGAAGAAAGTCTTTCTGCTTAGAGGTGAAGTGAAGTCGCTCAGTCGTGTCTGACTCTGCGACCCCATAGACTGTAGCCTACCCGGCTCCTCTGGCCATGAGATTTTCCAAGTAATAGTACTGGAGTGGATTGTCATTTCCTTCTCCAGGGGATCTTCCCAACCCAGGGCTCGAACCAGGGTCTCCTGCAGTAATGACAGCAAAATATTGAATAATAACAATACAATTCCATTGTTGAGTCTGCTGCCCAGAGCCACGCACTCGGTTGAAAAATTCATGTTTTGATTTTGAAAACAAGACAAAAACTCTGAGAATGCGAGCACCTTCCCCAAGAGGCCCAGCTACTCAGTGACCTCACCACGTGTGATGAGCTGCATGCACCTCCACTGCCTGTGCTCTTTGCCACCATGCCCTGCTGATACTACATAAGAGCAGGACAGCATTAAGGGAAGAAATCCACATTTGGACCCTTTCATTAATGTTACAGGATGTACAAGTTATTGCTGCATAACAAATTGCTCCAAAACTCAACAAATTAAAACAGCCAACCTTTTTCTGCCTCACACTCGGGCAGGTGGTGCTGCCTCAGGGGCAGTCTTGATCCTGCAGTCATGTTGTCAGTATGGCTGTGGGCACTGAAGGCTTGGCCAAGGCTGGAGGAGCTGCTTCCAAGATGCAGCACTCATTGTGCTGTTGGCTGCAGGCCTCAATTCCTCAGCTTGTGACCTCTCCACGAGGCTCTCAGACTGTCCTCTCAACAAGGCAGCCAATATACACATATTTACTTATTTAATTTTGGCTTCACTGCTTGGCATGTTGGATTTTAGTTCCCCCACCAGGGACCGAACCTGCACCCCCAGCACTGGCAGCATGGACTCTTAACCCTTTGGCTTCCAGGAAGTCCCTAAGTCTTAGTGCTTTTTATGATCTAGTCTCCGAAGTCCCACTCTCACTTTATTCTATTCATTAAAATTACCTGTAGCATTTTGCATTACCACCAGCAACACAAGAGCATTCCTGTAGCTCCAGACGCTTGCTAGCATTTGGTGAGTCAGAATTTGGGCCATTGTGATAGGTGTGTAGCAGTTTCCTGTTTTACTTTTTATTTCCCTGATGACATATGTTGTGGAGCATCTTTTAATATGCTTATTTTCCATTTGCATAACTTCTTTGATGAAGTGTCTGTTAGAGTCTTTGACCCACTTTTTAATTGGTTGTTTCTTTCCTTATTGCTGAGTTTTCTTCTTTCCTTATTGCTGAGTTTTAAGAGTTTTTGTATATTTTGAAAACAGTCCTTTATCAGATGTGTCTTTTGCCAAATAGTTTCTCCCAGCCTTGGCCTTTCTTCTCATTCCCTTGACATTGTCTTTCACAGAGCAGAACTTTTTTGTTTTGTTTTCTTGAGTAGAAGTTTTAAATTTTAATGGAATCCATTGCCATTAAAAAGAATGAAAAACACCATTTGCAGCAACATGGATGGACCTAGAGAATGTCATACTGAGTGAAGTAAGTCAACAGAGAAGGAGAAATATCATATGACATCCCTTATATGTGGAATCTAAAAAAAAAAAAAACAATGATACAGATAAGCTTACTTACAAAACATAAAAGACTCACAGACTTTGAGAAAGAGTTTATGGTTGTCCAGGGGAAGAATAAGGAGAAGGCCTAGTTAGGCAGTTTGTGATGGACATGTACACACTGCTATTTAAAATGGATAACCAACAAGGACCTACTGTAAAGTGCATGAAAATTTGCTTAACTGTTATCTGGCAGCCTGTCGGGGAGGGGAGTTTTGGGGAAAATGGATACATGTATAAGAGTCACTTTGCTGTTCACCTGAAACTATCACAATATTAGTTGCTAATCAGTGTACCTCAATACAAAATTAAAAGTTAAAAAAATTTTAATGGAGTCCAGCTTATCAAGAGTCGGACACGACTGAGTGACTTTACTTTCACTTTTCACTTTCATGCATTGGAGAAGGAAATGGCAACCCACTCCAGTGTTCTTGCCTGGAGAATCCCAGGGACGGGGGAGCCTGGTGGGTTGCCATCTATGGGGTCGCACAGAGTTGGACACGACCGAAGCGACTTAGCAGCAGCAGCAGCAGCAGCAGCTTATCAATTACTTATTTCCTAGAATCTTCCTTTGGTATTGTATTTAAAAAGTCATCACCATAGACAAGGTCATCTTAGGTTTTCTTCTATTTTATCTTCTGAGTATTTCATACCTTCAAGTTTTACACTTATGTCTGTGATTCATTCTGATTTAATTTTTGTGAAAAGCATAAAGTCTGTGTCTGGATTCATATTTTTGCTTGTGGATATCCAGTTTTTCTAACACCACTGGTTTAAAAGACTATCTTATTCCACTGTATTGTCTTTGCACTTTCTCAAAGATTAGTTGATTATACTTATATGGGTCTGTTTCTGGGCCGTCTATTCTGTTCCATTAATCTATTTGTCTATTCTTTCACCAATATTATGTTATGCTGGTAATTATAGCTTTATAGTAAGTCTTGAATTTGGGTAGCATAAGTCTTCCAACTCTGTTCTTCTCCTTCAATATTTTTTTGGCTATTGTAGGTCTCTTGCATCTCCATATAAACTTTTCAATCAATTTGTCAATATCTACAAGATAACTTACTGGGATTTTGATTGGAATTGCTTTGAATCTGAGTGTCACATTGAGGAAAACCAACATCTTGACAATATTGAGCCTTCCTAACCATGAACATCAGATTAGTTCTCTTCGATTTCCCCCTGGAATTACTATTGGTGCATGGTGTGAGGTAGGGGTCAAGTTTCTCTTCTTTCCCCCTCACATTTATATCTAAGTGACCTAGTACACTTACGGAAAATACTTTCTTTCTCCCACTGTTTTGCAGGGTCACCTTTGTCATAAATCAAATGTTCAAATATGGACGGGTCTCCTTCTGGGCTCTTTATTTGTTTTCATCATGTATTTGCAGTTTGTCTGTTACTGCAGAATGCCAAATTACTGTGAGCTTTGTAAAAATTCTTGACCCCTGGTAGAACAAGTCTCCCCACCTTGTTTTTCTTCTTCAAGAGTTTCTTGTCTACTTTTATCCCTTTCCAGTTTAAAATGAGCCTTTCAGGCTGCATAAAAACATCTTTTCAGAGACTTCCCTGGTGGTCAAGGGCTAAAACACTGCGAGTGCAGGAGGCTCAGATTCAGTTCCTGGTGGGAGAACTAGATCTCGCATGCCACAGCTAAGACTATAGCCAGTGCGGCCAAATAAATAAATATTGAAACTTTCATCAGAATTGCGTTAACTGCACAGATCATTTGGGAGAAAATCGATAACGTTACTATGTCTTCTGTTGAATCTCTTTCCATTTAGTTAAATCTTCACTTTTCTCTCAAGAACGATCTTACAGTTTTCTTCAATGAGGTGGTGCTCTTTTTGCTGTTGTTAGATGTATTTCTGGACTTCCCTGGTGGCTCAGATGGTAAAGTGTCTGTCTACAATGCGGGAGACATTGGGTTTGATCCCTGGGTTGGGATGATTCCCTGGAGAAGGAAATGGCAACACACTCCAGTACTCTTGCCTAGAAAATCCCATGGATGGAGGAGCCTGGTGCAGGCTACTGCTCATGGGGTTGCAAAGAGTTGGACACGACTGAGCGACTTCACTTTCACTTTCAGATGTATTTCTAGGTATTCAAACGTTTTATTCTGTTGTAAACAGTGCCTGTTTAAAATTTTCATCTTTTGTTTGATGCCGACATATATATAGAAATAGTTTGTTTTTACTGGATTTTATCCAGCAATATTCGGAGAAGGCAATGGCACCCCACTCCAGTATTCTTTTGCCTGGAAAATCCCAGGACAGAGGAGCCTGCAGGCTTCAGTCCATGGGGTCGCTAAGACTCAGACACTACTGAACAACTTCATTTTCACTTTTCCCTTTCATGCATTGGAGAAGGAAATGGCAACCCACTCCAGTGTTCTTGCCTGGAGAATCCCAGGGATGGGGGAGTCTGGTGGGCTACCGTCTATGGGGTTGCACAGAGTCGGACACAACTGAAGCAAATTAGTAGCAGCAGCAGCAGCATCCAGCAATACTGCTGAATTCATTATTCAATCTAGTAATCTGTCAGTTCTTTAGATTTCCTATTTACATAGTCATTTCACTCACTACTTACAACAGTCTTATTCCTTCCTTCCCAGTCCTTATGACTTTTTTTTTGGCCATGCCGTGTGGCATGCAGGATCTTAGTTTCCTGACCAGGCATCAAACCTGTGCTTCCTGCAGTGGGATTGTGGAGTCTTAACCACTGGACCACCAGGGAAGTCCCCCCCCCCCCCATGACTTTAATGTCTATTTTTCTGGCCAGGGCCTGCAGTACAACATTCAGTAAAGGTAGCTTGCTTTGCTCCAGCTCTCAAAGGGAAAGCTTTCAACATCTCATCATTAAGTATGGTATTTTCCCTAGTTTTTTTTTTTAATAGGTAATCTTTATCAGATTAAGAAATTTTTCTTCTGTTTTAAGTTTTCTAAAAGTATGTTTAAAATCATGAATGGATGTTGAATTTTTATCAAATACTGTTTCTAGATCAATTAAGATGATCATGTTTTTTCCTTTATACTTTGTTCATGTGATTAATTTCATTAATTGACTTTCTAATGTTAAAACCAACCTTGGAATAAATACTACTTGACCTTATGTTACAAGATTCCTTTTGCTAATGTTTTGTTTAGGATTTCTACATCAATGTAATGAGTGAGGTTGGCTTGTAATTTGCCTTTCTCATAAGGTCTTATCAAGTTTGGTATCAAGGTTATGCTAACCTGATTAGGTGGAGTTTTCTCTTATTCTTATCTCTCTGGAGGAGTTTCTGTGGGCCTGATTTTTATTTTTCTTCCATAAGTATTTGGTAAAATGCAAGAGTGTAGCCATCTGGGTTTGGAGTTTTGTGTGAAGTTTTAAAATTATATATTCAATTTCATTAACAGCTATAAGACTATTAACAATTTTCTTTTCTCTTGTATCAGTTTTGAATTGTTGAATTTTTTTCTACAGTTTGTCAGTTTAATCTAAATTTTACATTATTGTTATATTGTATATACTCAGCCTTGTTGTTTATTTTTACTTAAATAACATGAGTATATACAATACAGTGGTTTTTGGTATATCCACAAAGTTGTACAAATGTCACTACTATGTAATTCCAGTTAGATATTTAATTCCAGTTAGAATATTTTAATTATCCCCAAAGAAAGTTCATATCCATTAGCAGTGACTTCCCTCTTCTTCCCCTCAGCCTTTGACAACCACTAGTCTATTTTTTGTATCTACAGATTTGCCTATTTGGGACATTTCATATAAATGGGATTATTTGGTATGCAGCCTTTTGTGACTGGGTTCTTTCATTCAGTGTAATGTTTTCAAGGTTTACCCATGTTGTAGTATTTATCAGCACATCATTCCTTTTCACGGCCAAATAATATTCATTGTAGAGATATACAGCTACATTTTGTTTATCTACTCTTTAGCTGATGAACATTAATGAACACTAGTGTTTCCAGTTTGGGCTTAATATGAATAATGTTGCTATAAACTTTATTTAAGAATGGGGGCCAGAGTCTTTGGAAGGAGAAATATTTTCAATTCTCTTGGGTAAATATCCAGGTTTGAACTTACTGGGTCATATAACGCTATATTTAGTTTTTTTTGAGGGACTGACAGACTTTTCCAAAGTCTACACCATCTTACATTCCTACCAGCAACGTATAAGTCTTCCAACTTCTTCACATCTTTCCTCAAACTATTGTTGTCTGCTTTTAAAAAATCAGTTAATGAATTTATTTAATTTTCTTTTTGGCTGCATCTTCATTGCTGTGCAGGCTTTCCTGAGCGGCGGCAAGCAGGGGCTGTTCTCTGTTGCAGTGCATGGACCTCTCGAAGGAAGCATGGGCTCTAGGGTGCACAGGCTCAGTAGTTGTGGCACATGGACTTAGTTGCCCCACTGCATGTGGGATCTTCCCAGGTCAGGTATCAAACCTGCATTGGCAGGCAGATTCTCAACCACGGGACCAGCAGCAAAGCCCCCTGTCTGCTTTTTTGACTCTATCCATTCTAGTGGGTATGAAGTGGTATCTCATTGTGGTTTCGGTGTGAATTTCTTTAATGACTAAAAGTGTTGATCATTTTTATGTACTAGTTGGACTTTTTTTTTTTAATGTGTATTCAGGTCTTTTGTCCATTTTAAAATTGAGCTATTTGTCTTTTATTGTTGACTTATAAGAGTTCTTTACGTATTCTGGATATGTCTTTTATCAGATACATGATTTACAAATATTTTTTCCCATTCTGTGTGTTTTATTTTTTCACTTTCTTGTTTTCTGAAACACACACAAAAAACATTTATTTTTAAAGTTTTTACCTTCAGTGAAGTTCAATTTATTTTGTTGTTGTTGTTGCCTGTACTTTTGCTGTCATATTGCCTAATAAAAGCTCATGAAGACTTAACATATCTTTACGTACAAGAATTTTATAGCTTTAGCTCTTACATTTGGACTTTGATCCATTTTGAGTTAATTTTTGTATATGATGAGAGGTAGATTCAAATCCATTCTTTTGTATGTGTTTTTCAATTACTCCTCATCATCTTTTTAACACCTATAGGATCCTTGATGACGTTTCTCTTTTATTTTTGATATTAATAATTTGTGCCTTTTCTTTTTATCAGTTAATCTTGCCAAAGTTTCATCAGTTTCGAAGTGTTAATTATATTAGTCTTTTTAGTCAACTTTTTGCTTTATTGATCCTTCCTATTACATGCTTTTTATTTAATTGGTTTCAGCATTATATTATTTTTCTCTATTTTTCTATTCTTTTTCTAACATCTTGAGATAAATAACTTATACATTTTCAGCTTTTCCTTTTTTTCTAACATGCATCCAAGGCTAAAATTCTCCTCTGTGCTTGGCTTTGGCTGCATTTCGAAATGCATCACTTAGTTAAAATTTTTTTTATCATTTAGTTAAATTTTTTTCTAATTTCTGCTATAACGTCTCTTCATCCATTGGGTTATTTACATTTTAAATATTGTGCTTCCATGATGTATCTTTTTCAAAGCTGATTTTCAACTTACCTATGTACTCAAGTTTAGATCTATCTCTTGGAAAGAACATATACTTGTGGTTTTTTAAAATCCCGTCTAATATTTTTGTCATTTCATTGTTGTGTTCTGTCCCATTTGTACTTAATGTAATTAGTAGGATATTGGCTTATATCATCTTACTACTGCAAGGAGATCCAACCAGTCCATTCTGAAGGAGATCAGCCCTGGGATTTCTTTGGAAGGAATGATGCTGAAGCTGAAACTCCAGTACTTTGGCCACCTCATGCGAAGAGTTGACTCACTGGAAAAGACTCTGATGCTGGGAGGGATTGGGGGCAGGAGGAGAAGGGGACGACCGAGGATGAGATGGCTGGATGGCATCACGGACTCCACGGACGCGAGTCTGAGTGAACTCCGGGAGATGGTGATGGACAGGGAGGCCTGGCGTGCTGCAGTTCACGGGGTCGCAGAGAGTCGGACACGGCTGAGCGACTGAACTGAACTGAACTGAACTGATGTGCTTTCCATTTTTCCTATTTCCTTTTCTGTTNCGCGAGTCTGAGTGAACTCCGGGAGATGGTGATGGACAGGGAGGCCTGGCGTGCTGCAGTTCACGGGGTCGCAGAGAGTCGGACACGGCTGAGCGACTGAACTGAACTGAACTGAACTGATGTGCTTTCCATTTTTCCTATTTCCTTTTCTGTTAATCTGGACTTCTTTTGAATGAATTGTTCTTATTATAAAATCTTTTCCTTTATATTAGTTGGAAATTACACCTTGTTTCAACTTTACTTTTTTAAAAATTTATTATTATTATTATTATTTACAAACCCTTGTGTCGAGGGCTGACTTTCAATAGATCGCAGCGAGGAAGCTGCTGTGCTACCTACGAAACCCCGACCCAGAAGCAGGTCATTTAGGAACGGTTTAGCACCAGGTTCCCCACGAACATGCGGTGCATGACGGGGGAGGGGACGGCTGCCTTTCCGGCCACGCCCTGTGTCCCGGGACGAAGAGCTCTCTGCACCGACCCCGGTCTCGACGCTGCGCCCGGAGGGACGCGGGCGACGTCCCGCCGGCAGGGACGGCGGGAGACCGGCTATCCGAGGCCACCCGAGCCCTCCCTGGCTACCTGAGGCTGCCGTATCGTTCCGCCTGGGCGGCATTCTGACTTAGAGGCGTTCAGTCACATTTCCACAGATGGCAGGTAGCTTCGCCCCATTGGCTCTTCAGCCAAGCACATACACCAAGTGTCTGAACCTGCGACTTTAAGTTTTTCTTAGTTTCAAAGTCCATCCGTAACTTTTCAAAACCAAATGTTAATAGTACTTTAATTTTCTTCGAAAAGAACACTTAACCTCATTTGGATCCCTTTTAAATTTTGTGCCATTTTTATGGATTTTAAGTTCCGAGATGTGTATAAGAGAC
>SJYV01005992.1:1437007-1459066 GCA_006410875.1 Neotragus pygmaeus | reverse complement strand
GAGTGGAAAGGGGGCATTCCTCTGGAGAGAAGGTTGTTCAGATCCCAAGTCAAGCCCCGCTGATTACGGCAGGCATCTGTGCCCACCCCCTCAGCCATGGCTGCTGAGCAGCCTTGGGGTAAGAGGGGCTGCAGGGGTTAGAAACCCAAATGTAGAGATGGCACATCTGCTCCTGAGTAATGGATGCTGGGCACACCAGGACCCAGGGTTGGGCAGGGGGTGTTGGGGGGTGGGGCTCAGCTTCCTTTGTGTCCTTTTGGACACAGCAAAGGGCTGGGCTGCAGTTTCACTTACGTCACTCACAGGCCCTCCGAGCACCTCCACGAGGTCCGACTCAGGTTTATCCACGAGAACAGTGGCCCGAGGCGGCGAGGGAGAGAGAGCAAAAATTTGAACCCAGCTCTTGATTTTTATACCAATCGTGAGCTCACATCCAGTGGGCAGGAGGAGGTGGGCCACAGGGGAGAAGGGGCTCACAGGCACCAGGCAGGGAAACTGAGATGCATCACAGAACTGAAGACTTAAAATCGTTCTTAAATCAAAGTGAGATGCCAAACAGGTAGGGCCAGCACCCTTCGGTCGGGCACCTGTTCCTCCGCAGGCCTGCAGCTGACAGGGCTCCCCCAAACCCTTCCCCGAGTTCTGTCCTGCCTCTGGCCTGTTCTCGGCCCCTGGCCCCTAGGGCAAGGGTGTTCCCCTGCATTCCCATCTATTGACCTCATGAGATCCACAGCATAGCCCCTCAATCTTTCAGAAATGTGGCCTTGTTCTGATGTCCCAGAGATGGGATATGCTACCTACAGGGCATGGCAACAAAAAAGACCACTTGGACATCAGAAACTGAATTAAGTCTCATTTATTCTAGGGCAAACTCAAAAGGGTTTTTGTGTTTCCTTTTTTAGCAAATCCTAGCACATTATTAACAAAAAAAAGAAAATCTGTACATTTGCCATGATACACTTGAGAATGAAACAAATAAGATATAAATACAGATATGGATGTAACATGAAAAAGCCCCCCAAAAAACCAAAACCAAAAAACCAAAACCCAACCTAGGGATGTGGGGGACCATGCGTGTGAACGGTGCCAACAAAACTATCTTGGTGCTGGGTATTTCTCAGAGCGTTGTTCTCATTTTCAAATATCATCGTTAGCAAAGTCCTGGTGAGGTTCTACAAAGTTCTTATTTGCTCTTCCTTAATGTGTAATATTATGCTTGATAAATAAAGGGCGGCGGGGAAAGAAAAAGATTTAGGAGACAAATCAGGCGCAGCTGCATTGCCTGCATGACTGAGAAGCTAGTGGGGCTGTGGCAGGCGCCTGTGGCTACAGTGCCCCAGGAAGGCCGTGCGCCTCCCGCGGGCCACAGTGGGAGGGGAAGCAGGAGCCAGGCGACCTGGGCCCATCAGTGGGCTTCTCGGAGCCCTGGACACTCAGGCGAACGGGGGAGGCAGACAAGAGTTTCGGGCGCTTTGCTCGCTTGTGTTCTGTTGTTTCATCCAGACAGGAGGCCTGCAGGAGGCGGCGGCCAGGCAGGGCAGTTGCAGCTGTCGGTTGGAGGGGGTGGCCCCCTGAGGTTGTGGCTGCATGCGAGGCTCCTCCCAGGAGGCCCAGAGACCTGGGGGTGGCGGCTCCCTCTGCACTGGGAGACCGAGGTTGGGCAAGTGACATTCAAGGCGAGCCCTTTGTGAGTGCCAGGAGGATACGCGGCCATGCTCAAGGTCCTTCCTGACTTCAGGGTAGGGGGCCGCAGCAACCTGGGTGTCCACAAGCTGAAGGAGAAAGGCCTTTCTACACACTCTAGGCAGGAAAAAACACAGTTCCTGCCCCAGAAGTCATCAGACACTTGGACTTGTTTGTAGGGGATAAGAAAGAAACCCCGAAAGCGACATATGAACAAACAGTATTTATCAATGGAAGTAAGGCCTGGTCCTGCTATGTTTTGAGCCAAGAGTCAACGACGTTTGATCACTTAAAACACACCCCTGAAGTTCTCCCAACAGCAGCAGCAGGGCGTCTTCTATACGTGCAGGATACCCCCTACACACACCCACACCCACACACAGTGAAGGCACCCCAGCCTCACTGCTCCTGGACCTCCATTTTCAATGCCTATTTCCAAATAAAGTATCTAAAATAAATTCTGAATGAAAACAAGTTATGTTCTGCTACAGTGTCTTTCACGACTTCCAACGTCAAGCTAGAGCTCAGAGGTGGGAACCATACAACCTGGCAGTTGCCAAGATACTGCACCTGAGCAGCAATCACCTCATTAAAAATTAACATCAGAACAGGCATGGGAAAAAGAACTGAACGAATTTCCATAAGGAAATATGGAAAAACCAGTTCAGTTTAGAGAGTCTAAAATGTTTCCATGATTGCAAAAAGAATTTCCAGTTGGTTTTGAAGAATTTTACTTGAAACTTAAGTGACACAGACTTGAGATCTGTAGTTAGCTTTACTGAAGCAATGTAATCCTCAAGAAAACATTTTAAAGGTTAAGTTTCTCACTGAAGGAAAAACAGACTCTAAACTGGTTCAAATCCTGTTTTTCTGCAATTTGCTGCACATCATAATTACTTTTTCCATAAACCATGATTATTTCAACAGACGATCGAGGAAGTACTTCAGTTCACCAAATTTAAAAAATGATCCTGATAACCTGGTTTCTTTAGATTTTTCTTTGATCTCAATCCCAAATTAAAGAAATAAAAACTGAGATGGCAGGGTTGCCAGTTATCTGACTGACAGAACACTGTGGAATCGTGCAGCTCGGGGAAAGGAGACACAACAGCACTAGACCCGACTGCAAGGCAGTGCTGTTCTGGAGTGCTTCCCAGGACCTCCGCAGTCAACCCAGCAGCCCCTCTTGGGTTTTCAGAGCTGCGTTAAGTCCCACTTCAAGCACACACTAACTGAGGCTATCGTTTACCTTGATTTCTGTTTGGATCTCAACTGTCACAGATCTCTGCCCCGGCAGCTCTGGGGAAGGGGTGGCATTGGTGGAGCTGTTTGGAGGAGCCGGGAGCAAATCCTGGAAGGAGGCAGTGAATGGTGCCAGCCCCCAGGCTGCAGAGTGTAAGCAAAATATGATATGTTCATTAAAAGGCCATTTTTGGGCTTTTTTCCCATTTCTTGCCAAGACTTGACTCATATTCTTGCTGCTGCTGCTGTCTCAAAATGCAACCTAAAACATATAAAACCCTTTCATGGTGTCAGTTGTGAAGGGCGTGGGCTCTGCCCCCTCACAGGCCAGATCCAGAGGCAAGGGAGCCAGAATGAAAGAGAAACACAACTCAATACAACCTCCTCAAACCTCCTTGTTATTAACTGAAGAGAAAACGCTACTTTCTACCATGTATCAGCTAGAGAGCTCTGACTTTTAAGAACTGCACCCCCCACACACGGTTTTACAACCTCAGCAGGCTGGACGAGATGGTTTGAGTATGGCTCTTCTCTTACTCCTTCTGTTCTGCAGGAAGATGAAATACAGGCCTTGCTTCCCTTACATTCAATACCAGTATGATACTACACAAAAGCTGGAAGGGATCAAAATACTGATTGCAATAAATATTTGCAGGCCTCCTGGTCCTGACTGGGCAGCCGATGAGGGGTGGACGGGGCGTGGAGGGGAGGTCTCTGAGGCACCACCGATTGCTTCCAGGGCTACACAGAGATTCTGGCGTTGCATTAGCTGTGGGTGGAGACATCCGAGGAGGAGCTGCTGTTGCTGTTCGTGGTCTGCGCCCTCTTTATGTATAAGTTGAGCAGCTTCATCTGCAAAGAAAAAAATACAAATGGATGAGAAGGAAGAAAGTCAGAAAGTAAGCAAGAAAGCCCAGGTGACCATAAGAAAACAGCACGTCCCTTAGTGGAGAAAGTCACTGCACAGACATTCCCTAAGTGCCTACCACTCGTCCAAACCACCTGCCTGGGGCCAGTGGGCGATCGAGAGGTCAGATTAGAGGAGGGGGCATGAGAGGTTATCAGGAAAAGAGGGACACCTGCTACCACGAGGTGGGCCTCAGGGCTGCCTGCAAAAAGGCTCTTCAGAGGTAGACCCACACACTCAGGGACAAGGCAGCCGGTGCAGCTCCACCCAAGCCAGCAGGAGGAGAGGGTGCAATGCCTACTCTACTGGGATAAATAAACTAAGCCAAGGCCAGAGGTCAGGTTTTCTATCCTCACAGCTTTGTAGAAATTGTTCCTTCCCCATCACACACCTCATGTGCACCCACTTCTGTCCACAGACTCGACACCTGCTGATTTACACAGCATCCGAGGCCCACTTTCAGGCTGCCCCCATCTGCACCCTTGGTCCTCATGCCCCTGGGACTCCACCCTGCCCACTGTGGCTCAGTACATGCCGCCTTATGCTGGGGGCAGCAGTGGGCTGCATCCTTCCAACAAGACTCACTCTCCCAGAGGTCAGATGCTGCGTCACAATATACCTTCGTTGGGCACAGTGCGTCCCCACAACAGGCCTTCCACATCTCACATCTCATGTGGTTCTAACTTAAGCCCCCTGGACCCTCAAAACACCTAAAGCAGCATGTAACATACATAGTAATGAAGTGAAACTCACTCAGTCATGTCTGACTCTTTGCGACCCCATGGATGGAAATCTCCAGGCCAGAATACTGGAGTGGAAAGCCTTTCCCTTCTCCAGGGGATCTTCCCAACCCAGGTCTCCTGCATTGCAGGTGGATTCTTTAGCCACTGAGCCACAAGGGAAGCCCAAGAATACTGGAGTGGGTAGCCTATCTCTTCTCCAGCAGATCTTCCAAACCCAGGAATCGAACCAGGATCTCCTGCATTGTAGGCGGATTCTTTACCAACTGAGCTATCAGGGAAAGTTCTTAGAATATTTGCTGAATACCAATAACCTGATATCTATAGTGTGCCTGACCATATTAAGAATGCCAGCAACCAGCAGTGCTCCTCACGAGGCACAGTCTCCCTGAGCCCCAGCAAGGCACATGGTCAGACAGACACGGAGCCCAGAATGTACAGCTGGCCTGAGAGCTGTGCCCTGAGCGTCCTGGAGTTCTCTGGCTTCATGCAACAGCCCATTTTGGGTCTTCCCATGTCAGGACTCAGCTCTTTTCATCTTCAGGGGAGCGTGCCATGTATTCACACGACATATCCCAGCTTGTCTTTCATTCCACACCTTTCAAAATCTTAGACCTTTTAACGTAATAGTCAGTGTGCTGATCAAGGTGCTTTCACTTTACACAGGTTCTTAATGCTCTAAGGTTCAGGAGGATATGACCAGGGCCAGCCAGCTTCAAGAGAAACCCTGGTATATTCAACAAAATACTGGCCCAAGATCCAGCAGAGTTCTAGAACCGACTCCAACACTAGTTCTGTGACCTCAGGTAAACATTTCCTGAGCCCTGACCCAGCAACCAGAACCTGTCGCACGGTGTCCACTGGTCACTCCTGGGCCTCTGAAGTCTCCCCATATGCCAGTCCTGATCCTCAGCTCTATCTGATGCTACTTCATGGGAGAACAAGGTTTGGTGCTTCCCATATGCTGAAGGCAGAGTTCCTAACACATACTTACTGAATCAAATATTTTTTAAAGAAAAAAGTGATCTAGAAAACAGGATAGTCATATTCCTATGAAAGACAGGTTAAAACGAACTTCTAAACATTGTTAATAGTTATTTGCAACTCAGAACCCCTTGTAAGCCCTGAGTTTACAAGCTTTAATCATATTTGAACCTCAAACCAATCCTCTGAGGTAGGCAGAACAAGTTCTCCTATTTTACAAACGAAATGGCTGGGATTCAGAAAGCTTGCCCAATAAGTTGGTATAAATTCAAATTATAGGATTATAACTTTAGGATGTCAAATGTAACCCACAAAGAAAACAGGTATAGAATATACACAAAGGGAAATGAGAAAAGAATTAAAATGTTTCAGTATAAAGAGCAAACAAACAAAAAGAAAACAGTAAACTGCTGATGCAGAAGCTGCAGCAAGTTATCCAGAGGATTTAGCTAAGATAATTCATAAAGGTGGCTACATGAAACAACAGATTTTCAACACAGGCAAATAGTCTTATATTGGAAGAAGATGCCATGTAGTACTTTGACAGCCAGAGAGGAGAAGTCAATGCCTGGTTTCAAAACTTCAGAGGCTGACTCTTATTAGGAGCTAATACAGCAGGTGACTTTAAAATAAAGCCAGTGCTCACTTACCATTCTGAAAATCCCAGGGCTCTTAAGAATTATGCTCAGTATACTCTGCCTGTGCTCTATAAATAGAACAACAAACCCTGGATGACAGTGCATCTGTTCACAACAGGATTGACTGAACATTTTAAGCCCATTGTTGAGACCTACAGCTCAGAAAAAAAGATTCCTTTCAAAATATTACTGTTTACTGACAGTGTACCTGGTCACCCAAGAGATCTGATGAAGACGTACAAAATTAAGGTTGATTTCACGCCTGCTAATAACCAGTAACGCTGAAGAAGCTGAAGCTGAATGGTTCTATGAAGACCTACAAGACCTTTTAGAACTAACACCCAAAAAAGATGTCCTTTTCATTATAGGGGACTGGAATGCAAAAGTAGTAAGTCAAGAAACACCTGGAGTAACGGGCAAATTTGGCCTTGGAATGTGGAATGAAGCAGGGCAAAGACTAATAGAGTTTTGCCAAGAAAATGCACTGGTCATAGCAAACACCCTCTTCCAACAACACAAGAGAAGACTCTACACATGGACATCACCAGATGGTCAACACCAAAATCAGATTGATTCTATTCTTTGCAGCCAAAGATGGAGAAGTTCTATACACAGTCAACAAAAACAAGACCAGGAGCTGACTGTAGCTCAGATCATGAACTCATTACCAAATTCAGACTTAAATTGAAGAAGTAGGGAAAACCACTAGACCATTCAGGCATGACCTAAATCAAATCCCTTATGATTATACAGTGGAAGTGATTAATAGATTTAAGGGCCTAGATCTGATAGATAAAGTGCCTGATGAACTATGGAATGAGGTTCGTGACATTGTACAGGAGACAGGGATCAAGACCATCCCCATGGAAAAGNGGAGATGGAGGACACTCGCGAGCCGGGTCCCAGGCCCGGCGCCCCGTTTCGAATGCACCTAGGGCGCTCGGACTGCGCCTAAGTCCCAGCGCCAAGGGCGTGTCCCCACCGCTGCACTGCGGGGGCGGACGCCTGGAGGGGGGTCGGCGGCGTCCTTCTGAGTCCCTAGCGTCCCTCTGGCTCTCGCTTGGGACCGGCCCGCGATCCGGCGACTGCACCCCAGACCCAATCCACCCCAGGAGGGGGAGGGATGGGGCGAGGTCGAGAAAGGATCCGCAGCGCCCTGCTCAATCCCCCTGCCAGGTCTGGAGGGCTGAGCATCATTCCCACTGCCCTACCGCGGATCCCCAGACCCAAACCACTTCGGCGAGGGCAGTGGGGTACAAGGAGGGGAGAGGGAGCCGGCGGTCCCGGTGGTCCCCGGCCGGGGGCATCGTGCCAAGTCCGGAGAGTCAAGCACCCCGCCTGCTCCCGCACGGTACCTGTCCCCGGGCCGATCGACCCTCGGACTGACCCCCAGACCCAAACTACCCACTCCTTGAAAGNAGGGGAGAGGGAGCCGGCGGTCCCGGTGGTCCCCGGCCGGGGGCATCGTGCCAAGTCCGGAGAGTCAAGCACCCCGCCTGCTCCCGCACGGTACCTGTCCCCGGGCCGATCGACCCTCGGACTGACCCCCAGACCCAAACTACCCACTCCTTGAAAGTGAGGGTGAGATAGGAAGGGAAGGGGAGCCTGCCTTAAGGGCCCCCGGCCGGAGAAGTCCTGCTAAGTTCAAAGCGCTGAGCATCCCTAACCTGCAGCCGCACCGGACTGCTCTCCTGCACCGCGACCCTGGGGCGGACCCCCCAGACCCGGTCCGCTGCGGGGGATGTGGAGTCCCTCCTCGCTCCAGTTTCGAGCTCTCCGCGAACCCCGCGTCCCTCGGCGGCCCCAGCCAAGAAGTGCCCCCGCTCGCCCCGCCTCGATCGGGACCCCTGGCGTCCCCGTCCGCCCCCGGCCCCGGGCCCCGCCGCAGCCAGTGCTCGGCGCCCGCCCTGTCTCTTATACACATCTAGATGTGTATAAGAGACAGAGGTTACGGCGAGCCCCGCCCCCGGCCTGGCGCGTCCCGGGCGCGCAGATCCTGTTCCACCCGCCCGGCCCGGAGAGACCTTCCGGAGGCAGCAGGCGACAAAAAGCGCCTTTGGGTGGGAAGGCCTGGGTGGTCAACCTTGGGGCCAGCGAAGAGCCTGGTGTCCCCGAAGACAACCCACGTCAGAAGGGCGGCGCCGCGCCCCGCGAGCGCACTGCGCCCCCGGAAGGGGCTCCCCGCGAAGCCCGAGAACAATTAACGGTGCTTCCATGAACCCGCGCTCGGGGCCAGGGTCTGTCTCTTATACACATCTAGATGTGTATAAGAGACAGGAGTTCAAGTTGGCCTCAGTCCAGGGCCTGCTGGGAACGCAGTGTCCACCTAATATTTGCTTGGGCAAAAGGTGAAATTCACAAAAGGCAGCAAAATAATCAGAAATCAACAAGCAGAAAATATTCCTTATTTGTGTTAACTAGCAGATTTTCTTTTAAATGCCCTGTACAGCGTAGACTATCTCTGCAGTTGTCAAAGAAACAATAGGGGTGGCTTCTCCGGAGGGGCACGAGAGAGGCAGCCGTTCTGTGCTGAATTCCCATTGGTACCCACTTCGTTTTGCATCCTGGGCTTGTATTACCTATTTCTTTAAACAAAAGTCCTCGTAGGAGAAGCTCAAAAGAGGGGCTAGGGTAGAGGCCTCGTTGACGTTGGGAGACAGAGAATCTCCGAAACACACTTGAAACCGACCAGTTGGAACAACAATTTTATTCTTAAAAGCAGCAATTTTTTTCCAGAATTCAAAGTGCAGGCTTCCAGCGGTAGCTGCACTGGGTCGGGTCTGCCAACAACAACCATGCATAGTGACTAAACCCTTTTTTCCAACAAAGGAAAAAATGCATCCGATCAAAGTGCAGAAGCAGCCCGCGGCCCGGAGCGGGAGCGCGTTTCCGCCTCCCACCTTCCCACCGCCTTCAGACTGCAGGCTGCGACTTTAATTGCTCGCTTGGAAGGCTTCCTGGCCGCCGCCGCCTGCAACTGCGGTCGGCGCGCCCCGCCTCTCCCGCGGGCGTCACGTGACGGCTGAGAAAAGTAGGGGAAAGGTTACGGCGAGCCCCGCCCCCGGCCTGGCGCGTCCCGGGCGCGCAGATCCTGTTCCACCCGCCCGGCCCGGAGAGACCTTCCGGAGGCAGCAGGCGACAAAAAGCGCCTTTGGGTGGGAAGGCCTGGGTGGTCAACCTTGGGGCCAGCGAAGAGCCTGGTGTCCCCGAAGACAACCCACGTCAGAAGGGCGGCGCCGCGCCCCGCGAGCGCACTGCGCCCCCGGAAGGGGCTCCCCGCGAAGCCCGAGAACAATTAACGGTGCTTCCATGAACCCGCGCTCGGGGCCAGGGTCTGTCTCTTATACACATCTAGATGTGTATAAGAGACAGGAGTTCAAGTTGGCCTCAGTCCAGGGCCTGCTGGGAACGCAGTGTCCACCTAATATTTGCTTGGGCAAAAGGTGAAATTCACAAAAGGCAGCAAAATAATCAGAAATCAACAAGCAGAAAATATTCCTTATTTGTGTTAACTAGCAGATTTTCTTTTAAATGCCCTGTACAGCGTAGACTATCTCTGCAGTTGTCAAAGAAACAATAGGGGTGGCTTCTCCGGAGGGGCACGAGAGAGGCAGCCGTTCTGTGCTGAATTCCCATTGGTACCCACTTCGTTTTGCATCCTGGGCTTGTATTACCTATTTCTTTAAACAAAAGTCCTCGTAGGAGAAGCTCAAAAGAGGGGCTAGGGTAGAGGCCTCGTTGACGTTGGGAGACAGAGAATCTCCGAAACACACTTGAAACCGACCAGTTGGAACAACAATTTTATTCTTAAAAGCAGCAATTTTTTTCCAGAATTCAAAGTGCAGGCTTCCAGCGGTAGCTGCACTGGGTCGGGTCTGCCAACAACAACCATGCATAGTGACTAAACCCTTTTTTCCAACAAAGGAAAAAATGCATCCGATCAAAGTGCAGAAGCAGCCCGCGGCCCGGAGCGGGAGCGCGTTTCCGCCTCCCACCTTCCCACCGCCTTCAGACTGCAGGCTGCGACTTTAATTGCTCGCTTGGAAGGCTTCCTGGCCGCCGCCGCCTGCAACTGCGGTCGGCGCGCCCCGCCTCTCCCGCGGGCGTCACGTGACGGCTGAGAAAAGTAGGGGAAAGGTTACGGCGAGCCCCGCCCCCGGCCTGGCGCGTCCCGGGCGCGCAGATCCTGTTCCACCCGCCCGGCCCGGAGAGACCTTCCGGAGGCAGCAGGCGACAAAAAGCGCCTTTGGGTGGGAAGGCCTGGGTGGTCAACCTTGGGGCCAGCGAAGAGCCTGGTGTCCCCGAAGACAACCCACGTCAGAAGGGCGGCGCCGCGCCCCGCGAGCGCACTGCGCCCCCGGAAGGGGCTCCCCGCGAAGCCCGAGAACAATTAACGGTGCTTCCATGAACCCGCGCTCGGGGCCAGGGTCTGTCTCTTATACACATCTAGATGTGTATAAGAGACAGGAGTTCAAGTTGGCCTCAGTCCAGGGCCTGCTGGGAACGCAGTGTCCACCTAATATTTGCTTGGGCAAAAGGTGAAATTCACAAAAGGCAGCAAAATAATCAGAAATCAACAAGCAGAAAATATTCCTTATTTGTGTTAACTAGCAGATTTTCTTTTAAATGCCCTGTACAGCGTAGACTATCTCTGCAGTTGTCAAAGAAACAATAGGGGTGGCTTCTCCGGAGGGGCACGAGAGAGGCAGCCGTTCTGTGCTGAATTCCCATTGGTACCCACTTCGTTTTGCATCCTGGGCTTGTATTACCTATTTCTTTAAACAAAAGTCCTCGTAGGAGAAGCTCAAAAGAGGGGCTAGGGTAGAGGCCTCGTTGACGTTGGGAGACAGAGAATCTCCGAAACACACTTGAAACCGACCAGTTGGAACAACAATTTTATTCTTAAAAGCAGCAATTTTTTTCCAGAATTCAAAGTGCAGGCTTCCAGCGGTAGCTGCACTGGGTCGGGTCTGCCAACAACAACCATGCATAGTGACTAAACCCTTTTTTCCAACAAAGGAAAAAATGCATCCGATCAAAGTGCAGAAGCAGCCCGCGGCCCGGAGCGGGAGCGCGTTTCCGCCTCCCACCTTCCCACCGCCTTCAGACTGCAGGCTGCGACTTTAATTGCTCGCTTGGAAGGCTTCCTGGCCGCCGCCGCCTGCAACTGCGGTCGGCGCGCCCCGCCTCTCCCGCGGGCGTCACGTGACGGCTGAGAAAAGTAGGGGAAAGGTTACGGCGAGCCCCGCCCCCGGCCTGGCGCGTCCCGGGCGCGCAGATCCTGTTCCACCCGCCCGGCCCGGAGAGACCTTCCGGAGGCAGCAGGCGACAAAAAGCGCCTTTGGGTGGGAAGGCCTGGGTGGTCAACCTTGGGGCCAGCGAAGAGCCTGGTGTCCCCGAAGACAACCCACGTCAGAAGGGCGGCGCCGCGCCCCGCGAGCGCACTGCGCCCCCGGAAGGGGCTCCCCGCGAAGCCCGAGAACAATTAACGGTGCTTCCATGAACCCGCGCTCGGGGCCAGGGTCTGTCTCTTATACACATCTAGATGTGTATAAGAGACAGGAGTTCAAGTTGGCCTCAGTCCAGGGCCTGCTGGGAACGCAGTGTCCACCTAATATTTGCTTGGGCAAAAGGTGAAATTCACAAAAGGCAGCAAAATAATCAGAAATCAACAAGCAGAAAATATTCCTTATTTGTGTTAACTAGCAGATTTTCTTTTAAATGCCCTGTACAGCGTAGACTATCTCTGCAGTTGTCAAAGAAACAATAGGGGTGGCTTCTCCGGAGGGGCACGAGAGAGGCAGCCGTTCTGTGCTGAATTCCCATTGGTACCCACTTCGTTTTGCATCCTGGGCTTGTATTACCTATTTCTTTAAACAAAAGTCCTCGTAGGAGAAGCTCAAAAGAGGGGCTAGGGTAGAGGCCTCGTTGACGTTGGGAGACAGAGAATCTCCGAAACACACTTGAAACCGACCAGTTGGAACAACAATTTTATTCTTAAAAGCAGCAATTTTTTTCCAGAATTCAAAGTGCAGGCTTCCAGCGGTAGCTGCACTGGGTCGGGTCTGCCAACAACAACCATGCATAGTGACTAAACCCTTTTTTCCAACAAAGGAAAAAATGCATCCGATCAAAGTGCAGAAGCAGCCCGCGGCCCGGAGCGGGAGCGCGTTTCCGCCTCCCACCTTCCCACCGCCTTCAGACTGCAGGCTGCGACTTTAATTGCTCGCTTGGAAGGCTTCCTGGCCGCCGCCGCCTGCAACTGCGGTCGGCGCGCCCCGCCTCTCCCGCGGGCGTCACGTGACGGCTGAGAAAAGTAGGGGAAAGGTTACGGCGAGCCCCGCCCCCGGCCTGGCGCGTCCCGGGCGCGCAGATCCTGTTCCACCCGCCCGGCCCGGAGAGACCTTCCGGAGGCAGCAGGCGACAAAAAGCGCCTTTGGGTGGGAAGGCCTGGGTGGTCAACCTTGGGGCCAGCGAAGAGCCTGGTGTCCCCGAAGACAACCCACGTCAGAAGGGCGGCGCCGCGCCCCGCGAGCGCACTGCGCCCCCGGAAGGGGCTCCCCGCGAAGCCCGAGAACAATTAACGGTGCTTCCATGAACCCGCGCTCGGGGCCAGGGTCTGTCTCTTATACACATCTAGATGTGTATAAGAGACAGGAGTTCAAGTTGGCCTCAGTCCAGGGCCTGCTGGGAACGCAGTGTCCACCTAATATTTGCTTGGGCAAAAGGTGAAATTCACAAAAGGCAGCAAAATAATCAGAAATCAACAAGCAGAAAATATTCCTTATTTGTGTTAACTAGCAGATTTTCTTTTAAATGCCCTGTACAGCGTAGACTATCTCTGCAGTTGTCAAAGAAACAATAGGGGTGGCTTCTCCGGAGGGGCACGAGAGAGGCAGCCGTTCTGTGCTGAATTCCCATTGGTACCCACTTCGTTTTGCATCCTGGGCTTGTATTACCTATTTCTTTAAACAAAAGTCCTCGTAGGAGAAGCTCAAAAGAGGGGCTAGGGTAGAGGCCTCGTTGACGTTGGGAGACAGAGAATCTCCGAAACACACTTGAAACCGACCAGTTGGAACAACAATTTTATTCTTAAAAGCAGCAATTTTTTTCCAGAATTCAAAGTGCAGGCTTCCAGCGGTAGCTGCACTGGGTCGGGTCTGCCAACAACAACCATGCATAGTGACTAAACCCTTTTTTCCAACAAAGGAAAAAATGCATCCGATCAAAGTGCAGAAGCAGCCCGCGGCCCGGAGCGGGAGCGCGTTTCCGCCTCCCACCTTCCCACCGCCTTCAGACTGCAGGCTGCGACTTTAATTGCTCGCTTGGAAGGCTTCCTGGCCGCCGCCGCCTGCAACTGCGGTCGGCGCGCCCCGCCTCTCCCGCGGGCGTCACGTGACGGCTGAGAAAAGTAGGGGAAAGGTTACGGCGAGCCCCGCCCCCGGCCTGGCGCGTCCCGGGCGCGCAGATCCTGTTCCACCCGCCCGGCCCGGAGAGACCTTCCGGAGGCAGCAGGCGACAAAAAGCGCCTTTGGGTGGGAAGGCCTGGGTGGTCAACCTTGGGGCCAGCGAAGAGCCTGGTGTCCCCGAAGACAACCCACGTCAGAAGGGCGGCGCCGCGCCCCGCGAGCGCACTGCGCCCCCGGAAGGGGCTCCCCGCGAAGCCCGAGAACAATTAACGGTGCTTCCATGAACCCGCGCTCGGGGCCAGGGTCTGTCTCTTATACACATCTAGATGTGTATAAGAGACAGGAGTTCAAGTTGGCCTCAGTNCAGCCATGAAATTAAAAGACGCTTACTCCTTGGAAGAATGACCAACCTAGATAGTATATTCAAAAGCAGAGACATTACTTTGCCGACAAAGGTCCGTCTAGTCACGTCTATGGTTTTTCCAGTGGTCATGTATGGATGTGAGAGTTGGACTGTGAAGAAGGCTGAGCGCCAAAGAATTGATGCTTTTGAACTGTGGTGTTGGAGAAGACTCTCGAGAATCCCTTGGATTGCAAAGAGATCCAACCAGTCCATTCTGAAGGAGATCAGCCCTGGGATTTCTTTGGAAGGAATGATGCTAAAGCTGAAACTCCAGTACTTTGGCCACCTCATGTGAAGAGTTGACTCATTGGAAAAACACTCTGATGCTGGGAGGGATTGGGGGCAGGAGGAGAAGGTGACGACTGAGGATGAGATGGCTGGATGGCATCATGGACTCGATGAACGTGAGTTTGAGTGAACTCCGGGAGTTGGTGACGGACAGGGAGACCTGGTGTGCTGTGATTCATGGGGTCGTATAAAAGCCGGACATGACTGAGCAACTGAACTGAACTGAATTAACTTAACACCCCTTCTGCAGTCCAAGGATCAAGGACTAATTCTGACTTTCAAGTCTTAATATTTAAGAAAAACATTTTGTAAGGCAATCCACTGCCGTAGTGACTCCTGTGGTGGATCTGGGCAGTCACGTGTAAACCTTCTAGAAAGGATTCAACATTCTAGATGCCATGAAGAACAAAGAAGTCAAAATATCAACGTTAACAGGGGTTTGGAAGCAGTTGACTCCATCCCTCTTGGATGACTTTGAGGGGTTCCAGACTTCAGTGAAGGAAGGCACTGAAGATGTGATGGAAGGAGAAAGAGGACTAGGATGAGAGGCGGAGCCTAAAGACGGGGCTGAACTGCTGAAACCTCACGGTAAGACTTTGATGGATAAGGAGCTGCTTCTTACGGATGAACAAAGTGGCTTCTTGAGATGGAATCTACTCTTGGTGAAGATGCTGTGAAGACTGTTGAAATGACAACAAAGGATTTAGAATATTACATAAACTTAGTTGTTTAAACAGAGGCAGGTTTGAGAAGATTGACTTCAATTTTTTCTACTGTGTATAAAATGCTATCAAACAGTATTGCTGCTACAGAGAAACTGTGAAAGAAGAGTCAATTGATTTGGCAAACTTCATTGTTGTCTTAAAATAAGACACTGCCACTACAACCTTCAGCAACCACCACCCTGATCAGTCAGCAGCCATCCACACAGAGGCCAGATCCTCCACAAACAAAACGATTATGACTCACTGAAAGCTCAGATGATGGCTAGCATTTCTGTTAAGATATTGATATTTTTAGACATAATGCTACTGAACTCTTAACAGACTACAGTATAGTACACATATAACTTTTGTACACCCTGGGAAACCAAAAAATTTGTGCAAAATCTGCTTTATTGCAATACTTGCTTTATTTCAACTGTCTGGAACCAAATCCATACCATCTCTATGCCTGTACCTCAATATATCAAAAGCTATATATGAGAGACCCACACAGTGAATATTATGCTCGATGGTAAAAGACCGACAACTTTAAGATGAGGAAGAAGGCAGAGGATGCTTGCTTTCACCATTTCTATTAACATAGTAAGTTCCAGCCAGAACAATTTGGCAGGAAAAGAAAAGAAAGGCATTCACATTGGAAAGGAAGAAGCAAAATTATCTTTGTTCAAAGATGATATACAGTTGACTCTTGAGCAACACAGGTTTGAACCATGAAGATGCACTTATACATGGATGTTTTTCAATACACAAAGCATGATATAATCTGTGGTCAGCTGAACAATCCCAGATGCAGAAATACAGGTATAGGACTTGAGCATGTGCAGAGTTTGCTATTTGTGACAGGTTCTGAAACCCATCCCTGTGGGATACCAAGAGATGACTGCAATCTCATAGATATGAAATCTCAAAGATTCCACAAAAAATTGTTGACTAATAAAAAAATTTAGCAAACTAGCAGACTTCAAAATCAATGAGCAAAAATCAATTGCACTTCTGTACACTAAAAATGAAGCTAAGAAAAACAATTCCATTTGCAATAGTATCAAAAAGAACAAAACACTTAGGAATTAACACAAGGAAGTGAAAGAACTGTACAATAAAAAACCACCAAATTTTATTGAAAGTAATTAAAAATACAAAAAGATACTCCATGTACTATACAGTATGGTGACTATAGTAAAAATACTGTATTGTATATGTGAAAGTCTAACAGAGAAGGTCTTAAAATCTGTCATCACAAGAAAAAAAATCATGTAGCTACGTGTATGACAGCTGTTACCTAGACTTACTGGGTGATCATTTTGCAATATAAATAAATATCAAATAATCATGCTGTACATCCAAAACTAATACAATTTCATATGTTCATTTTTATCTCAATTAAAAATTAAAAACAACTCATTACATATAGAGGTTAAAAAAAGACATCCCATGTTCATGGGTTGGAAGACAACATTATGAAATCAAAACTACCCAAAGCTATCTATACATTCAGTGGAATCCCTAGCAAAATCCCAATGCGGTTTTCTGCAGAAACAGTCTTTTCAACAAACCGAACTGGGAAAGCTGAATATCCACACACAAAAGAATGAAGTTGGACTCTTATCTGATACTATAATACAAAAATTAACTCAAGGTGGGCCAGAGGCCTCCATTAAAAGCTAAAACTATAAAGCGATTAGAAGAAAACAAAGGGCAAAAGCTTCACTATAGATTTGGCGATTGATTATTGAATATGACAGCAAAAGCATAGGCAAAAAAATAACAGACAAATTGGATTTCACTAAAATTTTAAAAAGTTGTGCATCAAAGGTCAAGGGGTTAATATCCAGAATATAGATAGAACTTCTGTTAATTCAATGATAACATCAACAACAACAAAATCAAGCAACATAATTTAAAAATGGGCTAAGGACTAGAATAAACATTTCTCTGAAGAAGATATGCAACTGGCCAACAAGCATATGAAAAGATGCTCAACATCATGGATCATTAGGGAAATGCAAAGCAAAACTACAATGAAATACTGCCTCACACAGCCATGAGGATGGCTGCCAAAGAAAAGAGAAGATAACNAATAAACATTTCTCTGAAGAAGATATGCAACTGGCCAACAAGCATATGAAAAGATGCTCAACATCATGGATCATTAGGGAAATGCAAAGCAAAACTACAATGAAATACTGCCTCACACAGCCATGAGGATGGCTGCCAAAGAAAAGAGAAGATAACAAGTGCATGTGGAGAAACGAAAACCCTGTGCATTGTCGGCGGGAATCTAAGATGGTGCAGCTGGCAGTTATCATATGATCCTGCAAATCTACTCAAAAACCCAAAAGAATTAACAGTGGGGTCTCAAAGGACATCTGTACCCCCATGTTCACAAAAGCCAAAGCAGGGAAATAATCCACAAGGACATTACCAAGAAATGGGCAAGCCACATGCTAATGTACACTCAGGGACTATTATTCAGCCTTAAAATGAAAGGAAATTCTGATACCTGCTACAACATGGATGAACCTAGAGAACATTGTCCTCAGTGAAATAAACCAGTCACAAATAGACAAAGTATTCACACCAAAGAAAGTAGAATGGTGGTTGTCAGGGACTGGGGAACTGGGGAATATTATTTAATGGATTTCAGTTTTCCAAGATGAAAAGTGCTCTGGAGATGGATGGTGGGGATGAATATGAATAATATGAATGTACTTGGTATCTGTGAACTGCACACTAACACTTGGTTAAGATACTAAATTTCACGTTACATATACTTTACCAAGAGAGAGAATGGAAAGGAAAGGCTGCTCAGTCATACAGCTAGTAAGTGGGAGACAGAGACCAGAAGGCTGGTTTTCTGATCCTAAAGCTAGCACTGCTAGCATGGCAATGGGACACTTTCAAGATGCACCTCACAAGTCCCCCNTTAAAAATTAAAAACAACTCATTACATATAGAGGTTAAAAAAAGACATCCCATGTTCATGGGTTGGAAGACAACATTATGAAATCAAAACTACCCAAAGCTATCTATACATTCAGTGGAATCCCTAGCAAAATCCCAATGCGGTTTTCTGCAGAAACAGTCTTTTCAACAAACCGAACTGGGAAAGCTGAATATCCACACACAAAAGAATGAAGTTGGACTCTTATCTGATACTATAATACAAAAATTAACTCAAGGTGGGCCAGAGGCCTCCATTAAAAGCTAAAACTATAAAGCGATTAGAAGAAAACAAAGGGCAAAAGCTTCACTATAGATTTGGCGATTGATTATTGAATATGACAGCAAAAGCATAGGCAAAAAAATAACAGACAAATTGGATTTCACTAAAATTTTAAAAAGTTGTGCATCAAAGGTCAAGGGGTTAATATCCAGAATATAGATAGAACTTCTGTTAATTCAATGATAACATCAACAACAACAAAATCAAGCAACATAATTTAAAAATGGGCTAAGGACTAGAATAAACATTTCTCTGAAGAAGATATGCAACTGGCCAACAAGCATATGAAAAGATGCTCAACATCATGGATCATTAGGGAAATGCAAAGCAAAACTACAATGAAATACTGCCTCACACAGCCATGAGGATGGCTGCCAAAGAAAAGAGAAGATAACAAGTGCATGTGGAGAAACGAAAACCCTGTGCATTGTCGGCGGGAATCTAAGATGGTGCAGCTGGCAGTTATCATATGATCCTGCAAATCTACTCAAAAACCCAAAAGAATTAACAGTGGGGTCTCAAAGGACATCTGTACCCCCATGTTCACAAAAGCCAAAGCAGGGAAATAATCCACAAGGACATTACCAAGAAATGGGCAAGCCACATGCTAATGTACACTCAGGGACTATTATTCAGCCTTAAAATGAAAGGAAATTCTGATACCTGCTACAACATGGATGAACCTAGAGAACATTGTCCTCAGTGAAATAAACCAGTCACAAATAGACAAAGTATTCACACCAAAGAAAGTAGAATGGTGGTTGTCAGGGACTGGGGAACTGGGGAATATTATTTAATGGATTTCAGTTTTCCAAGATGAAAAGTGCTCTGGAGATGGATGGTGGGGATGAATATGAATAATATGAATGTACTTGGTATCTGTGAACTGCACACTAACACTTGGTTAAGATACTAAATTTCACGTTACATATACTTTACCAAGAGAGAGAATGGAAAGGAAAGGCTGCTCAGTCATACAGCTAGTAAGTGGGAGACAGAGACCAGAAGGCTGGTTTTCTGATCCTAAAGCTAGCACTGCTAGCATGGCAATGGGACACTTTCAAGATGCACCTCACAAGTCCCCCTACTCCAACCTGCATTTTCTCAGCCCCTTGTTAGCAGGGTCAAGTGAGATGACAGGACAGCTCCCTTACTCCTGAGAGTAGAAAGTACCACAAAACAGAGATCTGGAAAACATTATTTCTGGATGAATTTTCCTTTTTACAAATCTAATTCCCTTTGTGAAGACTGTCTGTGAGGGCCCCACTGCTGCTACGCAACAGCTGTGGATCCCTGATGGCAGCAGCAGAGGCAGGTGCTCCTGGCCCGTACACTGCTGGGCACTCTAGGCTCATCGTCCTGCAAGCTGGGCAAGCACCGCTGCAGGGGCAGTGACTGGAAGGAGAGCATGGGAAATGGATCCAGGTGAAGCAGCCCCTACCACACCTGCTCTGCTCAGACCTTCCAGCCCAGTTGCTGATGTATCTTTTTCTGGACCAGTGGTTCTCTACCAAAGCTGACTCTGTCCCAAAGGGACACCTGACCAGGTGTGGGGACATCAGCTGAGGGTGGGGTGTGCTCCTGAGACCTCAGGGATGGTGCCCCCACCATGAAGTGCCCTGAAATGTCAGCAGCCCTGCTCTGGACAAAGGCGGGAGAGCCAGCTCTGCCCAGAACTCAGTGAGTGGAGACGCTCATCAACTGTGCCAAAGGAACAGGCCTACTTGAAAAGCCACGAGGCTCCACCTGCTGCTTCCTTCTTCGCTAAGGAGGAAGGCCAGATATTTCAGGCTCTGTGCTTTTGTATTCATACCTATGCCTGGGCCCTCTGTAACTTTACGGTGACACGTTTTCCCCAGGCAGTCCCCGGGGCGGGTGCCTCATTATGGCCCAGCTCCTGGCCCCTACTGCCTGAGATCAAGGGTGGCTATCTTCTCTCCCCAGTGGGTTCATCAGATTTGAGCCTATTTTTAAACCAGCAAGCACTCTAGTCACTCTCATCTTCCATGAGCCAATAGTCCCTTTGTCGCATTTTCTGCCTGATTCTAGAAGGAACAAGAGGAAGTATGACCACCATGGGCTCTCAGGTGGGTCACGTGCAGAATCAGCGTCCTCACCCTGCAGAGATGCCATCATGAACATGGGACGCGCTGGGCACACCGTGAGGGGCAGCCGTCATTACAGTGACCCACAGGACCCAAAGCCCACCCAGACAGGTGTGAAGCCAGCAGGCAAATGTCCTTAGTGTTTCAGAGAGAGAAGACAAGCTGGTTTCAAAACAAAGCCATCTTCCTTTTGGGGATAAATTAAAAGTTCAAAACTATCATGTTAAAAACAGGAGTGACAGGAGACTGCGTCGCATCTAGGTGACTTCACTACACAGTTTTCACTTTGTCTTTAGAGACACGACCCTGGAGAATAAGGCCTAGCTGGCTCACACACGCTGAGAAAGTTTGTCTGGGGCCCAGAACTGCAGGGCAGTGGGCCTGGGACACACTGGTAGGCCCGGGTGTATGACCCACCCGTGTAACACTATACATACCTTGCTCCCCGTAAGCTGTGCCAGGTGAGGTTTCAACTCTTCTCCGATTACGGAATAAATTGCCACTAAGCAAAACACGCTGGCCTTGCGCACGCTGCTCTCGGTGTTGTCATAACCCTACAGCCAGAGGGACATAGAGAGGACAGCGAGATCAAAGCTTTGCCCGACTGATAGTATTTCATCAATGTTTCCACACTCTTTCACACTTCAACCTCAGCCTTGCTGGGAGCGGTCTGGATGCCCCTGAGCTCTGCCAATGAATCCTGAGAGCTCTTGCCCCAAAGAGGCCACATGCAATAGTGTCAAGAGTGAGGTGGTTTTGGGGTGGGAGGCAGGAGGCTGGCGAACTGGTCTCCTCCACACAGAACGATGCTGCATCATGAGCTGCCAAAAAATGCTGGCAGCACCAGCCAAGAAACAGTGTGAGAGAGCACAGTGAGAAAAGGAAACTAAGGGGGAAAGCAAGTGGCTTCTTCTCACCATGGTAGAGCAAATCTCACATGCGCAAATCCCTTTAAAGAGATGAGAACTATGTCACTCACTCTGTGGATAAATCTCTCCACTGTCCATGGATTGTCCTGCAGTGGGACAGACCTCCACATCCCTCTCCAGCTGGACCACAACCTGCCTCCTCCCTCCCCAAAACCAGATGGGACTGTCCGCTTCTCTCCAAGCAGCCTTTGGGACCTTTCAGACTTTGTGCCTTTCCCTCTGCCTGGAATAATCCAGTCCTTGGCTGTGTGTGTTTAAATTCCTGAGCCCAGTGCTCAGCAAACGGCAGCGTTTATTAAGTGTAAAGCCAATGTCTGTCTACCTTCTCCACTGAAATCTCTCTCTAGGGCCCAAGTCTAAACCACCTCTTCTCTGAGCCCGTCAACCTAGAGATCAGCCCTTACCCAGATCTCAGAACCACCCACATCCACCCCAGTAACTCAGCACGCAGCACCAGCCCTGACCTTCAGCTGTTGGTACGGGAGTACCAAGTCCCAGAGAGGGCCGTCAACTCCTTGAGGTAGGGTCCCAACAGAAGAGGCACCTTGCTTTCCAGAGTCTATTTAACTCAATGCCTCGTGCTTATAAGGGTTTCAACTACTATTTGTTGGACAGGTTAGGACAAGGACCACTGTTTGACATTGGGTTCCAAGGCTCACCTTGCCCAGGGCTGGGCCCACAGCCATGCAGTAAGGAATGAACAACAAAGAAAGATCAAAACATGTTCACAATAAACAGAAAGTTCATTCTGTAGGCCACAGGTCTGGGCCGCCAGGAAGAACT
>SJYV01005992.1:1413136-1435715 GCA_006410875.1 Neotragus pygmaeus | reverse complement strand
GCTGAGTGGCTAGGCTGCCGCGAGGGGCCCACCTGCAGCAGGCCTGGGATGATGTCTGCGAGGAGCTGCAGCAAGGACTCCTTGGCAATCCTCTCGACGACTTTGGTCTGCATCTTGATGGCGGCCAGGTTGATGGGGTAGTCGGCTGTCTGGACAATGGGGCACAGCACTTTGATGCACTGCTCTGGGTGGATGGAACTGGCCAGTGTGGACGCGGCCTCCTCGGCAGCCCTCACCACCTGAAACATGCCCCCATGTGAGTGAGCTCCACACAACACACACTTCAAAGGAACTACAGGCACGCGGCGCTCAGTGCTGGAAACCCCCCGCCACCACCCCTACCCCTGGCTACACTTTCACGCCGGAGGAGCAGCTGCGGAGAGGTAACCTTACTCTAAAAGACTCACATTCTGTGCTCCAGCTCATAAGATCCTTAGAAACTTTATAGCCTTGATAGTTTTTTCCTACGATCCTTCCCCAACCTGTGTGCATTCGTGAGTTCACGCATTCCTGGGTGGCAGCGGCCAAGCTGAGCACAGGACTCAGAGGCAAAGGCGGTACTGGGCAAGAGGGGTGGTTTGCGCTGAGGGGCTGAGGATGCACAGGCTCAGGAGGCAGCAGGCGAGGCCACAGGAGCAGGCGGGGTCCCAAGGGTGGGGTCTGCTACCCTGCAGTTGGCCAGGAGCAGATGGAAGGGAGTGGGGCAAGCCGGAGCCCTGCCAGCCACCCGAGTGCCCAGTCTGCTCCCTTCACTTTCTCTCACTGGTGCTCACCTACGCTCGTCAGCTGACCAGCAGGATGCACTCAAGAGAACCCCCAGGTGCACCCTGACCACTGCACTTACACGCTTTGATGACACTGTCTTCCCGACTAGGCTAAGGGCTCCTTGGAGGTCAGTTCCCATCTCAGGCACCTTCTGTTCCCCATGCCCAACAGTGTCCATTATGCACTAAGTGCTTAATAAATGTTGGTCCAACTCATTTTCCCGCAGCATGTGTGTGTGTGTGTGTGTGTGTGTGTGTGTGTGTGTAAACGTCCATCAAGGGCACAGTCCGCTTTAGGTGTGTGTGTGTATGTAAATGTTCATCACTGGCATAATCAGCTCCAGGGGGGTGGGTGTGTGTGTTGGGGTGTGTGTGTGTGTGTGTGTATGTAAATGTTCATCACTGGCATAATCAGCTCCAGGGCACGCCTCGCTGATCTGCCTCAAGACATCTTCAGAGGACCAAGTTGGGCTTTGGAGAAATCAACTGTACAAGGCCTACAAGGTCCATTCTGGGTGACACAATGAAAGAGCAACAGATCTGTCTTTTGGAAAAGAGACTTGAATTCAGGTTAGTTTTCAGCAGTGATTGGTTTGTTTGGAGAACAACAGCAAATCATTAGAAGGGCCCGATCATGCAGCAATCACTAGATGAAGTGCTCTTCTTCTTCCTCAGCTCATGTGTATCCTGAGGACTGTGGTCCGTCCACAGCATACTTGGGAAAGCCAAGTGTTTGGCCTGTGATACACAGCTAGGCAGATGGTGGAAGACGGGTCTACCCCTTCTCTCACCTGGCCCTGCAGTGGGACACCAATGCCCTTCAACTGTAAGAAATCACTGTTTATAGGTGTCACAACATACTGGTCAGAAAACTGAGTGACACTAACTGATGAAATCTGAGGTCTTAGTTTTTAAACATGGGGGGAAAAAAATGATAGGATCAGAAAATACTGGATGATTTCATTGATAATATCCCAAACTGGAAAACACTGATGTCGAGCAATTCAGGAGGCCACTAAGACGCAGAGACAGCCGGGCGGCAGGAAGATGCAGGACTGAGGGAGACACTGGGAATGGAGTCCTGGCAGCTTCACTTAAGTCCTGACAGGAGTAAAGCAGAAACCTCCCGGCGCACCTCAGGGATGCAAAGGGCACTGATCAGACAGGGAGATAAATGGCCAGGTTCACAGTGAGGCTCTCTCGCGAGGATTTCCTCCTCCCCACCAACCTTTCCAGGCTTCACTCTCATCCAGGTCACAGGAGTTAACCTGCAGGGAGCTGCTGGTAAACAGACCAGCTCGGGTATGTGGAGCTGAAACCTGAACCCAAGGAGAACTTCCTCTGATAAAACTCCAGGAATTCTTGAAGTTGCTTGTAGGAAGCATTTAATCAAACACAGATTTTCTGAAAATGCCTAAAGAGAAAATGCCAGAAGCTGCACTTCAAGGTCCGTCTGAGGCCCCTCTTTCACTGAGGCTGGAGCAAGCTTCATAAAGCAGACGCTGTTTTTGGCACAGGGGTTAGTGCTCTTGACTTCCCTTTACATGCCAAGCTCCTGGCTGCTGGCCGGCTGCCTGACTCACGGTGAACTTTAAGTTTCGCCCCTGTGTTCCATGTAACATAAGAAGCAAAGATTATAAATGTAAGCAAACAGAGAGCAAAGTAAACAGAGACAACGGAGAGAAAGAAGGATAGTACTCTTTGGTAGACACGGCAGCCAGAAGGGGCAAAGATGAGTTCTCAGAGAGGGTGAAGATGACGAGAGAGAGCAGGGTCAGGCAGACTTCCGGGTCATTACCAACCCTACGTGACCAAAACGGTTCCAAATCTGCTGATTTTTCTGCAGTCTGGTAGAAACACAGGAATTCTTCTTTTTCAAAGTCAGTGAATTAACAGTGTCTACCTTGGAAAAGCATAATTTCCTTACCTAACTTTAAAAAAAAAAATGAGATCATTACTCAGAATATTGATGGATGTTTGCCTAAAGATAAGGTGTCTCTGAGAGCACAGAACCTGTCACAATCTGAACTGCATGCTTTAAGTTCACAAAGACTGACTGCGCTCTGTCACAGGCACGGCAGTGCATAAACAAGCAAGCAAGTGTTCGGAGACGCCGACAAGCAGGTACACCTAGTTAGTAGTGGCAGTTTGGTTGCTAAGTCGCATCCGACTCTTGCGACCCCATGGACAGAGCTCCTCTGTCCATGGGATTCTCCAGGCAAGAATACTGGAGTGGGTTGCCATTTCCTTCTCCAAGGTACACCTAGTTCAGTCCCAATCACTTAAAAGCTAAGGGAGACGCTGGCGCCACCTTCTGGGGAAATCCGGGAAGACCTCACCAAACAGGCAGGATGATGGGGCTGTGTGCCCACCGTGGTGGGGAGGCTGTCTCTCTGGTAAAATGGTCACCACCGTGATGGACCTGAACCCAGCATGCAAGTCCCCGTCTGTCAGGCCTGGCCCCAGAGGGAGGGGGGCAAGGAAAAAGCTTCTGGGTCCAAGTTCGGGGACCCAGCTCTGTCACCAATGAGTGAGGTGAACCTGAGGGATGCTTCTTTTCCTGTTTGGGCCTGTTTCCCTCTTAAGTAAAATGAAGGGGCGGGGGGACCTGAACCAAGTATGCTGGCATCAGTTTGGACGGTGACACTTTACCTCCCTACCCTACCTAGTGAGCACCTTCCCTTGAAAATGCACACGCATGATTTCAAAACGCAATCTGCATGCAACGGTCTCTAACCACACAGCCATCACACGCTCCCCTCAAGGGGCAGATTAAGGGCAACACCGTCTCAAGTGTGGTAAGGCTCTGAGGTGGAGACTTACTGTGTCCCACCTGAAGGGGTGGAATCACAGCCAACGGGGAACAACGCTGTGGAGTCGGAGGGGCTGGACGCCCAGGAGGTGGCCGTGTCTGCCACTCTGGAGGATGCCAGGGACGCTGGGCTGGCTGGTCCCTAGAGGAGTCAAGGAGGCGAAGATGGGCAGCACACAGAAGGCTCCTCTGCGTCTCCCAAAACCCGTCAACCCATGGTATTTCCTCAAATGCAGGAGTGGGAGGGCCGCTCCAGTGTGGACACCGAGAGATTCAGCCAATATGGGAGCCCAATACACACAGCCCACAGTTAATTCACCCAAATTTCAACAGCCTTCTGACATGTATTTCAAGAAATGCAGCGACTTCTGGTTTACAGAAAACAGGAAAACCCCAAAGACAATTCTATTCAGAACCGGTCTACCTACTTCAGTGGAAGAGGATTAAAACGACCGTGTCTGCAGTTTTCAACAGCGTTAGCCTCCTCACTCCGTTGACATGAATGTCAGTCCTACAAGGGACAGGCGTCCTGTAGCCCCAGTTCACCTTGAGTGCCAGCACTTCTGATGCTCAGGGAGCTGAGACTCATCCCCAGCTACTCAGCTAACCAACTGGTCAACGTAGAATGAGGACCCGAGTCTCCAGACCCCAAGGCTCTGATGTTAAACAAATCTTTCATCATCATCTTTCCACCTTTATTTGCCCTACACCAAACCATTTGACTGCTTTCTCCAAACAAGTTTTCTCTCTCAGTAAGACACTCTTTCTGAGGCTAGGGAAGTAAAGGGCAGGTGTCACATCTGGTTCCTCGGAGGTAGATGCACCAGAGAGGAAGGGCCATGTCTCCTCGCCCTGAGTAACTGTGGGGCCGCAGCTGCCGTCTCTCAGGGCTGGACACTGCCTGGCATGTCCCAGCCACCCTCGGGGCCATGCTGGTCCAGCAGACCCAGCGCAGACATGTCCTTGCGGCCCAAGGCCCGCACTCAGGCTCGCTGCTGGACTCCCTGCTGTCTGCGCTCTCCCTGGATGCCCCTCCCAGTCCACCCCACACTCCCAGGGCACCTCTCTCTGGACCCCATGTGGAGTCCTCTGCTCTAACCTGAACTAAACCATAAGTTCCTTTAAGTCTGAAACACTCCCCAACCCCCTCCCCTGTGCCTCCAATAATAAAACATTTACCAGAGTTTGTGCTATGAGTGTCAGACTGGATCAGCAACTTTGACCTTTTAAANAGTTCCTTTAAGTCTGAAACACTCCCCAACCCCCTCCCCTGTGCCTCCAATAATAAAACATTTACCAGTTTGTGCTATGAGTGTCAGACTGGATCAGCAACTTTGACCTTTTAAACGACTATACAGGTTTCTGGTTTTGTCTTTTTGTTACAAGGCTACAAGTTACAAAGGAAATAGGGCTTCTGGCCACATGCCAAGATTGGGCCCAAAGAAAACTGGAGATTTGGAATCTAGGAAGGTTTAGGCTTGTTATTCAATAGCAGCCTCTATTATCTTGAGGCCAGATGACAGGCAGATAACCATGCAGTCCACTCCCTGGGCTAACAGATTAGGAAAACCAAGGTCCAGAGAGGTGAAGCAATCTCTCCACACTCACACAATGCACTGTTCGCCAGAACCCACTGACATGTGGCTGCTGCCCCAAGAAGCTTCTAAGGGCCATTCCTGAGCCAAGGATCTGGAGAAGCCATGGTCAGGGTGATTTTGACTGGGATTTGCAGCAGAACATCAGCTCATCACTCAAGTGTTTTCTCTCTGACACACCACTGCTTTGTGCAGGCCTATTTGCCAAGAGGTCCTGAAAAGTTCCATTTTAAAAATGTCCTCTGGTTTAGCTTTTTTAATTCTCTGCAATCTTAAAATATTAAATTAACTAGAAATGATTTCAAAATAAAACTCCAGGAGACATAACAGTGGTTGTTTTATATTTATTTAAGAATCAAACTTCCCAAAAGAAGCCAAACCATCTGAGGCTGGATTCTGATGCCTTAAGCACCAAGACTTCTGTGGGGCAAACAAGATCTGGTGACCCCACAATGAGGCTGATATTTTTCTCTTTTAACAGACAAATGTAATTGCATATTCACTATTGTGGCCGAGGTCAGTGAAAGCAAAGCCTAATGGTCAAAGTATATTGTGTTGGCCAATATTATGGCCCCAAAGAATATTTTCTTTTTTTTTTNGGTATTCCCATCTCTTTCAGAATTTTCCACAGTTTGTTGTGATCCACACAGTCAAAGGCTTTGACATAGTTAACAAAGCAGAAATAGATGTTTTTATGGAACTCTCTTGTATTTTTGATGATCCAATGGATGTTGCAATTTGACCTCTGGATCCTCTGCTTTTTTAAAATCCAGCTTGAACATCTAGAGGTTCACAGTTAAGATACTGTTGAAGCCTGGCTTGGAGAATTTTGAGCATTACTTTAGTAGCTTGTGAGATAAGTGAATGAAAACTGACCTTTTCCAGTCCTGTGGCCACTGCTGAATTTTCCAAATTTGCTGGCATTTTAAGTGCAGCACTTTCACAGCATCATCTTTTAAGATTTGAGATAGCTCAACTGGAATTCCATCACCTCCACTAATTTTGTTCATAGTGATGCTTCCTAAGGCTTGCTTGACTTTGCATTCCAGGATGTCTGGGTCTAGGTGAGTGATCATACCATTGTGATTATCTGGTTCGTGAAGATCTTTTTCTGTACAGTTCTTCTGTGTATTCTGGCCAACTCTTCTTAATATCTTCTGCTTTTATTAGATCCATACAGTTTATGTCCTTTATTCTGTCCATCTTTGAATGAAATGCTCCCTTGATATTTCTAATTTTCTTTTTTTTTCTTATTTATTTANTACAGTTCTTCTGTGTATTCTGGCCAACTCTTCTTAATATCTTCTGCTTTTATTAGATCCATACAGTTTATGTCCTTTATTCTGTCCATCTTTGAATGAAATGCTCCCTTGATATTTCTAATTTTCTTTTTTTTTCTTATTTATTTATTTATTAAATTTGACTTTACAATACTCTATTGGGTTTGCCATACATCGACATGAATCCACCACAGGTGTTTCTTGAAGAGATCTCTAATCTTTCCCATTCTGTTGCTTCCCTCTGTTTCTTTGCACTGATCACTGAGGAAGGCTTTCTTATCTCTCCTTGCTATTCTTTGGAACTCTGCATTCAAATGGGTTTATCTTTCCTTTTCTCCTTTGCTTTTCACTTCTCTTCTTTTCAGTGCTATTTGTAAGGCCTCCTCAGATAGCCATTTTGCTTTTTTGCACTTCCTTTTCTTGGGGATGGTCTTGATCACTATCTCCTGTACAATGTCACGAACTTCTGTCCATAGTTCTTTAAGCACTCTGTCTATCAGATCTAATCCTTTGAATCCATTTTTCACTTCGACTGTATAATCATAAGGGATTTGACTTAGGTCAAGACCTGAATGGTCTAGTGGTTTTCCTTATTTCAATTTAAGTCTGAATTTGGCAATAAGGAGTTCATGATCTGAGCCACAGTCAGCTCCCAGTCTTATTTTTGCTGACTGTATAGAGCGTCTCCATCTTTGGTGCAAAGAATATAATCAATCTGATTTTGGAGTTGACCATCTGGTGATGTCCATGTGTAGAGTCTTCTCTTATGTTGTTGGAAGACAGTGTTTGCAATGACTAGTGCGGTGTTTGCTATGACTAGTGTGTTCTCTTGGCAAAACTCTATTAGTCTTTGCCCTGTTTCATTCTGTACTCCAAGGCCAAATTTGACTGTTACTCCAGGTGAAGTAACTTAGCACACACATAACCTGAGGTTAAGTGATGCAATGACATTATGTTTCTCTAAGCCAATCTGTGATCAGTGAATGATTAAATAATGCTATAAAAATTATTCATCCTGATTTTTTTTCAGTTACCTCCCTTTATAAGAGTTTTCATAGGCATCAACTTAGCCCAACTCCTGTCATGCTTGAATGCACATATGGTAGGAATGGCTGTACCCATTCAACTGATGAGGTCACTGATGCCATAGGACATGATGGAATGTGGGAAGTCACATTAATTGCCTTTTATAGGAAGACAAATAAGTACATCTTGGACCCCCACATGCCTCCTTCACCAAACTCCCCCTCCATGGTGCTGACAGACATGACCAATTCATCAAGGCATTTCTCTGCTGAGCCCAGATGTAGCTTCCAAATTTTATATGTAACCCTTAAGACATGACCATCAAATGAATGGAGCTGGGCCTACACATCAAAATGTATCTGCTTTCTATCTTTGGCTTGTTAAGTGATTGCTATTGTGTGGGTGCACTATATGTATCATGTTATTTAAATCTTGTAGCAGTTAAAATGTGAAAAGTAACAAGACCAATATTCACACACATTGCTCATTGAATCCAACGTCCTTTTCTGAAGGTAGCCATTTGTTCAGTTTCTAAGTCATGTCCAGCCCTTCGCAACCCCATGGACTACAGCATGTCAGGCTCCCCTCTCCTTCACTATTTCCCAGAGTTTTCCCAGATTCACGTCCAATGAATGAAAGTAGGCAGAATGAGGCTAGAACACAGGTATCATCTCACTCCAGAACTTGCCAGCTATTTTATGGAATAAAAACCTTAACTAAAATGGAAAGTCATATTCAATTTTAATTTATAATTCTCACCTGGAATTTGATGAATAACAATAATATATTAAGAAGAAAATGAAGATATTATATTAAGTACCAGATAAGCTTCATTCTGATTAACATATATGCTTTCTCAATTTGCATGCTTCTTAGTAACCACGATGGACACTGTCCACAGGACTGAAGAGTTTTAGATTCGGGGCACGATGGTTCTCCAAGTCAGGGTTCAGCAGATTTCATATGACAACCAGGAATCCACAATGATGCTGATTCAGCCCAATGAGACATGCTGTCCTGAAACACTCACAGTTGTCATGAAGGCAGATATGACCTCTAGCTTCCCAGAAGCCTATTAGAGGTATCTCAGTTGAGATCTTCATTTGGTTGATACAGCCTTAGGCTGCATGGTGATGCGAACTATTCCTATCTCAATATCTAGGGTTGTGAATTTCAAGGGCAAAGAACTAATAAATACCATGCACTGACTGTGCATCAGGCTCTGTGCCACCTCTTCGGTACAAAAAGCAGTTGAGATGGGATCCATCTCTTGGGGACTGTCAGGAAACACTTAACAGGAGGCTTCCTGTGTGCTGTTTCAGATCTGTCAGGAATTCTCTGCTCCTTATTAATCCTGAATACTCAGGAATTAAGAGGAGAGGGAGGCCTCTCCTGTGGGCTGAAGAATCCAGGCATTTCCTTCATCAGTTTTTCTATACAGTGATAAGTATCCTCTTCCTCCTTGTGAATCTTACGGTAAAAGTGATTGTTCACAAATCTCTCTTTTTAATATGGATTGCCTATGTTTTGTAAGTCTGGAATTTTAATCTTTATCTTTGCTAAGAATAACTACTTTGTAAGACAGTATATATGCACACACCATATTAATTAAAACACCTTTGCTCCATCAGAGCTCTGGTCCCTGCGTCTTTCTTTCTTTCTCTCTCTCCTTCCCTCCCTCTCTCTCTCTCTTCCTCTTTTTCAGGCTGATCCCCTGGAGTGCAGAGGCTCTCTGAGTTCACTTTTCTGTCCAGGCTTCTAAGACCCTCTCGAGAAGGCGCCCTGTGCTTTCACCCCATTGAGAGGGCGCCTGAGGCCTTCGTGAACAGAGCAAGCCCCATGCAGGGGCTTTATTGGCTTTCTGGGTAAACCAAGNCTGGAAGAAACACAAGTGGAATCAAGATTGCTGGGAGAAATAACAACATCAGATATGCAGATGACACCACCCTTATGGCAGAAAGTGAAGAGGAACTAAAAAAGCCTCTTGATGAAAGTGAAAGAGGAGAGGAAAAAAGTTGGCTTAAAACTCAACATTTCATGGCATCTGGTCCCATCAGTTCATGGCAAATAGATGGGGAAACAGTGGAAACAGTGACAGACTTTATTTTCAGACTTTATTTTTTGCGGCTCCAAAATCACTTCAGATGGTGACTGCAGCAATGAACTTTCTCCTTGGAAAAAAAAGTTATGGCCAAACATGACAGCATATTAAAAAGCAGAAACATTACTTTGCCAACAAAAGTCCATCTAGTCAAAGCTATGGTTTTTCCAGTAGTCATGTATGGATGTAAGAGTTGGACTACAAAGAAAGCTGCATGCTGAAGAATTGATGCTTTTGACCTGTGGTGTTAAAGAAGACTCTTGAGAGTCTTGCAAGGAGATCTATCCAATCAACCCTAAAGGAAATCAGTCCTGAATATTCATTAGAAGGACTAATGCTGAAGCTGAATCTCCAATACTTTCGCCACCTGATGAAAAGAACTGACTCCTTAGGGAAGACCGTGATGCTGGGAAAGATTAAGGGCAGGAGGAGAGAAGGGGACGACAGAGGATGAGATGGTTGGATGGCATCACCGACTCAATGGACATGAGTTTGAGGAAGCTCTGGGAGTTGGTGATGGACAGGGAGGCCTGGCGTGCTGCAGTCCATGGGGTCGCAAAGAGCTGGACATGACTGAGCGACTGAACTGAATAGACTCGAAATATGCCTTCCTTATTTTATATACATGCCCATGTAGCTATCTGGAAAGAAAGAGGGCTTATGGATGCAAAAAATTCCCCTATAAAATATGGGGCTGGCATTTGTCATCTTACAGAAGTGGCTCAAAACCCCAAACTAGTAGCTGTCATTCACTGCCCTAGGCATCAAAAGGAAATTGACCTTTGATTATCTTTTGGCAGGAAAAGGAGGGGTATGTAAGGTGGCCAAGACTTTTTGAGCACATATGTCAACACCTCTTCCCAGTAGAAACCAACATGGAAAATTGCACAAGTTACGTGGTTTAGTAATTAACCACTAAACCACACTATTTGATATGGATGGGGAAACTGGAAACTGGTTCACCAGTTTGTTCTCCTGGACCTGACAAGGTAGAGTAAACCTTTCTGGCAGGAAGTTTAACTGTTTTCTTTTCATTCGTGCTGATTTATGCCTTATTTCCTCTAGTGCTCTGCTGTCTTTCCTACTGTTGTAAACCTGTGACCAAGACTTCTCAGTCCAAGGAGACCTGGGTCCAGCAGGTCCAGACCTTCCATGCCAAAAACAGAGAAACATGTTAGACATTCAGTTCAGTTCAGTCGCTCAGTCGTGTCCGACTCTTTGCAAACCCATGAATCGCAGCACGCCAGGCCNTGCAAAGAATATAATCAATCTGATTTTGGAGTTGACCATCTGGTGATGTCCATGTGTAGAGTCTTCTCTTATGTTGTTGGAAGACAGTGTTTGCAATGACTAGTGCGGTGTTTGCTATGACTAGTGTGTTCTCTTGGCAAAACTCTATTAGTCTTTGCCCTGTTTCATTCTGTACTCCAAGGCCAAATTTGACTGTTACTCCAGGTGAAGTAACTTAGCACACACATAACCTGAGGTTAAGTGATGCAATGACATTATGTTTCTCTAAGCCAATCTGTGATCAGTGAATGATTAAATAATGCTATAAAAATTATTCATCCTGATTTTTTTTCAGTTACCTCCCTTTATAAGAGTTTTCATAGGCATCAACTTAGCCCAACTCCTGTCATGCTTGAATGCACATATGGTAGGAATGGCTGTACCCATTCAACTGATGAGGTCACTGATGCCATAGGACATGATGGAATGTGGGAACTCACATTAATTGCCTTTTATAGGAAGACAAATAAGTACATCTTGGACCCCCACATGCCTCCTTCACCAAACTCCCCCTCCATGGTGCTGACAGACATGACCAATTCATCAAGGCATTTCTCTGCTGAGCCCAGATGTAGCTTCCAAATTTTATATGTAACCCTTAAGACATGACCATCAAATGAATGGAGCTGGGCCTACACATCAAAATGTATCTGCTTTCTATCTTTGGCTTGTTAAGTGATTGCTATTGTGTGGGTGCACTATATGTATCATGTTATTTAAATCTTGTAGCAGTTAAAATGTGAAAAGTAACAAGACCAATATTCACACACATTGCTCATTGAATCCAACGTCCTTTTCTGAAGGTAGCCATTTGTTCAGTTTCTAAGTCATGTCCAGCCCTTCGCAACCCCATGGACTACAGCATGTCAGGCTCCCCTCTCCTTCACTATTTCCCAGAGTTTTCCCAGATTCACGTCCAATGAATGAAAGTAGGCAGAATGAGGCTAGAACACAGGTATCATCTCACTCCAGAACTTGCCAGCTATTTTATGGAATAAAAACCTTAACTAAAATGGAAAGTCATATTCAATTTTAATTTATAATTCTCACCTGGAATTTGATGAATAACAATAATATATTAAGAAGAAAATGAAGATATTATATTAAGTACCAGATAAGCTTCATTCTGATTAACATATATGCTTTCTCAATTTGCATGCTTCTTAGTAACCACGATGGACACTGTCCACAGGACTGAAGAGTTTTAGATTCGGGGCACGATGGTTCTCCAAGTCAGGGTTCAGCAGATTTCATATGACAACCAGGAATCCACAATGATGCTGATTCAGCCCAATGAGACATGCTGTCCTGAAACACTCACAGTTGTCATGAAGGCAGATATGACCTCTAGCTTCCCAGAAGCCTATTAGAGGTATCTCAGTTGAGATCTTCATTTGGTTGATACAGCCTTAGGCTGCATGGTGATGCGAACTATTCCTATCTCAATATCTAGGGTTGTGAATTTCAAGGGCAAAGAACTAATAAATACCATGCACTGACTGTGCATCAGGCTCTGTGCCACCTCTTCGGTACAAAAAGCAGTTGAGATGGGATCCATCTCTTGGGGACTGTCAGGAAACACTTAACAGGAGGCTTCCTGTGTGCTGTTTCAGATCTGTCAGGAATTCTCTGCTCCTTATTAATCCTGAATACTCAGGAATTAAGAGGAGAGGGAGGCCTCTCCTGTGGGCTGAAGAATCCAGGCATTTCCTTCATCAGTTTTTCTATACAGTGATAAGTATCCTCTTCCTCCTTGTGAATCTTACGGTAAAAGTGATTGTTCACAAATCTCTCTTTTTAATATGGATTGCCTATGTTTTGTAAGTCTGGAATTTTAATCTTTATCTTTGCTAAGAATAACTACTTTGTAAGACAGTATATATGCACACACCATATTAATTAAAACACCTTTGCTCCATCAGAGCTCTGGTCCCTGCGTCTTTCTTTCTTTCTCTCTCTCCTTCCCTCCCTCTCTCTCTCTCTTCCTCTTTTTCAGGCTGATCCCCTGGAGTGCAGAGGCTCTCTGAGTTCACTTTTCTGTCCAGGCTTCTAAGACCCTCTCGAGAAGGCGCCCTGTGCTTTCACCCCATTGAGAGGGCGCCTGAGGCCTTCGTGAACAGAGCAAGCCCCATGCAGGGGCTTTATTGGCTTTCTGNGCAGAGGCTCTCTGAGTTCACTTTTCTGTCCAGGCTTCTAAGACCCTCTCGAGAAGGCGCCCTGTGCTTTCACCCCATTGAGAGGGCGCCTGAGGCCTTCGTGAACAGAGCAAGCCCCATGCAGGGGCTTTATTGGCTTTCTGGGTAAACCAAGGAATATCAGCCTCTTTCTTTCTCCTTTACTTTCTTATCAGTTGACTCTGGACCACCAGGTTCTGGTCCATTAAAGGACCTCAACAGGGGACAAAAGACAAACTGGTTGAAAAGAACACACAAGTAGAATACTCAGAAACGGCAGATTTCTTTGGCTTGAGTCTGCACCACAGTGTAAGAGCTCCTACAGTTACATATCAGAACAACAGAGACAGACTAAATTAATGCTATTCTTAACACAGGATTTGTTTATTAAAGTGAACAGAGGTTTATTGCTTTTCAGAGGAGAGAGGTTTCATTTTTGTTGTTGTTGTTTGCTAGGTGGCAGGTGAACTGTGAAATAGTATCTTTCCATTATACCTAGTATTAGAAAAACATTCATAACTTTTATTTTCTTCATTGCATCTCTTAGTGTAAGAAAAACAGAGATTCACCTCTGCCAGTTTAATCTCTTATTTCCTTTAATCCTTTTGAAAATAGTCCCCATGTTCTTTGTAATGCACCCATTTCCCATTGACCCATTGCTTCAGAGCTCACAGCTTTCATAACCGTGGTAGAAAATTCTTCACTGACTTCTTATGAAAATTTTCCTATTATACTTTCATATTATGTGCACATATGCATATTAACACTCACAACTAACAGAACTTTCTATTTATGTTTATGATTATTGATTATCTTATGACTAACTACTTTCTTTGCTGCTATATAACTTTCATGAAAGCAGAAGTTATCTATCTGTTTATATTCTGTTTCCTGCTGCTGTTGAGTCACGTCAGTTGTGTCTAACTCCGTGCAACCCCAGAGACGGCAGCCCACCAGGCTGCCCTGTCCCTGGGATTCTCCAGGCAAGAACACTGGAGTGGGTTGCCATTTCCTTCTCCAAATGCATGAAAGTGAAAAGTGAAAGGGAAGTCACTCAGTTGTGTCCAACTCTTTGCGACCCCATGGACTGCAGCCTACCAGGCTCCTCTGCCCATGGGATTTGCCAGGCAAGAGTACTGGAGTGGAGTGCTATCATCTTTGTTTCCTAAGTACCTAGTATTCTTGGATACAAGAACAAATAATTTCTAAAAACAAATAGGTTCAATACAATTATATAGCATGCCACCTGTCACAGAATTCATAAATGCACAGACNCTGGAGTGGAGTGCTATCATCTTTGTTTCCTAAGTACCTAGTATTCTTGGATACAAGAACAAATAATTTCTAAAAACAAATAGGTTCAATACAATTATATAGCATGCCACCTGTCACAGAATTCATAAATGCACAGACTGATTTAGAAACCATGGTTTTCATGATGGTCTTCCCCAATGACTCAGTGGATAAGGAATCTGCATGCAATGCAGGAGACACGGGAGATGCAGGTTTGATCCCTGGGCCAGGGAGATCCCCTGGATAAAGGTATGACAATCTACTCCAGGCTTGCCTAGAGAATCTCATGGACAGAAGAGTCTGGTGGTCTACAGTCCAAAGGGTCACAAAGAGTCAGACATGACTGAGCGACTAAGAATGCATGCACATTTACGTGACTCCAAAAGTCCAATTCTCTGCCCACCCTTACATGGTTGTGTGTTCCTCTAATTACAAGACACAGTCTCCATCAGGATTGTGTGCCAGATCAGGAGAGAAAAATGGACTAGCTGGTGTTTCTAACTATGGTTGACATCTGGGTCTTTATTCTTAGTTGATGATATGCAGAGAACGTTTCTCTTTCTGGCTAAGTGTGAACCTGACATTTCCCAGTAAGACTGGGACCAGGAGAGAGATTTGTGTCCAGTGGAATGTATAAATCATGTCCTGAACTTCCAGCCAGCTATGCTAACTCTCACATTCCTTCTCTTCTGCCCTGAGGTGCTTTTAATACAAACACATCACTCTAAGATGGCAATAATACTTGGAGGAAAGAAGGTCAGATTCCTTTGTCATCAGTCAGAATACATCCTCAGAGAGTGTCTGAGTGCAACAGGGTAGAGGATTGAGCTGGCAGACTTGGGAAACAGGCAGTACAGAGTTTCACATAGTAAACACTTACTGTGTGTGTGTGTTAGTCTCTTAGTCATGTCCAAATCTTTGAGACCCCATGGACTGTGGCCTGCCAGGCTCCCCTTTTCATGGGATTCCCCAGGCAAGAATACTGGAGTGTGTATCCATTCCCTTTTCCAGGGGATCTTCCCAAACCAAGGATCGAACTTGGTCTCTCACATTGTTCAGTTCAGTTCAGTTCAGTTGCTCAGTTGTGTCCAACTCTTTGCNAATGCACACGCATGATTTCAAAACGCAATCTGCATGCAACGGTCTCTAACCACACAGCCATCACACGCTCCCCTCAAGGGGCAGATTAAGGGCAACACCGTCTCAAGTGTGGTAAGGCTCTGAGGTGGAGACTTACTGTGTCCCACCTGAAGGGGTGGAATCACAGCCAACGGGGAACAACGCTGTGGAGTCGGAGGGGCTGGACGCCCAGGAGGTGGCCGTGTCTGCCACTCTGGAGGATGCCAGGGACGCTGGGCTGGCTGGTCCCTAGAGGAGTCAAGGAGGCGAAGATGGGCAGCACACAGAAGGCTCCTCTGCGTCTCCCAAAACCCGTCAACCCATGGTATTTCCTCAAATGCAGGAGTGGGAGGGCCGCTCCAGTGTGGACACCGAGAGATTCAGCCAATATGGGAGCCCAATACACACAGCCCACAGTTAATTCACCCAAATTTCAACAGCCTTCTGACATGTATTTCAAGAAATGCAGCGACTTCTGGTTTACAGAAAACAGGAAAACCCCAAAGACAATTCTATTCAGAACCGGTCTACCTACTTCAGTGGAAGAGGATTAAAACGACCGTGTCTGCAGTTTTCAACAGCGTTAGCCTCCTCACTCCGTTGACATGAATGTCAGTCCTACAAGGGACAGGCGTCCTGTAGCCCCAGTTCACCTTGAGTGCCAGCACTTCTGATGCTCAGGGAGCTGAGACTCATCCCCAGCTACTCAGCTAACCAACTGGTCAACGTAGAATGAGGACCCGAGTCTCCAGACCCCAAGGCTCTGATGTTAAACAAATCTTTCATCATCATCTTTCCACCTTTATTTGCCCTACACCAAACCATTTGACTGCTTTCTCCAAACAAGTTTTCTCTCTCAGTAAGACACTCTTTCTGAGGCTAGGGAAGTAAAGGGCAGGTGTCACATCTGGTTCCTCGGAGGTAGATGCACCAGAGAGGAAGGGCCATGTCTCCTCGCCCTGAGTAACTGTGGGGCCGCAGCTGCCGTCTCTCAGGGCTGGACACTGCCTGGCATGTCCCAGCCACCCTCGGGGCCATGCTGGTCCAGCAGACCCAGCGCAGACATGTCCTTGCGGCCCAAGGCCCGCACTCAGGCTCGCTGCTGGACTCCCTGCTGTCTGCGCTCTCCCTGGATGCCCCTCCCAGTCCACCCCACACTCCCAGGGCACCTCTCTCTGGACCCCATGTGGAGTCCTCTGCTCTAACCTGAACTAAACCATAAGTTCCTTTAAGTCTGAAACACTCCCCAACCCCCTCCCCTGTGCCTCCAATAATAAAACATTTACCAGTTTGTGCTATGAGTGTCAGACTGGATCAGCAACTTTGACCTTTTAAACGACTATACAGGTTTCTGGTTTTGTCTTTTTGTTACAAGGCTACAAGTTACAAAGGAAATAGGGCTTCTGGCCACATGCCAAGATTGGGCCCAAAGAAAACTGGAGATTTGGAATCTAGGAAGGTTTAGGCTTGTTATTCAATAGCAGCCTCTATTATCTTGAGGCCAGATGACAGGCAGATAACCATGCAGTCCACTCCCTGGGCTAACAGATTAGGAAAACCAAGGTCCAGAGAGGTGAAGCAATCTCTCCACACTCACACAATGCACTGTTCGCCAGAACCCACTGACATGTGGCTGCTGCCCCAAGAAGCTTCTAAGGGCCATTCCTGAGCCAAGGATCTGGAGAAGCCATGGTCAGGGTGATTTTGACTGGGATTTGCAGCAGAACATCAGCTCATCACTCAAGTGTTTTCTCTCTGACACACCACTGCTTTGTGCAGGCCTATTTGCCAAGAGGTCCTGAAAAGTTCCATTTTAAAAATGTCCTCTGGTTTAGCTTTTTTAATTCTCTGCAATCTTAAAATATTAAATTAACTAGAAATGATTTCAAAATAAAACTCCAGGAGACATAACAGTGGTTGTTTTATATTTATTTAAGAATCAAACTTCCCAAAAGAAGCCAAACCATCTGAGGCTGGATTCTGATGCCTTAAGCACCAAGACTTCTGTGGGGCAAACAAGATCTGGTGACCCCACAATGAGGCTGATATTTTTCTCTTTTAACAGACAAATGTAATTGCATATTCACTATTGTGGCCGAGGTCAGTGAAAGCAAAGCCTAATGGTCAAAGTATATTGTGTTGGCCAATATTATGGCCCCAAAGAATATTTTCTTTTTTTTTTAATATAAATTTATTTAATTGGAGGCTAATTACTTTACAATATTGCATTGGTTTTGCCATACATCAACATGAGTCCGCCACGGGTATACACGTGTTCCCCATCCTGAACCCCCCTCCCTCCTCCCTCCCCATACCATCCCTCTGGGTCATCCCGGTACACCAGCCCCGAGCATCCTGTATGATGCATCAAGCCTGGTCTGGTGATTCATTTCACATATATGATACATGTTTCAATGCCATTCTCCTAAACCATCCCACCCTCGCCCTCTCCCACAGAGTCCAAAAGACTGTTCTATACATCTGTATCTCTTTTGCGTCTCGCATACAGGGTTATCGTTACCATCTTTCTAAATTCCGTATATATGCGTTAGTATTGGTGTTTTTCTTTCTGGCTTACTTCACTCTCTATAATAGGCTCCAGTTTCATCCACCTCATTAGAACTGACTTCAAAAGAATATTTTCAAAGAAACAGAGTTGACGCTTCTCTAAAGTTCAAACAGAACACTGACTGAGGACCGCAACGGTCTGGCTACCATATGTAAGCCATGGTGCCTGGGAGCAACAGCTATCTTACATTAAATGTGTATAAAGTGATCAATAATGTGTACATCATCTGTCTGCCTCTGAGACGATCCAGATGTCTAAAGACAGTTTACGAAGCAAGTTTGCACAGCGTTTGACAGTGTTAAGACACGAGCTTTCAGGTCCCCTATCTGATTCTGCGGCAGCCACACTACACAGTGGGGATCAAACAGACAGCACGGCTGGAGGCCGGATGCTGGATGGAAGCCTGGCCCTCCATCTCTATATATTCGTGCTCCCACTGACCCCAGAACCACATTCATAGTGTCAATGCTCATAGCAGATCTAAATCCTCTCTTAATCATTGATGGACAGATTCAGTACCAGCCCTAAGAGACGGATTACAAGTTCTAAGATAAGAAGCACTGAAGTTAAAGGAGTCTTTTTTGAAAAACAGAGAGTGGGCATAGGATCTTAAAAAGGTCGCTATCAAGGCCTTCGCCCATAGATGTTTGCTAAAAGCTAACACTACTATAAACCACAGTAACTTCATTAATGAATGAGCAGTTGAAACGCAACAGCAAATTTTATCTACTAAAAAAATAAAAACACAGTTAGATAATTTAAGAAATCTATGTATTCAAATAGGGAATATGAAAACATACTCAACCTGACAAACACCAACTTTTTAAACAAAAACTCTAAATTGGTCCCCAAATCCTCTGTCTTGCTTATTGTAAAATGTCTATGTTAGCTTAGGATGAGTCATGATGAGACAGATTTAGTGCCTGGCATATTTCAGTGTGATAGTATTTTGTACACATAGCTCCTACAAAAGACCCTGAGAACACAGCCCTCAGCTTATCGGGGAAAAAAACAAGACAACTTAGCAGCCCTGCTTTAAGCATCTTCCCTAAAGGCCGTATGATACGTTTCAACCTATTAGAAGCCATATGTCAAGAAGCCCCTCACTGCTACAGCCCCACGGCTAGAACCCGTGTGCAGCAGGCCAGGGCCCTGCCGCAGTGGCCAAGGGAGGACACGTCTGGTGACAAGGTCTCTCACAGCGGCTCCTGTCAACCGGCTAGTCCATCACCTCCATCTCCTGTGAACACAAAACTAGCTTCTTATGGAGGAGCTTCCAGGAGCCGTAGCCTAAGTTGAGCACACTTTGGAAGCGCCAACTGGACAGGAAGAGCCTCGGGCTCTGTCTGACTAGTACCTGGGTCTAGAAACACCTTGGATCCTTTCCAATAAATATGAGAATGATATCTGAATAAACATTTGAATGTACTGGTGAAAAAACACAATAACTAGAGAAATACTGTGTGTGATGTTAATTTCATATGCCAACAGAAACACACAGGTGCCCAAGTTAGGAGTTCCTGGCAAAGCGACAGCATGGAGTTTCATAAGGGAAAGGACATGGGCGGCAAGTCAAGGTGAGTCTGCAGGCATGCAAAGCAGGGAGGCCTGCCAGCAACGGCACTCCTTTCAGGACACAATGTCTCCTCCACCTGCCTGATCAGGAAATCAGTGACAGCGGCCTGGAGATCCTGGGCCACAAGAATTCCACCCAAGCGAGTGCTGCTAAATTTGCTTCAGGCAGCGGGCATTTTCTGCTTGTGTCCCTTAGGCAACCTAAAGGACTTCACAGCTAAGAACCTTCTCTCCTCTACCTCTTGTCTTGCAGGGGAAAAAAACAAGAACCCCTCACGCAACCAGTAATGTATGCTTGTCAGGGTCCACTGTCTAGGTTCTGAAAGTAACATCAGGACAGCCACTGTGAAGACAGACATCTCCCAAGGGGATGGCCAGTGGCTGCCACACAGCGCAGACGGGCTGCCACACAGGGCTTCACCTTAATGTCACATGCTCACTATGTCTCCCCTCTGAAAACAACCGATACATATGCATGTAAGAGATCACCCGTTTTACTTCATTTTTTGATCATGTATTCTCATTAAGGAGAGGCCATTATGGTTTAAAACAGAAGTCAGCATGGGCCTGTTTGCCCCTTAAAAGACACAAGACCTAGTTTGTATCTTGGTTCTGCCAAAAGCTGACACGTGTGCATCACCTGACAAAGGACGGGATCTCCTGGACCCTCTTCCTCACCTGGGAACAATTATGTTGACCACTGTCAGCTTATCTGGTCCTTGACAATTATGTTGACTGCCAGCAGCTAATCTGGTCTTTACATTGTTTCAAAAGAGTTATTTTAAGTGCAAAGTGTTTTGTTCAAACATGAGTGATGTTGATCACCGTCAGGCCACTGAGCCAGACTCGAGAAGTGTAGGTTAGTGGTGTGCACACACAGCTATCGCTGATGCCCCCGTGTTGTGCTAGCACTGCTGGGTGGAGACACGCCTGGACAGAGCAGCAGCCTCAGCCTCGCTGAGCCTGCAGTCGTGCGGGAACCTGAGGAGGCCAGACCGTCTGTGTTCAGAAGCAGTCATGTAACTGCTGAACAGAAAAACCACCACAATTCAGGGTCTGATTCTTGCTGTGAATGTAAGAACTGTTCTGATCACGATTTCTTTAATCCATGACTATGCTCACGAAAGTCACACAGGAGCCAAGACTGAACGGACCACGTGGTTATGTCTCACTTAGGGGTCAAACCCATTGTCACATCAAGTTTTGTAGACCTCTAAAAAATGGTTGTTGCCCACAGTGAACTGTACTGGAAGGGTGGCACTGAGATCATTTTCATTTAGGACAGCTCCACCCACCTCCCCACTCTCTGGTGGCCTCTCGATACTCAAAGGACTTGGAGTAACAGATACCAGGACAGTTCAACAAGCGGCTAGGAGAACACGTGGACAGTCCACCATCTACACACAAGTCCAAGCCCAGAAACGTGTGTTCTGGGACAGGCCTGAGGAGCGGGAACCCCAGCAGAGTGAGTTTCTCAGGTCCAGGAGTTGGTGGAGCAGGCAGAGCTGCCACCAGGCCCCAGAGCCCACAGAGTGGAGCACACTGCCCGGGGAGCCGGGACAACATGTGAGGACAGGCGCCGAGGAGGGCGGGGCTTCGAGGGTGAGAGGCTGGCCGAGGGGCCCCGCCTGGTCCTGCCTGCAGGGGGCGGGCCCGGCCCGCTGGACAGCAGGGAGAGCCTGGCTGGGGGAACCTGCAGGCACACTGGCTCTGCACCGCTGCTCAGACTTCAGGACGGACGTAGGGGCGTGCACCCCGGACCCGGCTCACCTCCTTGTGGGAGTCTTTGTGGGCTTCCAGTGTCTTCATGATCGTCAGCTCTGCGTAGTTTTTAAACCTCGCTGGCTGGTTTCTCAGGATTTCCCGCAACACTTTGAGAGCCAGTGCTCGGATGGAATGCTGGGGCGAGAGGAAAGAAGACATGAGCAAACGGCTCCGGCGCCTCCCTGCGCGCATGGTCAGCAGGGCCCGACACCAGGTCCCAGGCCTGGGCTTTCTTAGCACCTGCAGGCACTGTGATACGTATGCCAGGCTGACTGCACACAGGTTCCCCAGACGGCCAGCTCCGCAGGTGCTGTGCCTCCGGGAATATCCTGGGCCCAGCACCTAAGAGAGACTCCAGGAGGGCTTCCCGAATAAGCCAAGTTAGGCCCGCATGAGGATGATTAAGTTCACATCAATCTCCCAGGGGATTTCAGGGTTTCTGAGAGTTAGGTACATATTTGTAAAATACACAAAATAACAGATGAAGAGGACCTACATATCTCATCAACCTGCCCTGGCAGACAGTGGACTTTCCCACCAGGACAGTGGAGATCTGTCAATACTCCTGACCTTCGAGGTGAGCAGGTCATGGGGGAGGGGAACCTGTGCAGAGCTGCTTAAAGCTCGAGTCATGCGTCTGGAGGAAAGCCATTCCAAACAGACGCCTAATCTCAACAAAAGAGGATGGAGTTTACACCAAATAGAGCCAAACGGTACATCCTGATTCTCTGTCACTCACCTGCACAATCAGCATGCTCACACACCATCCCTTGCCCTTTCCATGACATCGCTGCTTTCCTGACAAAGCCCAGCCAGTACAAGGACTCCAGGAGCCAACACGTACTTTGTTTTGAGAAAAACGAAGACACATCTTTCATCACCGTCCTTCCACCTTCATTCTCCCTACGCCAAACCACTCAATCTAAGCAGCAGAGAGCCAGTGGAGTCATTATGACATTCACCAGCCTCTGCTCACCTGTCTTCCATTAAAGTCACCATCAGTGTGACCCTGGCATGACCTCGACCCTCGGCCTTGGCCAACTTTCTTGAAATCTGCCTGGTCCTGTCCCTGAGTTGCTCACCACACTTATTGCACTTGTGTTTCTGCTGGCCTACATGAAGCCCAGAGCACAGAGATGGATTCTTACTTCTAGAGGTTAATTCAGGGAAGTGTCAACACTCATTCCTGCTGCCACACAAGAGAGCAGCCACACAGG
>SJYV01005992.1:1374041-1411139 GCA_006410875.1 Neotragus pygmaeus | reverse complement strand
GGATGCAGCCTCCGATCAGGGTGCTCACCCCTGGAAGGGTCATCTAAGAGGTACCACGTGCAGATGACGAACCAGGCCAGGTGCAAACACCTAGTTCGTCATAATCAAATGTCACAGTGTGGAGAAGGCTTTCTATTTTAAAAATAACAATGGAGGATAATAGAAAATAATTATAATCTCTGCTTTTGGAATCTGTTGCTAGAACCACTAACACATGCAACGGTGAACCAAGAGGGAGCCCCAGGGAAGGCAGCATTTAGTGGGTCTTCCAAAAACAAACACCTCATTTCTCAACTACATAAACTCCTAAGAAAAAAAGCCCATAATTAAAAAAATTTTCACATTCTACATTAACAAAGTCTTAAGACATTTTGTGAAAGTGACCTGAAGCAGGAACAAGTTTCCCTCAATGACTACAAACCCTGTTCCAGAAAACCCCGCACTGAAGCCAAGACGGGGCTTGTCTCCAGTAAGAACACCACCTTACTAACCGAGGTTCAGAAAACCTGAGAACTGTATGGGTGTCAGCAGGAAGCATAGCACCGAGAGTGGAGGGGAGCCGGGGCTCCGGGACAAATGGGAAGGCAGGCAGCTCACATCCTTGTCCCCGAGTGTCTCGAGCAGCAGCAGCAGGATGGTCTTGAAGTGCTCCTCCCAGACGCCCAGGCTGTCCTCGCGCGTGATCTTGAGCAGCTCCAGCAGCGCGCCCTTCCGCTCCTCCACCCGCTCGTTGTGGTTGGATAGCTCCTTCAGGAGGTCTGCCACCAGGTCCGAGTGGTCAATGGGCACTTGGGGGACACAAGACAGATGCTCAGCCCTGCTGACAGGACCCCGCCCTGCTCTCCAGCCTCTGGGAGGTCCCCCCACTGGCCCACACCACGCCCTGTGGCTCTAGCCTCACTCCACACCCTCAGCAGGTACCCTCACTAGCTCAATGGTGAAAACACGTAAAGAGAGGCATCCAGGACTCAGGGACCAATGGGTAGTGCCTCTACTTGGCCTGACTTTTCTACCCTCCTATTTTAGACAAACAAGAACGCCCCCAAACCCCTCCTGGACCATCTTCCCAGCTCCACTCCCTGCACCTGGCCTCAGCCAGGCCCCATCAGGGACACCCTCACTACCCTCAGAGCCCCTGAGTGCAGTTTCCTCAAGGCCCTCCACCACCACATCTGATCCGTCAATATTCATTCCCTGCTTCAGTGTCCAGAGTGTAAACACACGTGGATCAGTGTCCAGGCAACCCACAGACTATCTACTCACAGACCGCAAGGTCTGCCGACATCACGCAGTGTAACGCCTGTGGGGAATTGACCATGGTCTGTACAGCAGAGGAACATATCCTTTCTCTTTGCACGTTCTTTTAAGAGACCTCAATACTCTTAAATACTCATTTCTTTTTAAATTTTTTAAATTTACTTTATTTTACTTTACAATACTCTATTGGCTTTGCCATACATCGACATGAATCCACCATAGGTGTACACGAGCTCCCAATCCTGAATCCCCCTCCCACCTCCCATCCCACAAATAGAATGGGTGAAACACAAAGACAAACCATTAGAAACCTAAATTTGTACTCTTAAGCTTCTAACCTTCTAAGACTGAGGAACAAACACTAAGGAAGGTGATGTCTTAAAGAACCCTCTCGTTTCTCCCTTGCTATCCCACCTTTTCCTTTAAGCCTTTTAGTATACAGTTGGTGGATAACTATAGCTGACATCCTCGTCTTAAATAAGACTGACAACTGGGTAAGTAAAACACTGTATCAATCCTATGAGTAATGAGGGGAAACGGTCTGGCTCCCAGAAAGTGCAAATCCAAATAAGCCCTCCACTGCTAGCCTCCCGCCCAGAAGACAGCTGCGTAGACTGAGCTGCTCCCCACCAGCGAGTAGCAATCCACAGGCAAGGGCCACACTCTCACGACCCTGAAGATACTTGTGCTTTCAGACAGTGTTCCCATCCCTGCTTGGCACATGGACAGCACCGTTTTCTTCCCTTCCTGCTCCCCTCCCCTCCAATTCAGCATCCATTGGTAACACAGCCCTCTCCTCTACAGCTGCCACCACAATGAGTCGGTTTCCCCTTAACGGAAAGGGGAAAGGCCTTAAGCTCTGGGGCCAGGGGCTGTGTCTCATTTCTGTGTCCCTGGCAAGCCACACCCTTCTTGACACACAGGAGGCCTTCGCTGAATGCTAACTGCTTAGAATTCTGATTTAAGGTTCTAACTGAAGTCTTCATTCAAAATTGAAAAACAACATAAAATAATAACAGGCTTGGAAACAAAGTATACATATATAAAACTTTAAAAAACTAATTAAAATTAACTAAAACATATGAACATGACAGCGAGGTGAAAAAAGGAAAAATTAGGTTCCAAGTAAAATGACTATCCTACCAACACATACTCACTCACTTGTTACTCAGGAATGGACACTGGTCTTACTTAACACAAGAGTCGGAAAATTACCCAGAGCAGTTCTGTTCTGTATCAAGTATGTTCTACTCGGGGCAAGTAACTCTACCTTTCTGAACCTCAGTTTCCTACTTGGCACAATGGGAAAGATCCCTCTATCTCAGCAGCCAGCACACAGCCAGCAGGGGCCCAGGGCACGTTAGGCCCCTTCCCCAACTGCAGGACCAGCAACGTGAGAGACCAGCAACGTGAGAGGCCAGCAGGCAGTCTCTGTGCAGGGCTCTGGGACGCCTGGCCACAGCCCAGGATGGGGACACGCCCACCAGAAGCCAAACGGTCCGTGTCCCCATTGCCTATGCCCGTGCTCATCACCACCAGCTGGAGGCCCGACTCCTCACAAAGCCTTCCCCACAGGCCCTCCACGTGGCCCCTGCTCCTGGGCACACGACAGGACCTCAGACGAGCAGGGCAAGGCAGGCCTCTGCTCCACCCCACCTGCTGTGTGTGCCTGGAGCTGCCCTGCCGGGGGCACTGAGCAGGACTCACCATCTCGCAGCTGCTCCATGTCGTCGTCGAACACGGCCTCCTTCAGGGCTGTCTTGTCATAGGCGCTGATGGTGTCTGAGTAGGGGTAGGGGCTGTAGTCCCGCGCCCGTGGCCCTGGGAAGGCGCGAGGAGGCTGGGTATTGAGGAGGGAAGTCTTGTTGTCCAGAGCCGTCCGGCCTCCTTCCACCACCTCGCCGCCACCCCGGCCCTCGGTGGCAGGGGAGGCGATGCCACCGTCACGGGACACCTGGGGCACAGCACACTGTCAGTTCCTTTGTCTAAATCTTCACAAGAATTAGCAGAGCCAGAGATTTCTCACTTGAAATCTGGCTGCTGATACAAGTACAGTTGTTAGTGTTTCCATTTGTAAATATCTAACTCCTAAGTGACCTCCAAAGGGACAGAACATCTTATGTTTTCATCTAACCGTTCCTTAGTTCACACAGAATGTCTGTTTTCCTTGGTACTGGATGACTAATTTGGCAAATATTTTTGAGATTAGTGCCATGAACTTCTGAGGAGCCCCAGGAGAAGGGAAGCTGTATACCTGAAACCCCCAGTTCTCAAGGAACCTCAGGTGCCAACACCCCAGCGGAGTACTTTTACTACCAACAGGAAGGGCTTTCTCTCACTGACACCCTGACACACCACCATGGATGGGTGCTCCCGACGACCCTCTGGAGACTGCAGTGGCCCTGTTACCAAAACGCGGCTCTGTGTGCCTGATGAACAGAGAGGCCAAACACCACCAAAATGTTAGGGTCTGGAGCAGAGGAAGGTTTACTGCAGGGCAAGCAAGGAGACGGGTGGCTCCTGCCTTAAAAACCCCCAAAACTTCCCAAAGCTTTCAGCAAATCTCTTTTCTAGGAAAGATGAGGGAGGGGTGTGGTTAGTTATTGCAAACTTGTTGGGGTCAAATCCCTTGTTCTTCAGATCAGGTATGTAATGACGTTCCTGTAAATCTCCACCAAGTGAATGTTATTATTATTTTTTTTTAATGTAATATCTATTTATTGGCTGCATTGGGTCCTAGCTGTGGCATGCAGGATCTTTAAGTGAAGCACTCTGACTCTTAGTTCCCTGTTCCCGTAGTTCCTTATTCTCTGTTCTGACAAAGAAGGGTGAGGTCCCAAGGCACAACTTTCATCCTCTGTCCAGCTGTCATCACTGAGGGAGCCAGGTGCTGAGGACCCACCTGGCCCTCAAGCCCCTCAGGTCGCCCAGATGCTGGGGCCCAGGTCCTGCAGACTGCGTCCTATACAGATGTCCACTGCCATCAGGTCACAGAGGTGGGGATGGGGAGAGGTTCATGGCTGCCTCAGGCCAGTGGGTGGCCTTGGTGAGGGCTCTGGAGCCCTGCAGGACACAGGCCCCAGCATGTCCCCTGGGTGCCCCCACTCCCTAGCTCACCCCAAGGCCGGGTGAGCTGGACGGCCCTGGAGGGGGAAGGCCGGAATCCACTCTCCACCTGCCCATTACCATTCCACTGACCACTGGCTGAATGGGCCACTGAAGGTCACTCACTGACAGTTCCTTGCTTGGGGGAGGGGCCTACTGTAGCACTGACCAATGGCTCAGCAACCATTAGCGGCCTCGCAGTAAGTGCTGCCTGGTAACGGGATACAGGTAGCAGGGCATAGCAAACGGCCATGGGCTAGGGGCTGTGCACGACCCCACTCTTATTACAGTTCCACCACCCACGAGTCCCCTGATATATTCCCCACAGTGATGCGATCTCTACCTACAGAGAACTCAGCATCCCCCAGGCAGATAGCTCTTCCCTCATGTGTTTCTGACTCTCAGAGCTGGTCTTTATGCTGGTCAAAGAACAGGTCTTATAGTATTTTCTGAAAATGTTTTCCTAATATATTCTGAGTTTTGTCTAAAACTAATTAAACCTCTGGCCCTTGGGTCATGTTTCTGACCGCCTCCATTCTCAGGGGGTCCTTTCTTCTGAGTACCCTGGCCTATCTGGCACCCTTTACAGGTTAGCAGAGAAAGTGGCTGACTGCAGTGGAAAGAGCAAAATGGTCACTTTCCTCAAGCCAGACGTGTGACTACAGAATAGTGGAGGAAACATTTCCAGGCAGCCACACTGCACTGGTGATTCCTATGGCAAAATTTTTATTTGTGCTTGTCGATAAGATACATCTCTCTCATTTTATACCTATGCATTTGTGGCTTTTTAAAAAAATTGTAGTAAAAAAAACACACACAAAAACTGAATGTGCATGTATATATGACATATATGTCAAATCATTTAAGTCAGTTAATTCATAAGTGTCTAACTCAGTGACATCGCATACATTCACAATGGTGTGTAAGCATTACCACTGTGTCATATTTTGGGCAAAACTTTTTTCATCTTAACTAACCAAAACTATGTACCCATTAAATAACTCCCTGGCCCTTCCAGCTCTGCAGTCTCTGTTCCACTTTGTCTTTATGAACTTGACCACTCTAGGGACCTCATGTAAGCAGAATCACACAGTATTTGTCTCTCTCTATCTGCCTTATTTCACTTAGCAAGACGTTTTCAAGCCATTCATGTTCTAACACATACATAGTATTACATTCCTTTTCATGGCTGAACAATACTCTCCTGCATGTACATCCTGCATTTTGTTTATCCGTTTATTTGTTGATGGATACTTGGATTGCTTCCACCTTTGTGCTACTGTGACTAACATCACTCTGAACACTGGTGCACAAGTATCTGTTCATGTTCTTGCTTTCAATTCCTTTAGATGTACACCTGGTAGAAGCAATGCTAGGATGCACTGGCTCTTACACACCCTGCCCAAAAGATCTTGTCCTACCATAATTAAGATAAAAAAGAATTTATAAATATATGCATAGAAGACTGAACAGGAGTTTTCTCTTGGTATAAGATGTTTCATAGATAATTTTTTTAAATTATTTTATTTTGGCTGTGCCAGGTCTTAGTTGTGGCATGTGGGGTCTCGTTTCCTGACCAGGGATTGAGCCCAGGCCCCCTGCATTGGCAGCACAGAGTCTTAGCCACTGTTCCACCAGAGAAGTCCCAGATGATTTTTTTCTCTTTGTAACTCTCTTCTCAAAGTAAAACATACATTATTAATATAACGAAAAAATTATTTATAAAGAGGTTTTAAAAACTTCAGACAATAAAAAAAGAAAGTGAAAAACTCCTAATACTCATGACCTTTAACAACAAAATCTAACTTTCTTAACTTAGTACACCTGTATCAATTTGATACCCTTTTGGCTGGAACGTCCTTCCTGAAAGTGCCCCTCAGATCCCATGATGCCACACTCTCCTCCGCGAACCTTTGGTCCTTCTTGACTCCTTTTCTTCTGTCTTTCCCTTAGTGTTGATGCTCCTTAGGATTTTGTCCTTCCTGCCACTTGGCTGATTTCACTTGCTTTTCTTTAGTTACCAGCAGGCAACTGGTCAGTTTCTCTCAAACCTCCACCACCAGCCCAAATCACCAGCCTCAACGCCAGACTGGTATGTCTGAAAGCCTAATGGCTGTTTGCGTCAACGTTTCATTATGTTCCAAAGGGGTTCGCGTGTACCTTTCCTCCACCCCCCATATTCTCTCACTGAACTGCAGCAGCACGTCCTCAACAGTCCTTGCCAGAGACTCTGGCTCTTCTATTTCTGCTCATGAGCTACCCAACTCAACTTCCTCTGGAGTCATGTTCCATCTGAGGGTCTCAGCAGTCCTTCTAAAATGCATGTGTGACCATGCCACTTGCCTGGTTAAAAATCCTTCAGAGATTCTTCAGTCAACTCCAGAGAAGCCTGTGCAGCTCCTTCTCCCCAGTCCAGGGCACGCCCGCCATGTCCACTGCCGCCACTCCCCAGGGGACATCCTCCTGTGTCCACCCCCATCCTTCTGCCTCCTCAGAGACCTCCTCCTTGACCTGACAAGCACCCCCGCAACCTTCACGCTAGGAACGTGACTTCATCTCCTCTACAGATTCACCTGGAGCACCCAGACTGGCCCTGGTCATTCCTCCCCACAGGACAGTTTGCTGCCGCTCTGCCTGCCTCTCCAGGAGACTGCAGCTCCTGAGAGCCACACCGGCGTCGGGTGCAGGCTCACCGTTTTTATCGCATCAGAGGAACATAAACATGTCCAGGATAATGGAAGCCAACTGGGAAAAAGGGCATTTAACATTCTTCACAAGATAGCTGAGGGCTACTGCAATTTCACAAAGTTGCCCTGGGGCTCTTAAAATCATACTATTCTAACTATGAGATAAAAATAATGTTGGGGTTCAGTAATCCCAGTGCTCAGTGTTCAGGATTATTCCTGGATGGACACAGAGGTCTCCACCACCCTGGGTGGTGACCATACACAGTCCTCCCTCCGTCAGCCTGTGGATACTCACAATATCGCAGTCCTTTCTGCCATCTCTTTTAATGGGCTCATTCAGATCCTCTTGGCTTCGAAAGCTAAACTTTTCAATGGCTTCTGTCACTCCACGCAAAGAACTATAGATTTCTTCAGAGTTCAGGTTTTCAGTATCATAGTCCAGCATGCTAAAGACCAAAAATATTTTATTCCTTAAGTTGAGGCACACACATAAAAATGGGGTATGGGTAAAAATTACTTCTAATAATTTATAGAATAAGATATAGTTTCTTCAGGTGATTTGGAATAATAAGGAGACATCTTTTGTTAGAGCACCACCACCGGACAACTTAATTACACATCTTCCTCGTCAGATCTGGCCCCAAACACACGACATCAGCACTCAGTAAGAGCCAGTGCAGTGGGGAAAACAGCAACCACGAGAATGCAAGAACTCAAAGAGTGACAACCAGTGATGATGCACGAGGTAATGGATGTGGAAAAATAACTTTCATACCTTGAAGATGGAAAAAAGTAGTTTGGTTGTTACTGGTCTCAAATGTACAAATAAATGAAAAGAAAGCTAGTGTTACAGACAAATTTTAAAAGAGTGAAGCACACGACTGTACAAGGCTGGATTTTGCTTACCCGCATCTGAAACCTGTAAAAATGAAACCCCAGAGTAGAGAATGACTCAAAGTCAGATCCACCAATGCACTCCTGACACCCTTCCATCTAACCCAGGAATTTGCTTGCACAACCAAACTCTTCTAGATGCAGACTCTGGGAGTTTTACAACAAAGGCAGATCTTATAAAGATGAGTCACACTTCCAGATGAACATCTAAAAGCACTTCAGAAAGTAAGAAATATCTGTCCCTTACAGAAAAATGACATCAGCTCTTGTCCACGGAGACATCTAGCACAGCAAAACACAGAATAAGGCAAAAATCCTCCTGGTATAATGCAGTGTTCAACAGAGTGCCCTTCAGATGTTTGCAAAGTACACTGANCAGGTCTTAGTTGTGGCATGTGGGGTCTCGTTTCCTGACCAGGGATTGAGCCCAGGCCCCCTGCATTGGCAGCACAGAGTCTTAGCCACTGTTCCACCAGAGAAGTCCCAGATGATTTTTTTCTCTTTGTAACTCTCTTCTCAAAGTAAAACATACATTATTAATATAACGAAAAAATTATTTATAAAGAGGTTTTAAAAACTTCAGACAATAAAAAAAGAAAGTGAAAAACTCCTAATACTCATGACCTTTAACAACAAAATCTAACTTTCTTAACTTAGTACACCTGTATCAATTTGATACCCTTTTGGCTGGAACGTCCTTCCTGAAAGTGCCCCTCAGATCCCATGATGCCACACTCTCCTCCGCGAACCTTTGGTCCTTCTTGACTCCTTTTCTTCTGTCTTTCCCTTAGTGTTGATGCTCCTTAGGATTTTGTCCTTCCTGCCACTTGGCTGATTTCACTTGCTTTTCTTTAGTTACCAGCAGGCAACTGGTCAGTTTCTCTCAAACCTCCACCACCAGCCCAAATCACCAGCCTCAACGCCAGACTGGTATGTCTGAAAGCCTAATGGCTGTTTGCGTCAACGTTTCATTATGTTCCAAAGGGGTTCGCGTGTACCTTTCCTCCACCCCCCATATTCTCTCACTGAACTGCAGCAGCACGTCCTCAACAGTCCTTGCCAGAGACTCTGGCTCTTCTATTTCTGCTCATGAGCTACCCAACTCAACTTCCTCTGGAGTCATGTTCCATCTGAGGGTCTCAGCAGTCCTTCTAAAATGCATGTGTGACCATGCCACTTGCCTGGTTAAAAATCCTTCAGAGATTCTTCAGTCAACTCCAGAGAAGCCTGTGCAGCTCCTTCTCCCCAGTCCAGGGCACGCCCGCCATGTCCACTGCCGCCACTCCCCAGGGGACATCCTCCTGTGTCCACCCCCATCCTTCTGCCTCCTCAGAGACCTCCTCCTTGACCTGACAAGCACCCCCGCAACCTTCACGCTAGGAACGTGACTTCATCTCCTCTACAGATTCACCTGGAGCACCCAGACTGGCCCTGGTCATTCCTCCCCACAGGACAGTTTGCTGCCGCTCTGCCTGCCTCTCCAGGAGACTGCAGCTCCTGAGAGCCACACCGGCGTCGGGTGCAGGCTCACCGTTTTTATCGCATCAGAGGAACATAAACATGTCCAGGATAATGGAAGCCAACTGGGAAAAAGGGCATTTAACATTCTTCACAAGATAGCTGAGGGCTACTGCAATTTCACAAAGTTGCCCTGGGGCTCTTAAAATCATACTATTCTAACTATGAGATAAAAATAATGTTGGGGTTCAGTAATCCCAGTGCTCAGTGTTCAGGATTATTCCTGGATGGACACAGAGGTCTCCACCACCCTGGGTGGTGACCATACACAGTCCTCCCTCCGTCAGCCTGTGGATACTCACAATATCGCAGTCCTTTCTGCCATCTCTTTTAATGGGCTCATTCAGATCCTCTTGGCTTCGAAAGCTAAACTTTTCAATGGCTTCTGTCACTCCACGCAAAGAACTATAGATTTCTTCAGAGTTCAGGTTTTCAGTATCATAGTCCAGCATGCTAAAGACCAAAAATATTTTATTCCTTAAGTTGAGGCACACACATAAAAATGGGGTATGGGTAAAAATTACTTCTAATAATTTATAGAATAAGATATAGTTTCTTCAGGTGATTTGGAATAATAAGGAGACATCTTTTGTTAGAGCACCACCACCGGACAACTTAATTACACATCTTCCTCGTCAGATCTGGCCCCAAACACACGACATCAGCACTCAGTAAGAGCCAGTGCAGTGGGGAAAACAGCAACCACGAGAATGCAAGAACTCAAAGTGTGACAACCAGTGATGATGCACGAGGTAATGGATGTGGAAAAATAACTTTCATACCTTGAAGATGGAAAAAAGTAGTTTGGTTGTTACTGGTCTCAAATGTACAAATAAATGAAAAGAAAGCTAGTGTTACAGACAAATTTTAAAAGAGTGAAGCACACGACTGTACAAGGCTGGATTTTGCTTACCCGCATCTGAAACCTGTAAAAATGAAACCCCAGAGTAGAGAATGACTCAAAGTCAGATCCACCAATGCACTCCTGACACCCTTCCATCTAACCCAGGAATTTGCTTGCACAACCAAACTCTTCTAGATGCAGACTCTGGGAGTTTTACAACAAAGGCAGATCTTATAAAGATGAGTCACACTTCCAGATGAACATCTAAAAGCACTTCAGAAAGTAAGAAATATCTGTCCCTTACAGAAAAATGACATCAGCTCTTGTCCACGGAGACTCTAGCACAGCAAAACACAGAATAAGGCAAAAATCCTCCTGGTATAATGCAGTGTTCAACAGAGTGCCCTTCAGATGTTTGCAAAGTACACTGAGAGAGACGGAAGAGCCTAAGAACAAAGCCATCCCCTTCCTTCCCTGCGAATAACTTGGGGCAGCCAAGCTGAAAAACTGTTACTTAAACGTCACTTGTCCCGAGAAAGTACTCAAGAAAAGATCAGATGAGTTGGTCTAACTTAATTTGCAGAAAGTCTTGAGTTATAACTGAGAATTGCCAGGGACATTAAAAGAATCCTTGAAAGTGAAAGTTGCTCAGTCATGTCCAACTCTTTGCAACCCCATGGACTGTGTCCATGGAATTCAGCAGGCCAAAATACTAGAGTGGGCAGCCTTTCTCTTCTCCAGGGGATCCTTCCCAACTCAGGGATTGAACCCAGGCCTCCCGCATTGCAGGCAGATTCTTTACCAGCTGAGCCACAAGGGGAGTCCAAAGAGAATCCAAAGAGAATTTATGTATATAAATAAACATTCAATGGCATTCATTATTAAGGACTAAAGAACAGCAATTTCTCTGCTCTTCAGAAGAGAAATAACTGAAATCAGTCATCCACTGGTGCGAACCATTCCTCCCCCAAGAGCAATACACCCAGACTTGCACATTCTGTTAGGAAGAAAGTTTCCTGTAACTTAAACACACTTCCCCTGAATACATACAGTTTTTGTTGTTGCTGTTCTAAGGTTTGGGCAGATGAACAATACTTGAACAGTTCTCACTTGAATTAGCCAGACCTCTACTGGCTGGAAGTTGTAATGACCTGAGTGGTTTCTAAGACTGGATGGGTCCTGCGAGAGCACAAATCTGAATTCACTCTCTGAGATGAATTTACTGTCTTTGCAATCTTCTGGCCCAGGCAGAATGCATCCTTCTGATGAATGAAAGAAAATACCCTAACTGTACTTGGAGAGTTCACAAAAACACATGCCAACTCAAAGACTGGCTCTGGCATCAAACAAGAGAAACGTGAATGTCAACACATTTACAGTTAAGACTCCATGTACACACTGACAGGAGGCGGAATCAAAAACTTGAACAGAATTCAAGATTTCAACCTCTTCTAAGTTCATAAGGTTATCTAAGGCAATATTGCTTTAATGTGAAGAGAGTATGACTATAGAGCACAGGGGCTCCCTGACACCATCCACGCCTCCTTCTAAAACACCACAACACTAGCTTACGTGTGAGCAGAGGCATTTATACATCTGGCCAGTACACTATGTTTTATAAATAAAGACTGAATATGACTTAAACAAAAAAATATGCATGTAAGATGTCAAAAGATACCTTAAAATACTTTTAACAACAACAATCAAAAAGTATAACACAGCCCATGCAAAAGGAACAAATATGGGAAGAATGCAGGGATGGACAGGAGGAAGTCTGGGGAACGTTCAGTGTTTAAGGGATGTCACAATATTATTCTCCATGTCGCTTCAGAAGATGCTGGCTTTCATGTAGTTCACCCCATTATTTTTAACCTGAACTTCCTTAAAAATAATTCATTTCAGTCATATAACTTTAGCATGATAGTAGCCTCTTTTTGTAAAATATGAAAATAAAGGATTCTGCCAGTTAATGGTCCTCGTTCTTACTTTCAATTAATAAACCAACTTGGACTTCCAATTTAGGAGAACCTGTGCACAGCCAAGTAACAGTCTGTGGTGACGCTTCTTTTAGACTCACTAGCTTGAGCTCTGAAGCGTCTCCTTGGTATGAAGTGGAAACTGTGAGCTCCAGGTGAGAGACGGGATTATTTTCCTCTAAAGGGAAACAGATAAGGCTGCTTTCCTTGCCATTTCATGTTTTGGCAATTGTGTTTTTTCAAGTCAATACCCACGAGCCCTTACTGCATGGGGAAGAAGGAACCCTCTGTGGATGCTGTCATCAGGGACTCACGGGTGATATGACCTCAACAAGTAGTGCATGGAAGGGGAGAGCAAGAGGGATCCAGAAGCTTTACCCAGAAAACACTGGGGCGGTCACCCCCAGTCTGTCACCTGCCCTCACATTCTGTCTTGTTTTAGCTTGGAGCTATAATCCCTTAGGTCAAAGGCCAGGTTTTAGTCATCTATAAACACTGTGATTAGACTCCAGAAAGATTTTCATAGGGTTCTTTAGATTAGGAAAAGTTGCTCAAATCGGTCAGTATTCACTGATCCGAGGTCTGGCCAGGGCACTCGATACCTAGGCAGAATAAGTTCTGGACTCACCCTGCTGAGAAGGATGCAGAGCGTAGGTGGGGGCGGGGCGCGTGAGATTGGGTCGCCAAGAGAAGAGAAGCTGGGACAGAAGTGTGCCTTCTGAGACGTTCTTCTTTGTCATGTGTAGGAAAGAGATACTAGGTATGGAATAAGGATAACTGTTTCTGTTCATGACATCAGTAGGGTTTTGGCAAAGAGAAAGATTTCCTTTCTTAGTTTTATGTAACAGATAGGTTTTCTAAGTGTGTCTCTGGTCCACTCTCTCTCCCTCCAACATTAACAGAAGTTATAGCCATTTATGAAGCCTTAGCTAAAGCACTGGGAACTTGTTTGTGTACCCAAGTGTGAAAGGTGACTCAGGAACACATGTCCTCTGGAGGGCGGTCTTCATGGCTAGATGGGAAGATTGATTGCCTGGGGCTGAAGCTTGGTGCCCAGTAAGGCACACAGTCAGTATACTGGGAGACAGTCAATAAACTGGTCTAATACTTCGAGCCATGACCAGCCTTTAACAAACTGCAGTGACATGCTTAATTTGCACTGAGGTTGGCAGTTGCCTCACTGTCCACATGCCCCTGCCCGCCCCTGTGCATCTACACGTCATCACAGGAGCACACTTGAGGAATTACTTTCAGAGCTGTGAGAGTTTCGAAAGGAAAATGTTGTTAGAATATTTAGCTGACTTTTTACTTGTTCACTATGCTGAGGATACAAAGGTAAGAACGTAAATCTTCTGTGCAATCTCCAAGGCATTCAAAAGTAACATATCTCTTTTCTGTTTTGTCTTAACCCTGTCCTGTCACAGAGGCAAGACTCATCTCACATAGCACAGAGGGAGCAGGCTGCCCTGTACTCTGCTCATGTATCAGGAGCCAACAGGGAAGGGATTCTCTGATCTTTCGACCTTTATAAAAAGCACCTAAGAGACCCTCAAACAGGGAACTGCAGAAATACATGGACCCTCCCTTCATACCATGGATTTCCCATCTGATCTGTCGCATTCCACTGGCAGCCTGTGGGGACCCCACGGCTCTCCTGCTTGGAGCAGCCCCTTTAATGAGCTGTAATAGGGAGTGACTTCTCGGAGCTGCCTTTCTGGATCTCAGTCTTCATGCAGGACAGGAGGAAAGACAACAGCCCACACCACTGACAGCAGGACCAAGGCCCCAAGTGCAACGTGGGAAGGAGCAGGCCCATGCAGCCGGCTGGGGACACAGTGCACCGTTGGGTGGTGCAGGCACCTTTAGGAGGCTGAACGCGGCCCTGGGCTGAGGGCTCACAAGTGAAGATGCTGATGAACGTGGTCAGGTGATGCAACTGTTCCTTGCCCTAGGGGCAGAGTAGGAGCCATCCTTAAGAGGTCTGACTGAGGTCACGCACCTGCTCACACTTCGAGGGCTCACAAGTGAAGATGCTGATGAATGTGGTCAGGTGATGCAACTGTTCCTTGCCCTAGGGGCAGAGTAGGAGCCATCCTTAAGAGGTCTGACTGAGGTCACGCACCTGCTCACACTTCTCACCAAGGCTCTATCCTGCTGGTCTCGGCCGGAGGCGGCGGAGAGGATTCCCCAGAGACCTGAGACGACCTTGGAAGTGCAATAATATTGTGACACCTCAGACAAGTGGGACAGGTGGCTTGTTACCTGGGAGAGTAAGAGCGCCTGGGAGTCTTGTGGGAGGGAGCGGTGGGGATGGAGTTGGGCTGAGGAAAGGGAGGTGGGTGCCTCGACAGCCCATCGGCACTGCAACCCCATAACCGACTGCAGTGATCAGAAGAGGAGAGTCAGAAAGAGACACAGAACAGGCAAAGGGGGCAGGGGACACTATACTCTGCATGTCCTACAGTCTCATCCCATTCGGACAAGGTGCTACCCAAATTCACACTTCACCATTCACAGGAAAAGGACCAACTTTATTTGACAATTTGGTCCTCCATCAAGACTGCTCATTCCTTCTTCACTCAGTCCTGTATTTACATTTTTAAATAACATGAGATTCCAAGTATATAGGAGTGTGTGTGTATGTAAAGGAAATTGTAAGTGCTTACATGCAAAAAAACCACAGATGTTTACTTTCAGATAATGCAATCAACTATTTTAGAAGGAACCCAAAGAGGAATTATGGGCCTGAATCAAATGGGACCAAGGGAACCACAGCAGAAAGTCTCGGAGAAGGTACCACCCACCAGAACACTCAGGCAGGGAACAACATGCTCCCCCACTGGGACCCTCAGATGGGGTCCAGAGGTGCCATGAGTAACTTCCTCCTGAGAGAACAGCACCAGGAGAGGATGGGGGAGCAAAACCCACTGGCTGGCTCAGACAGGAGGGATAGAAAACCTAAGCCCCCTGCTCGTGTGACCTGATACGAAGTTTAAAGTGCATCTGAACACAGGCACTCCTCACTCAGCAAGTGAGCTGGGCATGCAGAGGCCCCGCCTGAGTTCTAGCATCTGCTGCAATTCAATAGATCCAGGACATGGGAAAGGTGTAAACTGAGCTACCTGCAGGTGTGATAGGAGGCTGCAGGGTAGAGGCCACAGGGCTAGGGCAGCATTCTCAGAGCAGCACACCCGCCCTGGCACTTATCACAGTTCAGGAGCAGTGGTCCAAGGCTTGTCTCCAGCTGAGGCCTCACGTCATAACGAAACCAAGGTGTGGAGGGGGCGGCCACTGCAGCACAGAAGGGCCCTAAAGGCACCCCCCAGGCCACATGCCGAGTCAGGGACACAAGAGGACACAGACGACCACCTCAAGCTGGAGCTCTGCCCATAGGGTTGTATCAAGCAGATGCTCCAGCAGCTCAATGTGGGAGGGGACCTCCAGGCTGATCCACTTTGAGTCGGTGCACACTCCTGATCATCTGATGGAGTGAGTGTAAAATCTGCCAAAAATTACCTTTTATTGCTGGTTACCAGATGTTACCTACTTAGCATACTAAGGCATGTTCACTGAGAGCACACAGCAGACTCAAGTGAGGACAGCTGCGTGCTTTTTCTATCTTAAAGGGAACAGACTTCACGTAATTGCTGAAGCCTCTAGCAACTGTTTTTCATTTAACATCAATCCCCCTAAATTGAGCTAAAATGTAAATATATATTTAATTTATGGAACACTTCAGAGCATAAGTCTTCTCTCCAAAGACCCAGGAGTGTCTGTTTGCTCACTGGGAATAAACAATAATTTTTCCTTCTCACAGAAAAGGATAACCGATGGATGGAATTTCCACAGAAGGTTGACCTGTTAGCTGTGGCTTCTCTAATGTTACCAGGTTGATAAAAATGACTTTCTCACTAGCAATTAAAAAAAACCACAAAACCTCAAACGTGTCATCATGTTAGACTATCTTCTTATTAGCATCACAATCTGAAGGTAGAATTTTTGGGCTTAAAAAAACTTCATTTTGATACTCAAAATTGGCTTAAAATGAAGAATTGGCAAGAACTCTTCCCTTTAAGAACAAAAAACTAACATCAAATGGTCAAGATAATTCAAAAGAATAGCAGAATAGAAAAAATACATGTTTCAACAGCACTACTCAAAGAAATAACCAAGATTTATATCTGGTGGAATTTTCCATCACCTACTTACGATGTGGTGACCTAATACATTGTCCTAATTAGTGCAACAGTTCATTTCTTTCATAAATTTCCTGGTAGAAAGTATGCATCCTATTTGAGTATTTCCTATGATATGATGACATGAGGCAGCTTTTTCTACTTCTGGACAGTTTTAGCTGTGAGAAAAATTATTTTTCCCATTGAGTTCAAGTTGGCTCAGGCCATTCTAGGTAGTTACACCCTGACTGAGGCATATTCTGTTTAAAAAGAAAGAAAAAAACTATATAACTAAGTAATTTCTTACAGAACAATTTGTTGGTAAAAAAAATTTCAGCCTCACTTGCACTTTTTAATACTGAAAAAAAACTTCTTATTTCTTACACTCACCTGGTAACCCTAACAGTAAAAATTTAGATCAGGCTAGTTAAGAATGAATGGTGACCTGGAAAAATAAATTATAATTTTAAAATAATTTGGAGATCCATGAAATTTAAAAATACCTAGCCAATTCTTAGCTCTCATGGCTTATACTAGCAGCCCCCTAATCTTTCACTTAAACTATCAGCACATATAATAACAAAATACTTAATCTGAAATTTATACTTTATTAGGTAAAGAACGTGCAACCTTATTAGTGAAATAACTAAAAAATAAGTATGAACTGAGTACTGTGGAAGAACAGATTTGTCAGTTTCAGAAGTATCACTTCTAAACAAAAGCAACAATTTATAGAGAATACAAGTTTTCCACAAATTTTCTCCTACCTAGGAAGAGAATTCTATGATTTTACTGCCAACGCTGAGGTCATTTAAGACAAACCATTTATTTAGATACAGATAAAAAGTTGGCTGAGTCTCAGTCATACTTGGGAAAAGTCAGACATGTTTTCATTACTTTCTGGTCCCAACTGTTTAATTAGATTAGCCTGCTGAAATCATGACCACAGAGACCAAATTTGGAAACACAATGTTACTTCAGTTTACCTAAATACAGTGCCGGGGGACCTCAGGCAATATAAACACTGAGATACTGTAAGTATACAAAATATGTTGCTTCTCCAAGAGAAAAATACAAATCTGACGTTTTCTAAAATATTTATATGATAACTTGAGAAAGTGAACAGAAGTTCAGGAGTAAGGACAGCAGAGTTTGGAAGACTCTCAAGCATTAAAAAAATCTAAACTTAAAGGCACTTCCATGTTGTTGTTTTCCAACTAAAGAGGTAACTCTTAAAGGGGGATGGTATACTTGTAAGATTTTCTCTAATTTTAAGATCCTGGTGTCGGCAACCCAAAGTCCTAACGTCTTGAAAGAAAGACAGGTGTGACCCTTCCACGACCAGGTACTGGCTCCTTCCTAAAAACCGCAGCCTACAGGGTCACCATGAATGAGACCACGAGAAATTTCAACACAGTCCAGGCGGTCACAAAAGCCATCACACAGAGACTTCTAAAGGCTCTGGTCAGATGGAAACGTTATCTAAAGATCTTGAGGCAAAGTATCTTCTCAAGTCACTGACTCAGACTCTATAAGGCTATTGTTCACATGGCCTCAGCAGGAGTCTGAAAATGTTGGTCCATGTTTAGTCCTCAGGCTCTCAGTCCCTCCTCAGAGCAGCATTCTGCTTCAACCATGAGTCTGGAATGAAAGAAACCATGCTTGGGATGGCCGCTTGGCTGGAAACCACCCCAGACTGTGTGTGGACAATCGTAAAGGATTTTATTCAGATGGTCAAATACCTTCAGGTGCTGCTATTGCTCACGCAACAGTTAAAGAGTTTCTATGTTAAACAGGACTAAATATAACTTTTGGTTTTGAATTTTTTAAGGTACTACAAAGTGTTTAGAACTAGAAGAATTCTCAAAGACCACTCAGCAGAAACTGCTCACTTTGCCACAGAAGTTAACCACTTTGCCCAAAATCACACAGTTAAGACTTGGGTGAAGACTAGGACCTGTGGGCTCCTGGTTCCCATACACTTCTTGGTATTAAGCTCAGTCTATAATCTGGAAATTAGCTAGAAGAGACATGGGGGTGCTTCAGTGTCTTCATTGCTGTTGAAATGGCTTTACCTTGGAGATAGGCCACCATGGGAGCAGTTGGTGGGTGAGGTCAGGGGACTGGTCCGGCTGCTGGGGTGTCTGGAGGGAGTCCGGCCAATGGTGTTGCTTGGAGAGCCCTGGGTGAAGGCAAAAGAGCTCCATCACACGAGAGATAAATATAGAACACAGTTCCACTTTGCCCCTGGCCTTGGAACCCACATGTAAATAAATGGGCAGACTTTGCATAATCAAGGTGATTTTTTTTTTGCAGAATCATAAGTTCATTTTTTAAGTACATATGAACCGAAAATCGGTAACTGTCCTATAGGCAATCCCAGAGCTGAGTGACTGCTGTCAGCCGTGCTAGAGTAACAGACACAATTCAGCATTTGCATCTTTACAGAGTGAAAAAAACCTAAGTTCCTCAATAACTGCCTGAATGACTTCATAGACGTTTAACTAAACAACCTGACTTGACAGAAAGGCCATGTTTAAATACTAGATTCATTCACCGGGAATACAGCAGGATAAGACATGGCCCCTACACTCTGGATGCCCATGGTCTACTGCAAGAGAACAGGGAAACTGGCTATTCCATTCGAGCAGGTTCTAGATGAGGAGTAAGTGGCAGTCACCAACTGTGACCAAAGCGCTCACCACACTGGTGTTACTGGAATTCTTGAGGTGGTTATGCAGGAGTTTGGTGGCACCATCCTGGAATGTTTTTGGCAAGGCACCAAGTAACATAGTAAATTCAGGAGTGTTCAATTCAAACAGAGAGATGAGCACAATTTGTGCTGCCTAGAAACAGAAGAGATGATTAATTTGTGTTACGCACAATTGCCTATCTTGGTCAAAATGCTCATTAAAATTGTTTATTTATTTTGGCCAAGCCACATGACTTGCAGGATCTTATAACAGTTCCCCAACCAGGGACTGAATCCAGGTTCTTGGCAGTGAAAGCTCTGAGTCCTAACCACTGGACCACCAGGGAAGTTCTAAAATTATTTTTAAAGAAAACTGTTTTGTATGAGTAAATAATAACATTTGTGCCACACACACACACACACACACACACGGCAAAAAGCACTTACAGAAAACACTATAATCGATGGCAATCAATTATAAATAGCCTAATTTTGATATGGAGAATAACCCCTGGTTTCACTGAACACACTGGCCTCGGATTTCCACAGCATGCTAACAATAAACTCCTGTAACTTCTCTGTTTCCAGGACTAGGGTCAAACAATAAAAAAATCTGAAAAGGCTTAAGATTGTTCACCCTAGTAAGTCAGAATCAGATGAGGCTCCCAGTATACGCAAAGGATAAGTTTCTCAAGAAGCCTCCACTGCTTTGTCTTATAAAACTACTTTTCCCAGTGACTAAGAAAAACTAGAAAAAAAGAGAGTTCCAGTACATCTAAAAAACTCCCACTTTTACATCTGTGCATTGAGGACAGAGACAGTCTTTGCAGAGCAAACCAGATTTACTCCTCTGCCTTTTGGAAACTGTTCTACTTTTCTTTACTAGAGAGACCACACATGCAGGATGACTCATGGTTGCTAGCAGCCATGTGGGGAAGAGCAAGCGGCTAGAGCAACAGCACTCAAGTGGAACCCTGGCTTCCCTATTAGGTTACGTGTCTGCTATTAGCTTAATGCCTGCGGAATTAGTCACAATGGTTTTGACTTGGAAAAACTATGCCAAAAGAAAACTTTAGGAAGTACTAACTGGCGTTTCTTACAATTTTCTAAGAGTCTAAAGAAAGGAAAACGCTTTATGAAAATATTTTAATAATTTGTTTCTAAAGATTGTAATATTTACGACTGAAGCAATTATTTCTAAATATTTTTCCACTATATAGAATATTATATGAAAACATGACTGCTGAGATTTTTTTGCAAATAAACACCAAAAAAAATTTCAATGACTCTATAATGTTAAAATTAAGTTTAGGTCCAGTTAAGACAAAACTACTATTTTGTGCCTGGCGAAGGAAAAAAAAAAGTCCAAATACTCATACGCATTTAACCAAAATTAAAAATTACAAATCAGTAGAATAACATTTTTTACACAATTGAAAATTTCCTTTTATAATATCCTTAAGCACAGCATTGGGCAAAGACATCTTACTTCTTCTCTTGACTTCTAAACATGGTCCTTTATATCCTTTCCATTAAAATTAAATTGTAAGGGCCAGTGTCCTTTTATGACACAGGCAAAAAATATTATTACTTATTGAACTGAAATAAACATTTCTGCATTATTAAAACCATTTTAAGAAACCATTACCTGAAGAACTCCATTTCACCATCAACTTAACGTACTGTTAATACGATTTGTATAAAAGCAAATTCCCCAAATCATGAAAAGTAACCTGTGCATGATTGTATATAACTGTGCAAAGTAAAAAGTAGCACAAGTAAAAAAAACATGCAAGTAAAAAGTCTTACTGATGTTAGGAAAAAAATGCATGCAGAAAACACTGCACTTCAAAGAGAAGCAAAGAAGCAGACTTGAGTTTTGGCAGGGAAAAATCAAGATCACCAATTAAATTAAGAAAGTTTAGGCACTCATTTTTTTGTTTATTGCAAATGGCATTAGAAAACTATAAAATGCATCATTATGTTTTTTAATAGTATGTTTTTACATGGAATGGGCCACTGTCTTTAGACCTAATTTCTCCCCAGAATGACAAGATAAAATTTACTTGGGGTTTTTCACAAAGCAAATTATGAAACTGGTGGAGTCTTTTAGGAAAAAGAGGGCTGCAAGGTGACAGGTCTAGAAATTGTGCTAATCAGGCTACTTAACATTACTGCCTTCTGTCATATAGGGAAAGAAAGTGCAGCAGACTTCAACTTCTACCCACTGAAGAGCCTTCCCTCAATAACCTAAAGGTGAATTTCCATGAGAAATCAAATAGAAAGACAAGGAATTCTGAAAATTCGTTGGACAAATGATATGTGGTTTTATAAACATAAAATGAATATAATTTATTTTTGCACTTTCCAAAATATAAATTGTAAATGATTTCATACAGCTTTCAAAAGTAACCTTTTGATTTAAAGCTGTTTTCAAAGTAAAATATTTTTTATGGGATCCATGCTCCAGAAAGTATCATTTAAATATGCTATTTTTAAAAGATTTCACATCAAAGTTCTAAAAGAAATGAAGACTGTTATGATCCTAAAATATTTTATTTACAACTCTGTATCAGTGAGGAGTTAGAATACCAGAATACTCAGGCAAGGATAAAAACTGGGTTATATTTATCACCACCATCAATATGCTCCTCATTGCAGGAATAATTCCAAACATGGGGATGGGCTGGAGAAATTTGGAGCTTCCCTGATAGCTCAGTTGGTAAAGAATCCGCCAGCAATGCAGGAGACCTGGGTTCGATCCCTGGGTTGGGAAGATCCCCTGGAGAAGGGAAAGGGTACCCACTCCAGTATTCTGGCCTGGAGAATTCCATGGAGAAATTCATTTTAAACAGCCTGGGCCAGAGCTCATGATCAATAATGAGTCAAACGCCAAAGGGTGTCATCGCTGTGCCTGTTCCATCTTTGAGCCCTTGCCCCATGAGAGGAAGGGCCATTAAAAAGCCAGACCAGAAACTCTGCTGCTGATGTTTTCTAACATGTAACTAACTCTTGGGGCCACGTGTCTTAAGAGGTGGTGACCTAACAGGAATGGCTCCCCCAGGAGAACTTAGACGGTGAAGGTAAAAGGTCTCCAAATCCTACTGCTAATTGTCTGAAAAGAACCTGCAGGGTTACCAACGGCCTGTACCGCACAGCAGAAAAGGATTCTTCCAGAGAAGAGATCAATAAAACTTTGACAAATGCTTTCGTGTTGGCATTAATTGGGGAAATTTAAAATTTGAGAGGAAAGGGAGTTAACTAAACATCTATTACTGTTCCCTTCAGAGTGTGATTAAAACTGCTTTAGAAAAATCACCAAAGAGAAGGTATTTCAAAACCTTCTGACATTTTAAATTCAGCATTGCTCCTTTGCTATTGTGTTAAACTATGGTAGAAGTCTGTCTGCAATATGACTATTTCTTTGGGAAGGCAATTAATTATAAAATACACCAAAACACAATACTTTTATACAGGCACGTGCACACATGCACGCACACACATACATTCTTTCTTACATAGTATTATGTTAACTTTAGGTTTTTCCAAAATCTTCTCAGTGTCTTCACAAGTGTAATCAAGATTAATAATCTAAATGCAAACAGTGATATGTCTCTTTGCAAATTAGTATACAGTTTCAAATCTACCTGTTTACAATTTTCTTCCAAGTTTCGTTCTCCAGGCCCAGAGCAGGTCGAGGCTGCCCTTATGGGTAAATCTTCCCCTACTCGACTACGCTGAAGCAGGATGGACAGACAGGAGAGGGCAGGGTTTAATCAGAGGCAAGAAGCACACACTTAAAACCACGGTTATTGATAAGCTTCCAAGTGTCTGGCTTAGTTTCTAAAGTCATGTGTGTGTTATATATATATATATATATATATATATATATGAAAGAGAGAAATTGTATAATCTAAAAGTCTATGAATAGTAATAGAATAGTAACAGGATTCTGAAGAATAATATCAGTAACTACCAGTTTTAAACCTCAATCATCCCCTAAATCCTTCATAATCACAACCACTCCTGGAAGTAAGGCTCTTGCAAAGAGATTAAAGTGAGACTTGAGCAAGGGAGTCAAAATTAAGTTAAGATTCAAATCTCATTCAATCGTATTAAAACTCTGAGCTTTTAGATTAGGACAGCTGCCTATCTATAATCAGAGATTTACATTTTTTTCAATTAGCAATGCCAACTTNCTTGCAAAGAGATTAAAGTGAGACTTGAGCAAGGGAGTCAAAATTAAGTTAAGATTCAAATCTCATTCAATCGTATTAAAACTCTGAGCTTTTAGATTAGGACAGCTGCCTATCTATAATCAGAGATTTACATTTTTTTCAATTAGCAATGCCAACTTTCGAAAGCTGTTTATATACTTCTCCCCTCCAGGCAACAGCATCTTCATCGTTTTTAGTATTCTGTGACATGCCATTATTCCCTGCATTTCTCAAAACAACCTTTGGGGGCCAAACCTGTTAGTTCATTTGACAAAGCCAGTGCTCAATGTTAGAGAATCACATAAGGAAACACACACAGGGATTCTGAGCTTGAAAATATAAACACACCATTAAAAATTCTATTGTCATTACTGCATTCCTTTTCACTTAATAGGGGAAAATGAAATCTCCCTAATGCTGGGAAAAATGTGAAGCAGCAGCAAACCAAAGCAACCCTCAAACAGTAACAGCTTAAACTACAAAAACAAAGCAGTATTTATCTAGGTTTTCATATGCTCTATTGTAATTGGTCCTCCCAATAGTGTCTAGGGTCTGCCCTGCTGGCTCAGAGGTTAAAGCGTCTGCTTGCAATGCAGGAGACCTGGGTATGATCCCTGGGTCCGGAAGATCCCCTGGAGAAGGAATTGCAGCCCACTCCAGTATTCTTGCCTGGATAGCCCATGGACGGAGGAGCCTGGTGGGCTACAGTCCACGGGGTTGCAAAGAGTTGAACACGACTGAGCGACTTCACTTACTTACTTACCAATAGTGACTAAANTTGCAGCCCACTCCAGTATTCTTGCCTGGATAGCCCATGGACGGAGGAGCCTGGTGGGCTACAGTCCACGGGGTTGCAAAGAGTTGAACACGACTGAGCGACTTCACTTACTTACTTACCAATAGTGACTAAAGTCAAGTATCATTATTCCTATTTTATGGATTTTAAACAAGAATTCAGAGGCTAAAAAGCCTCTAAAAAGCAGCAGAGGCAGAAGTTAACAGAGGTCAAACTCTACTTTCTTCTGTGAATATATTGTATAATCTTAACACAAACACAGTGCATTAAGAAAGGTCTAGTGTACCTCTGTATGGTTTGGTCAACACAACTATAAGGACTCTCAGTTAAAAAATGGAAACAGTCACTTCAGGAATAAAGCAGGCCAGTGAGAGTCTGAGTGGGGTCTTCCCACCGAGGCCCAGCCAGTCTGGGCCAGGGAAGCACACCTCACTGGTGGCAGGCTCGTGCTTGTTTTGCTTGTGCTTCTTCCCTTCTTAACGTCCCAAACATTTAAACGCCCATCTCTCTCCAATACAAAACACCCCAGAACACTGATATAAAAAGGAAAACAAAATATTAAAAACGCCGAAGTCAGCAAAGCAGAGTTGTATCAGCTTAAACTGATTCTAATGTATTTTCCCAAATATGAGATATGGAAAACAAGTTACACCACCTGCAAAGTTCCCAAGTATTGGTTGTATAAAATTAATAGTGTCTGATGATACAGCCAATATGACAGTTTACTGCATTGATTTCAGACTGTAGGGTGCTTCTAGTATTTAGAAGGTAACACCTCACTCTGCTCTTAGGAAATTAAATCAGAACACCAATAGGAGAATTTGGTTCATAATCAGAAAGTGCTTTTAAATCACCAAGGTGTCCTCCTAGTACCTGGTACATTCTGTAAATGACAGGTGAGTCAAGACATACTTCTACTTAAAAGAGATAAGTAAGCATATCTTTAGAGCAGTAAATTATCCAGATAAAAATGGTGCCTGTTTTCTTTTTCTATAGCTTTAAAATAATAATGACAATTTTAATCTTAGCATAGAGTGATATATACTATATCACAGTTTCTAAGTATTTTAACTTATTTAGGCATGACATTCATTTAGACAATCTTTCAAATACATCTCAAGTTCTTGGATAAGGCAGCTGGATCACTTACAACAGCATATACACCTGTATGAAATATGCAGTGGATGGAACATCAAAACAGAGCATTTAAATAGAAGTAGCTCTAACTCCAGGAAGGATTAATCTGCAGTGCTTTAATGCAGTTTGTGAGAGGCAGCTACGGGGCAAAGGAACATACATTTGAATATTGTGCTTTAACAAGCCTATTTAAATCAAGTAACAGTGCTTCATGGGGTTGCAGAGTCAGACATGACTGAGCGACTGAACTGAACAGTGCTCTACTCGCAAGGGCTGGATGGATACAACTTAAAGCCAAACAATCTAATCCACCTAATCTATCTTGGATGACTAAAAAGCAGAGATGCATCTGCTAAACTGAACCCCAACACAAATGTGTCGTTATGTAAAAAAGTGTCCTATTTAAGTAAGAGCTAAGGAATTACCAAATAACTAACCATGGAAGACTCATGCCAACCCACTGAAAAGGAGACCAAAGCCTTGGGCAGCAGAACACTAAGGTGGACCCCGAGATTCCAGCCTCCTGGTGAGTAAGCCCTGCACAATCCCGTCTCCTAAGGTGAGTGATGAACACCATTCCCACAATTACATTATAAGAAGAAGGGATTTTGCAGGTACAATCAGTCCCTCTCTAATCAGTTTATTTTTGGTTAAAGGGCAGATTATCCTGGGTGGATCTGACCTAACCAGGTGAGCCACTGCAAGCAGTCACAGAGATTAACATGAGAATCTCCTGCTGGCTTCTTTGTAATTTATCTTTTGTTCTCAAAGAATAATTTTGTTGAACAGAGAATTCTTAGTTGGCTTTTCTTTGCTTTCAGCACCATTAAAGTCAACAGGCTGCCTCCATTCTCCAAGGTTTCAGATGAGAAAGCAGCTGCTTGTCTTACTGAGGATCCGGGCTATACTGAGCTGCTTCCTTGGGCTGCTCCCGTGAGCTTCTGTTTCATTTCCAGCAGTTTGATTATATCTAAGTGTGAATTTTTTTTTTCTTTTTTAAAAAATGTACTTGGATTTGGTTGAGCTTCTTAGATGTGCAGATTAATGTTTTTCATAAAATTTAGGAAATTTTGGTTGAGCTTCTTAGATGTGCAGATTAATGTTTTTCATAAAATTTAGGAAATTTTAGGACATTATGTCTTCTCCTGCTGGCTCTGCAGAAGCAAATTGCCAGGCCATGGGGTATTGCCAGGTATGGGGGCGGCCTCCATGAGCTGTGACCACCCCTTGCTGACAGTGGGCAAAAATACAGGTACCATAGCCCTCACCAGTAATGAACTGACTTGGGCCAAGAACCAGGGAGTTGGAAGAGAATTCTATGTCTCAAGTGAGACTGAAGACCCAGGTAACATCTTGATTTCTGTCTGGGAAGACTAAGCAGAGAATCTAGAGAACATGTGCCAGACTTCTAACCCACAGAACTGTGAGATTATAAACTTTTGTAGTTTCAGTTGGCTAAGTCTGTGGTAATAGGTTATGCAATATGAAACTAATACAGAAGCCAAAAGAGGAGAACTTCCAAGCCTGTGGTTTTGAAAATGGTGACTTCAAAATGTTATTTGAAATTATATCATTTCTCTTTGGGTACTTATTCATTAATTCATTTAAAATACTTCTTAAAATGCTTAGTTTGTTCCTATAGGTATCATTCTAGGTGTTGGGCATAAGTAGGGAGGTGGGGGAGGGGCAGGGAACAGCTAGACCAGGCCTGGTCCTAAAGATGATGAGGACCTAGCTGGGATTGTGTGAAAACCAGCAGCAGCAGGCCAAGACCCCACCAGCAGTCTATAGGTCTGAGGGTCAATCTTAGGGGAAGTGGTCTAAAGTAAGAGGCTGCTTATTAAAGTGTTACACTTATTAAATAAGTGTTAATTCTTATTAACACTGTGCATTAAAAATCAGCCATGCATGGAAGGAACTCCAGTAAGACACAAAACAACATCCATATTCTACTTGGTACCAATTAAGTCAAGTGACTTTGGGTAGAGCACAGGAATTGAGACTGGTTTTTACTGCAGCCAGAGCTGAGGACTACTGACCAAAAAAAATGCTTTTCAACTTCCTCTGAAGCCCTGGATTACAGTCCCGGAGCCCAGGTTTGAGCTCAGCCTGAAGATGAGGTGTTTTGGCAGTCTTTACACCGGGGGAGGGGAAGATGGAAGGGCAGACATGGAGGTGGAGGGCCAGTGCAGAACAGGGTTTGCACAGTAGCACAGCATGATCAAAATAACTGAAATTAAGTGTTGTAGATCAAACAGTAAATAAGTTAAGTGGTCTCAGCCTTAAATATCCTAACCATAATTGACTTAAGCTAGTATTGTCAAGTGGGCTTCCCAGGTGGCACTTGTGGTAAAGAACACGCCTGCCAACGCAGGAGATTTAAAGAGATGTGGGTTCAATCCCTGGGTTGGGAAGATCCCCTGGAGGAGGGCACAGCAACCCACTCCAGTATTCTTGCCNGGGCTTCCCAGGTGGCACTTGTGGTAAAGAACACGCCTGCCAACGCAGGAGATTTAAAGAGATGTGGGTTCAATCCCTGGGTTGGGAAGATCCCCTGGAGGAGGGCACAGCAACCCACTCCAGTATTCTTGCCTGGAGAATCTCATGGACAGAGGAGCCTGATGTGCTACAGTCCATATGGTTGCAAAGAGCTGAACACAACTGAAGCGACTGAGCATAGTATTAAAGTATTTTGATGTCCCAGGCTGGATAACTTTGATACACTTCTCTAGTGTCCTGATTACAAAAGTTAGGACAATAAATCCTAGTTCAAATTTTTAATGTGCATGTCCAGAGAAAGCAGACATCATGACCACAGCCAGCTGTTCCCATACAGGCCCTAATCATGATAACACGCAAGTATTAAATATCCTTCAGCCCCACAGGAGGGAATACTTGAGTAACACTCAATTATGAAACAAAAACTCACACAGACACACACATATGTACTTGCTATGACTAAATACAGGAAGGCTTTTGTATATATTAGTTGATCTGTGATTTTGAAAACCATAACAGAAATATTTTGACTTTCCAATCAAACAAATCATTTTACCACCTCGCACTGTACCCCTCTAATCCCCAAAAGGCTTAACAGTTAAAGGTTGNAGGAAGGCTTTTGTATATATTAGTTGATCTGTGATTTTGAAAACCATAACAGAAATATTTTGACTTTCCAATCAAACAAATCATTTTACCACCTCGCACTGTACCCCTCTAATCCCCAAAAGGCTTAACAGTTAAAGGTTGCCAGTGAAATATTCTTTTGATAAATACTGAAAAATTTTATAAAAGGATCATAAATTTAAAATATTATTTAACATAAGAACAATAATTTTGAATGAGGGCATTAATAAAATTCATCCTTGTTTCTTTAACCTTGGAGAACTTCATTTATTATTAATACTGTATAATGGCTAGAGAGTTATATGGGCTGTAATTCTCCCAAAGAAACATTATGGGTCATTCTTTGATTCTCCTCCTTGGACTCCAGGAGGCAGGCGCTAAGCAGGTAGGTGTTCAGGTGCAAAGCAATCTTGCTAACATTGCTTAGAATCATCTTTAACCCTGCCTTGACATTATTAATTCTATCCAAAGGCCAAAGGACTATTTTGTCTATGGAGTTGGCTATGAAGGAAGTATACTATGGGGGGGAGTGGGGGAGCGGGCGGAGGAATGCAAGGTTCATGATTATACACAAATAATCAAAATCAAATACTGTTAGTCTAAAAGTAGAACTGAGAAATCTGACTTAAAAGTAAATTTTAAAGGCTAGCTGGTTTACATATAAAGTAAAAGAATAATGGCCATGTGTGAAACTCAAACATAGAACAGGACACTGACAGGAAGAGAATAGAAACAACACACACAGTGATAACTCACACTTCCTGTGCGCTTATCACATGTCAGGAACTGACCACACTTTCAACACATATGAATTAATCCTCATAGTAGTCCTGAGGCAGACTACTACCTAGGAATAGAAATGCTAACATCCTGTACTCCCTTTAACTGTGTTACATGCCTCTCAATGTGCCATTTCAGAAGAAATGAGCAAGTATTTATCTTCAGCTGATTAAAAAAAAAGGCAACAATACAACATTTTGGTATCAGGGTGTCTCCCATGACACAAGATTTCAGATTTTCATTTTGATGTGCAAAGACTGGAATGAGGTGGTACTGGACAGAGAAGATAGGGGTAGGAGCCAAGTCTTGGTTTAGCAGAAAAGGAAAGACAGAGGTTTGCATGTAGGTATGGAGGTGGTTTGAACACTCCCATAAATTCCTCTCTCTAATTCACGCCTAAGAACAGGCCGTGATTAAAGCTGTGCCTGGCGCTTTGGGACATACCTTTCTCACGTCTGAACTCTTTGGTTCTGTTGTCCAGGTTATGATTCTAGAAACAGCAAGCCTTGTCTCACTAGAGTTTACGAAATCTGTTGGGTCCATCTGCCTGGCGAGAGACTCAATGTACTTCAGGATTGCAACTTTGACCTGAAAGAGCCAATAATTACAAACAGTGAATACACTTTACACATTTTTGAACAGAACTCTTATTGGTGCTCAGAGAAAAGTACTCACGACCTGGACTTATGTTCCTATACAGGGAGCCTGTAGCAGGGAAAAGCATAGATGACTGACCTGGAAGTCCGGGACAGGAAGGGGCCCTGTAGAGAAGCAGGCCCTGATCCTCTGACACCCCAGGACACTTGCTGAGCAAGAGCCTACTCAGAGGGGCCGAGGGACCCCCAGTTCTGCCACTGACAGAGTGGGCACAAACAACTCTGCATTTTGACTTTTAGCCACTCTAAGCCAGGTCTTGCAAAGCAGCACCGAAGGCAATCAGGGTGATGTTCGGCCCTAACTTCTCCACTGATATCTCACTTGGCTTTAACCTCAGGAGAAACAGGCTATTATTTATTGAAGGTGAAAGTGAAGTCACTCAGTCGTGTCCAACTCTTTGCGATGCCATGAACTGTAGTCTACCAGGCTCCTCTGTCCATGGGATTTTTCCAGGCAAGAATACTGGAGTGGATTGCCATTTCCTTCTCCAGGAGATCTTCCCGACCCAGGAATTGAACCCAGGTCTCCGGCATTGTAGGCAGACACTTTACTGTCTGAGCCACCAGGGAAGTAGGCCTCTTCTAAAACCTTGATGGGAGAAGGAAATGGCAACCTGNAGTGGATTGCCATTTCCTTCTCCAGGAGATCTTCCCGACCCAGGAATTGAACCCAGGTCTCCGGCATTGTAGGCAGACACTTTACTGTCTGAGCCACCAGGGAAGTAGGCCTCTTCTAAAACCTTGATGGGAGAAGGAAATGGCAACCTGCTCCAGTATTCTTGCCTGGAGAATCCTGTGGACAGAGGAGCCTGGAGGGCTGCTGTCCATAGGGTTGCACAGAGTTGGACACGACTGAAGCAACTTAGCAGGCATGCATGCGTTGGAGAAGGGAATGGCAACCCACTCCAGTATTCTTGCCTGGAGAATCCCAGGGACAGAGGAACCTGGTGGGCTGCCGTCTATGGGGGCGCATAGAGTTGGACACGACTAAAGCGACTTAGCAGCAGCAGCAGCAGCAAAACCTTGACAGAAGCTGGTAATCAGAGAACGGACAGTGTACCAGATCTGATTCAAAGGAATACATCCTCCTTCAAATACTATCAGTCTTGTTCTTACGTTTTTTATACTACAAAACATTTAACAGCTAATTTACATGTGTTATAATGTTAATATTAAAAACGTTCTAATAAGACAGCTATTTCAATACATCAAAAATTTTTAAACTGTGAAACAGTAATAACACGCAAATGTTGGTGAGGACGTGAAATAATTGGGAGTTCTCAGACACTGCTGGTCGGAATATAATATGGTACAACCATCTCAGCAGTCTGAAATAAAGTGAAGCATGTCCTTGCCGAGTAAACCAGCACTAGGCACTGAACCAAGGGAAATAGGCACACGGTGCTCATAGCAGATTTACTAATAACAGCCAAATATGAGTCACGTCTAAAAAAGTATAGTTTAAGCAAATTTGACTTCTAGAGGTTGAACTATAAGCTACTGACCTTGAGGTTAGGAGTCTGAGTCTGATCCACAATAAATCGCATCAAAATGTTAAATTGTTGATCAAACGGAAAGGAGTCCCTAGGTTTATAAAAAGAAGAAAGTATTTTAAAAGAAAGATTTCTTATAAAAAGTAATGTAAAATCATATAAGAAACAAAAAAAACAGATTAACACAAAAAAATAGATTAACACATGTAAAAAGCAAGCCTGTTTACCTTTTTTTAAACATTACTTTTCATTTCATATAATACATAACACAGAAAAGTTAGAAAAAGAGAAATATTCTTAGAAGTCCCAAAGCACATAAACTAAGCAATGAACTAAGGAAGAAATGCGTACTTACCTTCTCGGGATTTGTTTACCCTCTTCTCCAGGTACCTTCTGGAAAACTGCTCACATAAGAAAGCGCTCCAATGCCCAAGCCTACCTTTTATACCCTGACGAGGCTGCCCGCAATGTCTATCCCCTGAGGCCTTTGCTGGGTAATAGCCTGTGAGCCAACTGTGTGCATCAGCGCAGACGAGTGCCTGGGGACACTCACCAGACACACCCTCGCCAGCTATAGACATACATAGCAGCCTGTGGCCCTGAGAGTCCCACTCGAGCTCCACTTCCTACTTGGGACCCATTCTGTGTCTTGTCATCATCTCGTATTTGTGATCAACTGAGTAGCCCTGAGGGCTCTTGGAGAATGAAAGTCAGCACCCCCTTCCTTAAAAATTACCCATATGATTTTGAAGTGAAATGAAGTTGCTCAGTCGTGTCCGACTTTTTGCGACCCCATGGACTGTAGCCCTCCAGGCTCCTCCATCCATGGGATTATCCAGGCAAGAATACTGGAGTGGGTTGCCATTTCCTTCTCCAGGGGATCTTCCTGACCCAGGGATCGAACCCAGGTCTACCGCATTGCGGGCAGATGCTTTAACCTCTGAGCCACTAGGGGCCCAAAGGATCCCTTGTTCCTGATGCAGACAGGCCTTCCATGGTGATAGGAAAGATAATGCAACAGAAACACATATTATATTGAGGCTGAGTGTATTGCTCTCTTTAGACTCCCTTTAAGAGACTTTTCTCAGTGTACAAAAATATAGTGAAAATAAAAGGGATGTAGGGTCACATCTATAAAATCACAGGACTGATCTGAAATTTAAATAATACAAGAAAAATACAAAATGTATGGTACACACTAGGTCTTAGTAGTACCATCATTATACTGATTAATAAAAAGTAAACAATCCAACAGCACATCCTTTTCTTCCACAACTATCTGTATCCAGGAGGCTCTGAGGACCACTTCTGGAGGCAAAGCATACTTAGTATACATGATTTAAGTGCCTCACACTGGCTACACATCAAAGAAATAACATATAGAACACCTCCCCCTTTTTCCACAGCAAACAGAGGGTGGACGTCTTAGGCATTCACCAAAACAACGCCAACTCAAAGAAGATGTCGGTATTTCATCTCATGGATTGTTGGGATATTTCAGTGCTAACAAGAGAATGTGGGTATTAAGTAAGAAAGAAGATATTCAAGTGGGAGACAAAAACTACAGGTAACAGAGTGACAAGAAACCATCTACAAAGAGTCTCCTAATATCAAAATGGTCTAGTTCCCTCCTCCCCAACCAAACAGATGTTTTTCCAAAGATGATATACAAGTGGCCAACAAGTACACAAAAAAGTGCTCAACATCACTAATTATTAGAAAAATGCAAATAAAAACTACAGTGAGATATTGTCTCACGCTTGTTAGAATGGCTATTATCAAAAAGAAAGGAGATAATAAATGCTGGTGGAAATGTAAATTGGTGCAGCCACTATGGAAAACAGTATGGATGTTTCTCAAAAAAACTAAAACTAGGGAATTCCCTGGTAGCCTAATTGTTACGATTCTGGGCTTTCACTGCTCTGATCCATGTTCAATTTCCGATCAGGAAACAGACCCCATAAACCATAGTTCATGGCCAAAAAACAAAAAAAGGAGAGAGAGCCATCTGACCTCTGTTCCCTGCAGCACCATTCACAATCACCAAGACATGAAAACAACCTCAGTGTGTTGATGGATGAATGGATAAAGAAAATGTGCTGTGTATATAAACAGAATATTATTTCGTCATAAAAAAAGAAGGAAATTATGCCATTTGTGACAACATGGATGAAACTTGAGGGTATTATGCTATGTGAAATACGTCAGAGAAAGACAAATACTGTATGATATCACTTATCCACAGAATTAAAAAAAAAAGTCAAACCCATAGCAACAGAGAGCAGAATGGTGGTTGCCAGAGCCCAGGGGTGGAGGAGATGGGGAGACACGGGTCAAAGGGCACGAACTTCCAGTTACAGCTATGACATGAATAAGTACTGGGGGCCAAACGTATAGCATGTTGATCATAGGTAATGATATTGTATCATACACTTGTTAAGAGAATGTGTCTTAAATGTTTCTATCACATACGAAACAAAAAACAGTAATTAAGTGAGGTGAAGGATACAAATATTAACACTGTACTAATCATTTAGCAATATACACATGTATCAAATCCTCATGCTGTACTCTTAAAACTCACACAATGCTGTATGTCAATTATATATCAAAAGCTGGGAGAACACGATTTGCCCCAAACACTTGCCTTGTGACATCAAGAGCCTTCTGAACTTTTGCTTGCACAGATCCAAGTAAATCTGCTCCCATTTTCTTCAGTAATTGTGTGAGGAGAACAAAAAGCCAGTCTTGCAAGTCATCCTTATGAATTATTATAAAATCCACAAGGGTCTCCAAAAACATACTGAAAACCTAGACACAAAGGGAAACCAAGTATTTCACATGTTTAATTCATAATTTCCTCCCAAGTCTTCGAAATGTGAAAATGCCCAATTGGCTTTTGCCCAGACTCATGACTTGGGTGACAATGTTGACAACTGGGCACGGTATAAAAGGCAAATGTAGTACAGAAAAGAGATAATGGAAAAAGGGTTGGAACTTACTCTCTGTTGTGAATTCCACCGCAAACCAGGCCATGCAACGAAACAGATTCCATGTTAGTCCACAGTGAAGTCATATCATTTTCATGCAGTTTTCTAAAAGGCCTGAAAAGGCTATGAACTGACAAAATCCTCTCCCCTCCCTCTACATGCCTTTAAAATCCAGTACAAAGAAATTAACTTTGTTGAAAAGTATGAGTCTAATCCTGGAGGCCAGCCTTCCTTCCTTTCTTCTCTCTATATTTATTTCATTATCTAGCATTCAACAGCTATTACTGTAAGGTAAGGGGAAAAAAAAGTGCATACCTATTGCTTTTCATTTCCATCATCTATTTTGATGTGTGCCAATTCAGATATTACAAAGTGTTATCTCTATAAAAAGATATTATAAAGACTATACTAACATTTATAAAAGAGTACAGCTTAGAATAAAATGGACTGACGGCTGACATAATTCTCACCCCATGGTGCGATCATCACTGCTGCCTCCTGTGAGACAGAGTTCACAGGGGCTTATCCCTGAACCAATTTCAGAGACGTAAATGGTAGCACTGTGTACCTATTTGGTTAATGAGTTGTCTTCTGCTGGGACAAACCAGGGATCACAGACTTACTCAGTTATAGCGCAGGAACTATTAACCACCAGGGGTCTCTCGGGAGACAGAGAGAAGTCAATGAGTCCCAGCTGCAGGACTCCTGGCCTAGCACTAAGGCAGCTAGCAGATATTGACTAAACTGAGACCTCCAAACTCACTGTACAAGAGCCTTCTGATGGAAACAAATTTCCTTCTTTATCCTCATGTTCTGAATCAGCAATCTAGAGGTGACAGGTAATAGAAATTTCATCAATGTCCAAATCCACCTAATATCCCTTATGCTATATATCTTACGAGTCTTATGCTTTAAATCTTACTGCTCTTAATATTATCTTACAGAAAATCTTGATCATTTTATCTTTGAACATCTGTGTCGCTTTTAAAAGCAATGCTTCTTGGATTTTATTAATATTGTGAATGTTAACCTCGTTGTGAGGGTCAAAACAGGAATTTTAAGACATGTTTCAAGACCAATACTGAGGAAAACTGTTGTCCCCCAGCAAAAGAAAGAATCCCTGCATTCACTCTTCCCTGCTCCTGTGAGCATCTCAGAAGGGAAAGGTGTGATGTTTTCTGCACCCCTGGCCCAGAGTGGGTGCTCGGCAAGTGCTGAATGAGAGCACAGGCAGGTGGATGACTGACATTTCATGGACAATTTCTACAAGGAGGAAAGGGCAGGAAAAGGGAGATGATAACTGGCTAGGCTTCAGACCATGACAGGTTTCCTTCCCCTAGTAGGACTTAGAAGAGACCATGTTTACAAGGAGAACAATAGTATAAGATAGTGAAAGCTTGCACATCAAGTATCTTAAGATTTGTTTGTGTTTAAGGTTTTTTCAATTTCTATGGAAGTTGAATGGTTCTATGAAAACCTACAAAACCTTTTAGAACTAACACCCCCAAAAGATGTCCTTTTCATTATAGGGGACTGGAATGCTAAAGTAGGAAGTCAAGAAACACCTGGACCAACACGCAAATTTGGCCTTGGAGTACAGAATGAAGCAGAGCAAAGGCTAATAGAGTTTTGCCAAGAGAACGCACTGGTCATAGCAAACACCCTCTTCCAACAACACAAGAGAAGACTACACATGGACATCACCAGATATCCAATGGAGAAATCAGATTGATTATATTCTTTGCAGACAAAGATGGAGAATCTCTATACAGTCAGAAAAAACAAGACCGGGAGTGGACTGTGGCTCAGATCATGAACTCCTTATTGCCAAATTCAGACTTAAATTGAAGAAAATGGGGAAAATCACTAGACCATTCAGGTATGACCTAAATCAAATCCCTTATGATTATACAGTGGAAGTGAGAAATAGATTTAAGGGACTAGATCTGATAGAGAGTGCCTGATGAAGACAGACAGGTTCGTGACATTGTACAGAAGACAGGAATCAACACCATCCCCAAGAAAAAGAAATACAAAAAAGCAAAATGTCTGTCTGAGGAGGCCTTACAAATAGCTGTGAAAAGAAGAGAAGCAAAAAGCAAAGGAGAGAAGGAAAGATACACCCATTTGAATGCACAGTTCCAAAGAAGAGAAAGGAGAGAAAAGAAAGCCTTCCTCAGTGATTAGTGCAAAGAAATAGAGGAAAATAATAGAATGGGAAAGACTAGAGATCTCTTCAAGATAATTAGAGATACGAAGGGAACATTTCATGCAACGATGGGCTCAATAAGGACAGAAATGGCAAGGGCCTAACAGAAGCAGAAGATACTAACAAGACGTGACAAGAATACACAGAATAACTGTACAAAAAAGATCGTCATGACCCAGATAATCACGATGGTGTGATCACTCACCTAGAGCCAGACTTCCTGGAATGTGAAGTCAAGTGGGCCTTAGAAAGCATCACTATGAACAAAGCTAGTGGAGGTGATAGAATTCCAGTTGAGCTATTTCAAATCCTAAAAAGATGATGCTGTGAAAGTGCTGCACTCAATACGCCAGCAAATTTAGAAAACTAAGCAGTGGTCACAGGACTGGAAAAGGTTAGTTTTCATTCCAATCCCAAAGAAAGGCAATGACAAAGAATGATCAAACTACTACATAATTGCACTCATCTCACATGCTAGTAAAGTAATGCTCAAAATTCTCCAAGACAGGTTTCAGCAATACGTGAACCGTGAACTTCCTGATGTTC
>SJYV01005992.1:1232826-1372321 GCA_006410875.1 Neotragus pygmaeus | reverse complement strand
ATCTCACATGCTAGTAAAGTAATGCTCAAAATTCTCCAAGACAGGTTTCAGCAATACGTGAACCGTGAACTTCCTGATGTTCAAGCTGGTTTAGAAAAGGCAGAAGAAACAGAGATCAAATTGCCAACATCCGCTGGATCATGGAAAAAGCAAGAGAGTTCCAGAAAAACATCTATTTCTGCTTTATTGACTATGCCAAAGCCTTTGACTGTGTGGATCACAAGAAACTGTGGAAAATTCTGAAAGAGATGGGAATACCAGACCACCTGATCTGCCTCTTGAGAAACCTATATGCAGGTCAGGAAGCAACAGTTAGAAATGGACATGGAACAACAGACTGGTTCAAAATTGGGAAAAGAATACATCAAGGCTGTATATTATCACCCTGCTTATTTAACTTATTATATGCCGATTACATCATGAGAAACGTTGGGCTGGATGAAGCACAAGCTGGAATCAAAATTGCCATGAGAAATATCCATAACCTCAGATATGCAGATGACACCACTCTTATGGCAGAAAGCAAAGAAGAACTAAAGAGCCTCTTGATGAAAGTGAAAGAGGAGAGTGAAAAAGTTGCCGTAAAGCTCAACATTCAGAAAACTAAGATCATGGCATCTGGTCCTATCACTTCATGGCAATTGGATGGGGACACAGTGGAAACGGTGGCAGACTTTATTTTTGGGGGGCTCCAAAATCAGTGCAGATGGTGACTGCAGCCATGAAGTTAAAAGATGCATACTCCTTGGAAGGCAAGTTATGGCCAACCTAGACAGCATTTTAAAGAGTGGAGACATTACTTTCCCAACAAAGGTCCGTCTAGTTAAGGCTATGGTTTTTCCATTAGTCATGTATGGATGTGAGAGTTGGACCATAAAGAAAGCTGAGCACCGAAGAACTGATGCTTTTGAACTGTGGTGTTGGAGAAGACTCTTGAGAGTCCCTTGGACTGCAAGGAGGTCCAACCAGTCAATCCTAAAAGAGATCAGTCCTGAGTGTTCATTGGAAGGACTGATGTTGAAGCTGAAACTCCAATACTTTGGCCACCTGATGCCAAGAGCTGACTCATTTGAAAAGACTCTGATGCTGGGAAAGATTGAGGGCAGGAGGAGAAGGGGCCGACAGAGGATAAGATGGTTGGATGGCATCACTGACTCGATGGACATGAGTTTGGGTAAACTCTGGGAGTTGGTGATGGACAGGGAGGCCTGGCATGCTGTGGTATATGGGATCGCAAAGAGTTGAACATGACTGAGTGACTGAACTGATGGTTGTTTTGGTCCTTTATCCACCCTTTGACTTTCCTAGTATCTTCACTCCTCTTGTTTTCTTTCTCTAAAACCATCTAACACCTTCAAAGGCTTCCTCCCAAACTCTGGTTTTTATTTAAAATCTAGACTCCGAGTAAACTTTTGTCAAGGGTCTTGCTCTCAGCTTCACTCCTAGAAAGGGCTTGTCTCTCACTCTGGGGTATACTCAGCAGGGAGCCCTTGTCAAAAGGCAGCCCTCAGGCCCCCCCGAGGCATGCATCAGCTGGGTGGCCACCATCTAGCAAATTCTTAGAAGTGGCAATCTATTTGGAGATATATTTGATGTGGCTTTTCAGTAAATCCATTCTATAAATGCTATCATTTTTCTATCTTGTTCTATACAGACAAATTCTACATGAGTACCAAAAAAAATTTATATACTTGCTTATTTTCTTCACTATTGTTAACTTTCTAAAAAGGCATTATAAATCACCGTTACACTCTACACTCTAGCATCCAGCCTACGTACTTCCATGAAGTATGCAAAACTGTTCGCTGAGTGAATAAAAGACTACATCTGATTCTCTCCAGGGTAACCCTTACTTGAAATGCACTTTATTAATGACACTGTATGGACAAGAGAAGTTTCTAAGAATTCTGTCTTCAAAAGATATAACATAAACTACTGTTAAAATAAGTCTGGAAGGGCTACACTGCATGGTGGGGCTGTTCTCCCACTCTGAAGGAGTGTATTATAGAATAGAAAGACATGCAAAGAGGTTACAAGTGGGCAGGTTCTCAGACCTTACCTTGCTGTGAGGGTCAGCAAACATTCGGGTGAAAATCTCACACAATCTTTTCAATTCTACTCGACTAGGAAATAAAATGAAATAAATTTAATATTTAATAAGTCAACACTGAAAGTAGTTACAGCTTCTCTAAATCCTTTTATTTCATTTAACATGTTTTATATAATTTTTATGTAACACCTTTTTTTCTACAAATGAATTAACTAAATTTTAATTTGACGGAATTACACAGGAATAAGAAATCACACCAATTCTGGTCTTGTTCTAAAACGAAACTGAATCTCAGAGTGTGATCACATAAGTTTACACACATGCACATATGGCAAAGCCAGACGCCAAATCCTGCTCACTTCTTTTCCACACGCAACAGATGAAAGGTGGTTGGATCAATTCAGAAAAGCATGTGCAGCGGGGTCAGGCAGGCCTGGATTTTAGTCTCAGTGCTGTTTTAGTCAAAGTACTGTGATATCTTTATACCCATTTCAGTACAACAAACCGCTGCTAACTATCTACCTGCTACAGCGTCTGAGACAAGCACACACTCATTTCACATCAGTGCCCCTGTGACATTTCTTAACCTGAACTGCACTACCGAATCCTGTCTGTACTTCAAAGTTTAATCAGAAAGTGTTATCTTCTTCCCCATACCATCCCCTCTCAGATCCAGTGGTCCTTTTAACATCGCTAACAGTGAATCCAGACCAGACCAACGTTAATCAATAGATTCCTAGAGCTTATTCAATGGATACTTGGAGAACACCAAGAACCAAGAAACTGGGGTCACCAGAATTAAGGAGATTATTGGAGAATAAGGCCATTTCATCGTTTTTGTTTTCTGACAGATCACTAGACTACCAGAGGTGACCTACACTTCAGCAGGAATGTGCATGCACAGAATGGAATGAATAAAGGGGGGCGGGGAGTTTAGGTGGCAGGAAGGAATATGGCAGGGGTCATACTGACTATAGACGGCCAGACTTGAAGCCCAGTGACTCGTAACTCCATGCTCACAGAGTTTTGCAGAGCCATCCATGAACAGAAACACGTAACTAGTCTCACAGCATTGCTTAAAAAAAATTATCGAAAGAATGTAACAGACTATACTTCAAATATCTCTGTAACCATGAGATTCACCCTGCAATCAATAACATATCAGTACTGTCATGGTTTTATAAGAAGCATTTCTTCTTAGATATAAAATAATGGTGTGTCAGTGGTACCTTACATCTGATGAAATATGTTATAGACATGTGTTTCTGGTATATGTAATACATGCCTATTTTAGAAAATTTATGAACTACAGAAACAAAAACAAAAGCAAAAATAATCAATTCTAGAGATAATGCTGCTGTACTACTTTGGAGTTCTCCATTTGAGTGTCTTTACTCTGCATATTTATAAAAACATATTTATGTATACATATTTATGTATACATATGCACATGCACATGAAAACATTTTAGACTGAGACTGGCATCATTTTATCCATGCCTCTGAAGTGTAAATAAACTGTACTAACTTCAGAGTTGTTTTTATGTTTTACCTAAACCACAAACTGTTCTGAGTCTTCTCAAAACACCTACTAGACAAATCTGAGCCATGGTGAACCAAATGTTTCCTAGACCTAATAAGCTATGGAGTGTCTGCCCAATATTTAAGTTCTCTGGACGGCGAAGACCACACCTGAGCCATCCTGGCCTCTCCTGGGCCTGCCCCATAGATGACCACGCATCCGTGTCAGGCCCCTGTGTGTGTAACACGGGGCTCAAGCTGAGGAATCTGGCCTCCCGCCTTACCTCAGCGTTCTCTGGCTCTTCAGCAGGTTCTGCAGACCCAGCAGCCCTTCCTTCCTCTCAGCCCAGTTGGAGCTGGCACAGTGGTTGAGCACCTCAGCCACATCCTCAGTCTGGCGCAGGTAGTGGGGGATACCCCCATTCCGCGAGCCGTACGAGCGCTCCGAGCACACGCTGGAGGCATCGCTGTTGGCATCATCATCAGAATACATCCCGTAGGGCTCATATCTCCTCCTCACAGGCTTCTTCTGCCAGATTCAAGGAGGGGTTGGGGAAGAAATGAAAAGGCAACATGAGTCTTACCACATAAACTCAACAACGAAGAGTTAAATGTAGACACANTACCCATTTCAGTACAACAAACCGCTGCTAACTATCTACCTGCTACAGCGTCTGAGACAAGCACACACTCATTTCACATCAGTGCCCCTGTGACATTTCTTAACCTGAACTGCACTACCGAATCCTGTCTGTACTTCAAAGTTTAATCAGAAAGTGTTATCTTCTTCCCCATACCATCCCCTCTCAGATCCAGTGGTCCTTTTAACATCGCTAACAGTGAATCCAGACCAGACCAACGTTAATCAATAGATTCCTAGAGCTTATTCAATGGATACTTGGAGAACACCAAGAACCAAGAAACTGGGGTCACCAGAATTAAGGAGATTATTGGAGAATAAGGCCATTTCATCGTTTTTGTTTTCTGACAGATCACTAGACTACCAGAGGTGACCTACACTTCAGCAGGAATGTGCATGCACAGAATGGAATGAATAAAGGGGGGCGGGGAGTTTAGGTGGCAGGAAGGAATATGGCAGGGGTCATACTGACTATAGACGGCCAGACTTGAAGCCCAGTGACTCGTAACTCCATGCTCACAGAGTTTTGCAGAGCCATCCATGAACAGAAACACGTAACTAGTCTCACAGCATTGCTTAAAAAAAATTATCGAAAGAATGTAACAGACTATACTTCAAATATCTCTGTAACCATGAGATTCACCCTGCAATCAATAACATATCAGTACTGTCATGGTTTTATAAGAAGCATTTCTTCTTAGATATAAAATAATGGTGTGTCAGTGGTACCTTACATCTGATGAAATATGTTATAGACATGTGTTTCTGGTATATGTAATACATGCCTATTTTAGAAAATTTATGAACTACAGAAACAAAAACAAAAGCAAAAATAATCAATTCTAGAGATAATGCTGCTGTACTACTTTGGAGTTCTCCATTTGAGTGTCTTTACTCTGCATATTTATAAAAACATATTTATGTATACATATTTATGTATACATATGCACATGCACATGAAAACATTTTAGACTGAGACTGGCATCATTTTATCCATGCCTCTGAAGTGTAAATAAACTGTACTAACTTCAGAGTTGTTTTTATGTTTTACCTAAACCACAAACTGTTCTGAGTCTTCTCAAAACACCTACTAGACAAATCTGAGCCATGGTGAACCAAATGTTTCCTAGACCTAATAAGCTATGGAGTGTCTGCCCAATATTTAAGTTCTCTGGACGGCGAAGACCACACCTGAGCCATCCTGGCCTCTCCTGGGCCTGCCCCATAGATGACCACGCATCCGTGTCAGGCCCCTGTGTGTGTAACACGGGGCTCAAGCTGAGGAATCTGGCCTCCCGCCTTACCTCAGCGTTCTCTGGCTCTTCAGCAGGTTCTGCAGACCCAGCAGCCCTTCCTTCCTCTCAGCCCAGTTGGAGCTGGCACAGTGGTTGAGCACCTCAGCCACATCCTCAGTCTGGCGCAGGTAGTGGGGGATACCCCCATTCCGCGAGCCGTACGAGCGCTCCGAGCACACGCTGGAGGCATCGCTGTTGGCATCATCATCAGAATACATCCCGTAGGGCTCATATCTCCTCCTCACAGGCTTCTTCTGCCAGATTCAAGGAGGGGTTGGGGAAGAAATGAAAAGGCAACATGAGTCTTACCACATAAACTCAACAACGAAGAGTTAAATGTAGACACATACACACACACACACACACACACACACACGGGCACATGCACCCACACCTTCCCTTTGCTTACAGATTAGGGAAATGGAAACAGAACAGCAGACTTCTGGTAGCTAGAGTGAGGAGTAAGCACCGCACCGACAGCAGAGGAAGGAGCGTGATCTCTGGTGCGGTGTTTGGCCCTCTCAGTAACATGGACCCGCGGTGTGACTTCAGAAAGCCTCCTAACCTTTCCCTGAGATAATACTGATCACCCTCTCACACGCTTGTTGTCAGGATTAAGTGGAATTATATACTAAACAGCCTAGCTCAGCATCTGACACACTGAGTCTGTGAGCCCACCACCCTTTCCCAACCAAAAGCAACCTGTCTTGAGCATGGTCTGTAAGTAAATTTGTTTGAAAATTCATGCTCCCTTAAGAACACCTGACACTGAAATGTCAGTGGTGCAGTGTCCTATATAAAAGGATTCTCAAAAGATCTATACCATTTTTATTAATGACTTACAGTTTTACAACACTAATAGGCCTCCTTAGACTAGAATACCCACTTTATTCATGTCTCTTACTCTGAATATAAAACTATTAGGTTAAATCCCCAAATTATATAGCAAGAACAATATAAAACAGATAAAATTTAATTTCCCTAAGAGGAAAACAAGTAGCTACGGGCTGAAACTGCACCAATGTAACTTCCTAGGAATGTGGCTTGTACATACATCACAACTTACCTGGGACAGCTCTGCCCTCCACCTACTGTCCCCACATAATTATTAATGGCACACTCCCTCACACTCAAAAGTACCCTCGTTAGGATGATAATTATACGGCCATCTCACTTATACATGAACTAGATTCCTAAGATACGAAAAATACTGTATGTATCCACTCATGAAATAATAACAACGTAAGAGACAAAACCTAGGTTAGTAAAATGAAACACTAGTAGGATAACGGGCAGAACTTGATGTTGGAAAACAATGTTCAATCACGCATGAGATATGAGCAGTTTTATCACTAGCAAAAGCACCACTAGTTTCCACAAAATCACAGTTCAGAACGGAACTTCTACACCAGGCTACATTTTTGTTGCTTTACCATCTCCTAAAGGAAATATACTCACAACAGAAAAAAAAAAAAGTTATAAAACAAAAGTTAAAGCACTGGTACCTTGCTCCTGGAGTCTCCTAACAGCTGTAGGCAGGAAAATATTGAAGGATGGGGAAAAAGCATAGAGAATTATGTCAGAAGCATATGTGGGGATTGTTCTTGCAACAAAAGTGTACAGCAAAACATATATTAGCAAACTAAAAATACAGGTTAGCAAGCAATTCATATCAAGCAAATAACAAAGAATGCTTTCACAATGGCATTTCCTAACCCTCTTGCACCTGCTATGAGACCTTCCAGCATCTGCTCTATAACTCTTTGCTGAAACTCTCCCCACACCACTGAGGCACATCCCAAATGTTGCTATTAACTCTGTCGTCTGCTCCTAGGAAAGCTTCTGTCCCAGGACTTCCTTTCTGCGAGGCAGGGACTGAGAACCATCCTGGCGCTGTCTTCTGAAGCAGATCATGGGGAGAGACCAAGAGGTTTGCACAAAACGTCATAAGGGCAGTAGGAGTGTAAGGAGAGCCAGAACGCAGAGAAAAGCCCAGGTCAGGCAAAGGCAAAGGCAAAGCCCAGACTCGCGAGTCCCGCTCTGCCTCCTGGCACTTTGTGCCCTGTTCTCGGGGCAGATCTTTAAGGAACAAGGAGACACGGCCCTCCCCGCTGCCCCCACCCCAACCCAAGTGCTGTCTCACCAAGGGCTTTAAAGGCACTTCCATCACTTCTCACCCCACTGGTTCCCACTTCTTAAAGTCCCGGAATAGGTAAGAAACAAATTCCAAATGCTGCAACTTGGATGGAAAACCGCTTCATAAACTCTCCAACTTGCGACTCTTGCAGTCCTACTTAAAGCAATTATCCTGAACTCCAGTACCTGCCAGGAAGAGTCCTTCCACACCCAAGGCTGATGAACAGACCTAGTGGGGCAGCCCTCGTCAGGAAAACACTAGGAGACTGGAAGACTGCTTGCTCACAGATGTTTGTCAGAGAAACTTGGCTGAGCAAGAATAAATGAGGGAGGGCCAGGAGGGATGAGAGGTAGAATCCCTGAAGCCACACACTATAAAGTTTTGATCAAATGAAAACAGGGCTGGATTTAAAACCTCAGGGTCTGAAAGCAGGGTATTATAATGCTTTTCTCTTGAAACAGTACAAGTAAGACCAGAGATCAGACAGTACTTTAAAGCATGTCTATTTTAAACGCTGAGCACATAAACCAGAAGAAACGAGAGGCTGTGATACTACCAGCTGAAATGCATCTTTATAAGGTAAATTGACCACAAGCTGATTCTACTGAGGAACTTTTTTCTAGAAGCACAAATTTAAGGAGCTCTAATCACTTTATATTGCTTTTTAAAATATTACATTATAACAATGCAAGAAAAAACATACTTCACTAGTGTTTCATATCCTCAAAGAGTTTATCTTAAAATCTGGGAAAGTTTCTGTAAAGAATGACTTAAGGACTCTTTCAAACAAATAAAATCATACGGAACAACTAGTGATTGTAATGGAATAAATGCAAGAGTTTCAAACCACAAAGACCTGCTATTATACAATGATGTGCTTAGGCTATGCCATCAAAGCCCGTAAAGCAACAGAAGCAAAAGAAGGGGCAAAAAGGAAATGCTGAAAAAAAAATGGATAAAAAAGGAAAAGAAACCCAATGACATCAGAGAAGCCTGATGTCATCCAACCTCCATGTTACTGAAGAGCAGAGAAGACACTCTTGACGTTAACGTGGCTCAAAAGGCCAGTTTTCACTTACGTACAGAGTTAAACATTTAAGAAGAAAGGAATAATAATCTGAAGTTACCCAATATTTACACGATCTCAAAGAGTACCAAAGAAGACTTAGTGACCTGATTTGGATGCTACTTCCTGTGAAGACAGAGAAAAATGTAGGTCAGTAATTCAAAGGGATTCCATACACATCGAGCCTCTTACCAAAGCATCAGCAACAGCAGCTTCCAGATCTGTACTGGTGCTCAGAACCCGCATGGCATTCACAGAACCAGGAATTCTTCCTGCCTGGCCAAGCCCAAAGCGGTCTAGGTAAAAAACAAAAGCAAAAATATATGTCATTCAAATGGTTTCATTTCTTTGCAATGGCCCTTGCCTCATCCCATACTGGACAGAAACACTGAAAAATCTCTGGCCAGTTTTCACTGCAGTTGGCTTGTAGTTTCAACTACACTTGACTTGTTTACCAGTGGCAGAGGTTACAACGTTCACATTTAATATGACTGCATCCTGACAATTGAAATGGTTCTTTAATGATATATTATTTTGGAAAAGTGCTGAGATATAGGCTGGAGGGAACTTATAGAAGGTAACTGGGCCATGAGTTGAGCCTTTTCATCTATTTAGCATTCTCTCTAGCAGCAAAAGAAGCGCTGATATTTGGTCAAACTAATTAGAAAGCTCTATGGTTTGATAAATGAGTTTTAATGCAATATGTAATAAACAGATAAAATTTGAATCCAACGTATTACACTGATCTCTGTGAAAATTTTCATTACTGTCACTACTGTTTGTTATTAAGGTCAATTAATTTTAGATATCTGTTCATCATAATGCCTGTGTCACCAAAGTTTATTTAAAAATCAATATATTAAAATTTTTTAATCTTCACCACAAAAGCTAGTATCCTCATGCAAAACATTAATCATTCAGATAATATAAATTTTTCCAGAGTCCCTCAAAGGATTTTTAAATGATAATCTTTATATGTGTGAACAAAATGGACAAAATGCAAAAAATTTTCCAATTTTAGTGGTTCAAATAACTATTATAAGCTTATTAATGATCATGGACAATAAAGGCTTTTTTCTTTGGCTGTTCCATGAGGCTTGCAGGATCTTAGTTCCCTGACCAGAGATGGAATCTGCGCCTCTGGCAGTGAAAGCACTGAATCCAAAAAGACTAACTTTTAGAAGTCCCTTTACATGAACTGTCCAGCCTTCCTTCAGAAAGGCTGAGACTGAAGGCAGGAGAAAGTCAGTGTAAATTACACTGGTGAGGGTATCCAACCACTGGTAAGGGTTTTTCCCTTCAGGACGGGGCTTTATTTGGATGGATTACTCGAAACTCACTACCCTCATGAGTCCCTGCTGCTCGCTGCTGTGGCAGCTCAAGACAAAGCAATCCAGTAAATGACTCTTATTTAAAATGTTAAGATTAAAGACACTTTTTAACAAGTAAGACACTGTTTGGACAAGGAAAATCTCTGTATTTGCCATTTTCTAATAATGAAGGCATTTGGTGGGGGGGAGAGAGACAGAAAGCTAAAGTCTGTCTTACATAATTGATCTTTCGTATAAAATGATATATTTAAAATTTGGATAGGTAAACAAGACATCATCTACAACCTGGTGAACTTTAAAAGTTTATTTAGCTTTTTAAAATTGTCAGTTTTGAAACATATCTTCCACTGCCACAGAATGGGGGAAAAATTTAACTACTAGTCAAAAGTTACACAATTATGAATTTTTATAGAGAAACAAAAGTTGCATGTTATACTATCCCCTTTTTTAATGCAGTTGTTGATTAAACTGAATTTCATCATTATGTGTATGTTTAAAAGGTGATATGCTGTATAAAATCAATAATATCTCTCTATACAATATAAATTATCAGTTCAAATATGAAACAATTAGAAATTTGAGATTTAAGATGCACAGTTTTATAAATGATCATTGTTCAAGTCTTTCTCTTTTTTCATTAAAAAAGGGTAGATAGTAAGGGATTTATGAGTAACAGAATGAAAATAACCCAGTTATAAGCCATTTAGAAATTACCCAGCATAAACTTAAATAAAACATAATCTTAAAAAAAAAATAGATCTCATGCCAGCAAACCTTGCTCCAGTGATAAGAGTGATTCTTCAGACACAAAATTAAAACTGTAAGAACAAAGCAATTATTCTGTGCTTCTCAGATGTGTATAGCTTCATCACACATGGTGACTGCAGATATTTATCATAGATAACTGAATTTCAAATCTTAAGGGGAAATGTTTGGAGTGAAGAAAATGTATAAGCCTTTTGTTTTCACCAGACCCAAATCTACTCTATGTTCTCTCTGGTACCATTCAGTTTCCAAGAGATGGATTCATATACTGTGCCCTCTGCCTGGCCCATAATCTTTAGGGGAATGTCCTAATCAAAGAACACATAATAAAATCATAGGTGGTTCATTTAGAGGAAAAAACAGAGACACTAACTCAGTAAACTGGTCATAGTTGTCATCATCAGATTTAAAAGATGATGCCTCGTACTCAGTTGATAAAAATGTAGTCATGAGGGATTATTAGTTTATCAAAATGATGCCAGTTAAATCTGGCAGATTGAGCATTACTGTATGCTTACTTTCTGCCCTAATGGCCAACCAGGGCATTTGGGTATTGTTAAAATGGGGTTGAGACAGTGTTTTGGGTCTGCAGGCTGCAAAGGCTACCTTTGGCCTGACTTGATTATCGTAATAATGACTTGTTTTTCCATAAAAGTTTCAGGGCAATCAACTTCCTTCAGTCCATGTGAAATGGGGTATGCTATAATTGAACATCTGGTCACTAAATAGTACCTCCAAGTAATGAAAACTGGACAGGAATAACTAGCATTCATAGACACCACTTTATTGGGAGCAAAGACTGAGAGACAAAGGCCTCTGTTGGATGAGGTCCATACCCCAATTCTCCTAGGGACACTTCAGGACACCTATCTGGGGCTCCTGCTTTCCTGCAGGAGGGACTGAAAGCAAGGGTGGAAGTGCTTCCCCATCCTTCTGTTTTAACATAAATGTGAACAGTAGATAAATGATGTTGTCAAACAAGCTACAAAGCATCTATAGCCTATTAACAGAACCATAAACATTCAACAACTTAAAAAAATAGAAGCACACTGAGGGGGGAAAAATATGAGGTGCGTCCATGCCAATTGCTAGTGAATAAGATGGGAACAAATGTGACAATGAGCGTGAGACAGGCATGCATGAACACGTGTTCACCTGACTGCCCCACAGAGTCAGCCGTGGCGAGAGCACTAGTGGACCTGGAATGACGTCGAGAGGCTGCAGGTAGAAGGAACGGCAACACCCACAGGGTTAACACATGAGAACCTCAGACAGCAGCGGCCACAGGCCGGAGGGCACGGGGGCTGCCCCCACACAGCCGTGCTTCCTCATGAAGAGAGATGGTGTTGGAGATGAATGGACAGCGAGCGCCGATCCCCGGCCTGTGCACCCAGCGGCCCACACCTCAGGTGCACATCCGTGACAGGAGCCATTAAGGCCACCGTGGCCTATGCACAGGAAGGGCGTCAGGGGCCACACCAGAGGGCCAGCAGCAGCATGGGCTACACCTCTCGTCGGTATGCAATGCACACGCAACCATGCACCACGTACAGAAGCAGAGAAGTTCACGATGTTCCCAACAGAAACAGCATGAAGGCACAAGAAGGGGGCTTTATATAGAAAATGGATAGACAACAAGCTCCTACTGTACAGCATAGGGAACTAGGTTCAATATCCTGCAATAAACCATCATGGAAAAGAACATGAACAAAAGAATGTCTATAAATGTATAACTGAGTCACTCTGCTGTATAGCAGTAATTAACACAACCCTGTAAATCAACTATACGTCATTTAAGAAAGTAATAAAATACTTTATGCTTCACAGAACAAAAATTGATTGATTTATAAAAGGGGGGGTCAACAACTGTAATTCCACTTCCCCTAGTCAACATGTTTGTTGTTCTGTTGCACAAATATCCTATTTATTAAGTACCTCATTGTTTAACTGTTGGAAAGTTAGCTGCAGTAAGTTTAACAGCCTTCCTTGGAGAGGCAGCTCAGGACCCCGGTTGTGAGCACCAGCTCTGTGACACATGGAGGGTGGGAGAAAGCAAGGTCCCAGTCAGATCACAACTAATTGTGTGGGCCTCAGGCAAAGTACTAAACCTCTCTGTGTCTTAGTTCTCACCTGTAAAAGGGGGCTAACAGTGGTACCCTCCTCTTGGGAGTTAAGAGAATTAAGAGAGCTTATACATCAAACACTTGAAACAGCGCCAGGCACAGAATAAACTGTGGTAGCAATGGTCAAGCATAAAGTCTACACTTAGATGTTAAATATTATCTTACTAGCAAGTACTCATAATAATCACATCAATACATCAATCTGAGAAAATATATACCAAACTCCAGACTCGTGTGGAGGGAACGACTTTTAGAAATGATTATGAAATACAGGCTTGGGTCCAAACCTGAATTTATTGACTGGAGTACCACACAACATAAGGCTTTTTCTTACCTCAGCGGGGAAAAAAAAGTAACATGCTTCTAATCATTACTCGGAAAGAACACAGCGACTGCGACACAGGAAGTTCACAGGTTTCCCAGAGTGACACTAAGCCGTGCTGCCTTCCACCTGCATAACCAGAGCCCAGAAACCTCAAATGCTAACACACAGCTACTCACGGAATGGTAAAGCCTCAAACTCTTCAATATAACTATTTATTTAAGCTCATGCCACTTTATGAAACAGGCGTATCTGCAGGATAAGAGATACTAAATAGCAAAGGTCACTTGGTCAGTGAGGATAAATTTTTATCAGCATGCATAAGAAAAGGAAAATCCCTAATTTCTCAAGATGCACAAAAATAAGTCAGCAAGCTCTAGAACAGATATTACAAAATAATCACTTTCCTTAAATAAGGAAACTGACAAAATATTGTGTAAGACTGAAACAAACTACTCATTTCTTAAACAAGCACAATGGTATCATATCCTGATGGTTTAAACTGGAAACAGTGTTTAAGCAACACCTGATCTGAAGATTCCTTATGAAGCTGTCCTTTGGTTCTGTTTCAACAGAATATTCTATGCAAATATGTCATGTAATGAGTTCTTTGTCACGTACTCAAGTGAACATCCCACAATGGAATCCAAGTGGACCCACTTATGTAAGTAAAAGCCTCACTGACAGCAGAGTCCTAGAGCTCTTAATCTTCTCAAAAGTTGTTACCGTAACCATTTATATATATACTAATATATATTAATATATATAAATGGTCCAAAACAAGTTTTCAAGAAAAACACAGGATGTCCTAATGGTCCAGTGGTTAAGAATTCACCTCCAATGCAGGTGACACAGGTTTGATCCCCGGTCCAGGAAGATTTCACATGCCACAGGGGCCCACGTGCAGTAACTACTGAGCCTACACTCCAGAGCCCATGCTCTGCAACAAGAGAAGCCACTGCAATGAGAAGCCTGTGCACCACAACTGGAGTAACCCCCACTCACTGCAACTAGAGACAGCCTGCACAGCCACAAAGACCCAGCACAGCCAAAAACTACAAAAAACAACACAACCCCACAAACTCAAACCCAATATGCAGTCACCAAAACAGTTACTCCCGTTCCTTTTCTTTTAAAAAGTGAAGGTTGGCTATATAAATTGATTCAAAGGGGCACTAATACAAAATCTCACTAATTTATAAAGGGGTACAAAATGAATATTACAGTGAATGAGAATAAGAAGGAAACATCACACCCTCTAAAGGGCACAGGAGGTTCTCTAAGGGGCAGCAATCTCTGGGGTTTGCACATGAACTCTCAGGCACTCTGGTCAAGCCTGGAAACACGGCCAAGCAGAGTACTTTCTCCGTACCTGGGCCTGGGGAGGCCTCAGAAAGCATTCAGCTCACTCTGGAGGAACGAGAGAAAGACGGCTCAGATGAGGTGGAGGGACAGCCAAGCTCTAAAGCCAGAATTGTGTGATCTGGAGAAGGTGGACTCTTCTCCCAGTCTCGGCTGTGTCATTTGTAAAAGAGGGGCGACGATACCTGTCCCAGAGGCTGAACAGGACCCACAAGGGTGATGTGCCCGCTGACTGCTCAGAATGGTGCAGGGACATACAGGCACTGCTGCTGTTCTGAGCTGGACAGAAACTTTATAATCAGGTTTAACTCCCCCGCTCCAAACAAGGCACGGTCTAAAACTTGAGCTGAAAAGATGTTAACTCCTGCCCTGACCACACAGAAGACCATGCTGGTGGCTACAGATTATCAGAAAGAGAAGCACCCACAGCCACATCTCCAGCTGTGGTAGCAACAATGACACATACCACAACCCGGGCTGTCCTGAGTGGAAACTAGGAGCTGGGTCCCTCAGCTCCTCAGAGTCCAGTGAGGACCTCAAGAGTCCAGCACCTCTTGGCTGGGCCACACAGCACATGCGAGGGTCACAAAGGCTGCTTCCATGGGCAGTAACAAACACAGCAATGACCGAGTGAAATAAAAATACTCAACTGCCTCTAAGAGACAAAGTGACCAATAAACAGACTGCAGTGTTCAATTCTAAGTTATTTGAAAGGCCAAATCATGAACAAGGATGCATACACAGCCATAATTTGAAAGGAAAAATAACCAGTTCTTACAGAAAAAAATCATCATTGTTGCCCCTGATTTTTTTGAGGATTCTGACCTAACACTTCAGACTGCTGTGCAAGAGCTGGGAGGGTCCAGGTAATCTGTGCCCCTCTCGGGCCCTTGTGCTCAGCAAGTAGGACATTCACACAGGTATCTCCTCACCAAGTCTGGTGGACTGTTTAGAGGGCCCTGCATCTGTTTTCCTGCTCTGAGAACTCCACGAAGGACAGTGTTCACGAAGAAATAGATTTAGATTTTAATTATTGATTTAGGGGAAAAAAAGATCTGGGGAAGAAGTGTATGATATCAGAAGGAGACAGGGGAAAATATTAAGACCTAGTGCTTTTGCTCCACCATCCATCTTTCATAGTGACATTTTTATATTTGAAAGACCTGCCTCATGATTAGAGTCAAAATAACAGACTGTTGAAGTTCACAGCTCCAGATAATCACTTAAGGCCTAGGCCCAAGCATTGTAAGATGCTTTCTACCTTGCTTGCCATGCTTTTCAGGACAAAAATAGGCAACGTACAGCACGGAATATGCCAAACCACTAGAACACAACCACTGAAGAACACAAAACGTTTCTTTTTTGTGAAAATGTGTGTTGACAGTGCAAAGTGGAAAGGTACATGTCCGTTTCAGAGAAAGGCAGGATTGTTAAAACTAAATAGAAAAAGTAAATTCAGTATCTATAAAGGATACATGATTCTCCTTTTATCTTGTTTTTCCTGAATACTAGAAATTGTTGAAATACAAATTCTGGCTATAGGAAAAACTGAATGGGGGTGTGTCAGACAGCTCCAACTGGCACCCAACTGGTGATCAGAAGTAAGTACTTATAATGTACGGCGGCCAGCAAATATTTTGATTTTTTTTGTCCTCGGGTGGCAGTGGGTCACAAATATTAAAGAGCCTGTGGANAGCCACATCTCCAGCTGTGGTAGCAACAATGACACATACCACAACCCGGGCTGTCCTGAGTGGAAACTAGGAGCTGGGTCCCTCAGCTCCTCAGAGTCCAGTGAGGACCTCAAGAGTCCAGCACCTCTTGGCTGGGCCACACAGCACATGCGAGGGTCACAAAGGCTGCTTCCATGGGCAGTAACAAACACAGCAATGACCGAGTGAAATAAAAATACTCAACTGCCTCTAAGAGACAAAGTGACCAATAAACAGACTGCAGTGTTCAATTCTAAGTTATTTGAAAGGCCAAATCATGAACAAGGATGCATACACAGCCATAATTTGAAAGGAAAAATAACCAGTTCTTACAGAAAAAAATCATCATTGTTGCCCCTGATTTTTTTGAGGATTCTGACCTAACACTTCAGACTGCTGTGCAAGAGCTGGGAGGGTCCAGGTAATCTGTGCCCCTCTCGGGCCCTTGTGCTCAGCAAGTAGGACATTCACACAGGTATCTCCTCACCAAGTCTGGTGGACTGTTTAGAGGGCCCTGCATCTGTTTTCCTGCTCTGAGAACTCCACGAAGGACAGTGTTCACGAAGAAATAGATTTAGATTTTAATTATTGATTTAGGGGAAAAAAAGATCTGGGGAAGAAGTGTATGATATCAGAAGGAGACAGGGGAAAATATTAAGACCTAGTGCTTTTGCTCCACCATCCATCTTTCATAGTGACATTTTTATATTTGAAAGACCTGCCTCATGATTAGAGTCAAAATAACAGACTGTTGAAGTTCACAGCTCCAGATAATCACTTAAGGCCTAGGCCCAAGCATTGTAAGATGCTTTCTACCTTGCTTGCCATGCTTTTCAGGACAAAAATAGGCAACGTACAGCACGGAATATGCCAAACCACTAGAACACAACCACTGAAGAACACAAAACGTTTCTTTTTTGTGAAAATGTGTGTTGACAGTGCAAAGTGGAAAGGTACATGTCCGTTTCAGAGAAAGGCAGGATTGTTAAAACTAAATAGAAAAAGTAAATTCAGTATCTATAAAGGATACATGATTCTCCTTTTATCTTGTTTTTCCTGAATACTAGAAATTGTTGAAATACAAATTCTGGCTATAGGAAAAACTGAATGGGGGTGTGTCAGACAGCTCCAACTGGCACCCAACTGGTGATCAGAAGTAAGTACTTATAATGTACGGCGGCCAGCAAATATTTTGATTTTTTTTGTCCTCGGGTGGCAGTGGGTCACAAATATTAAAGAGCCTGTGGAGCCCAGGAGAAAGGAAAATTTCTTCATAATTAACAGTGAACATCGAGGTGTGCTATACATACACCTTGTCAGCTTATCCAAAAGCAGTTTGTAGACTGCTCTAAAGAAAGTTTTGAAAGGATTCATTCAACAGAAGGACAGCTGATATTCATGCTGCTTTTCTGATTAACGTTCTTACCCCCAAAGTGAACATGTTTACCTTCCTAAATGTTATCATGATTTTACTTTTTGTCCTTCTTTGAAGTGACTCACACATGGACTGATCCCTTGTAAGATGAAAAACAAGTTGTAGAAATTCAACGACTGCGGATACGCCCTGAATTCACTCAAGTCTGAAGCACAGTGATCTCTGGCTGAGCTTCACCTCGCACTGGCAATGACCTCACAGGTGGGCTTACCCAAGTGACAACAGTACAGAGTGAGGTGGTGCTTTTCCCCTCTGATAAATAAAAATTGGGAAAGCCAAAATCTGAGCATGCAGAGGGGTACAAGGAAGGGTGGCTCAGGAAGAGGATGGAGAGCAGAGGCTCACGGGACGGTGGTGGAGGGACAGAGGCTGGCGGCTGGGCCTGGCGGGGTGGGGCGCTCGGGGTGCCCGGCCGGCGGGTACTCACCGAGCGGCGCGAAGCCCCGAGCAGGGCTCGTATCCCGGCTGCTCTCACGGCTGGCATCGCGGCTGCACCCCTGACTCGTGCTGGGTCGAGGGATACGGCTGCTCCGTGCTAGCGTGCAGCATGAGGGGTTTCAGAGAAGGGGAACAAGTTTAATGAAGACAGAGAAACTCACACACGGTCAGTCACATTCCGTTTGCACGATCATGACATGGCCCATGTCTGGCCCTGCTTGGGCCTCACTGACAACAACAGGAGGGGTGTAGGCAAAACTCAACTTGCTCACTGCCTCACAAAGCTGTGAACTGCAGCAGGAAGGTGAAAGAGCACCTAAAGGTGAGAAAGGCAAAGAAAGCTCTCCAAAGAGCAAACTGGTATCAGAAAATACAACGTCAAAAAGTCTTCCAGAGATGATCAGTTTTCATGGCTTTAACTTCTCCACAAGAGGATAATAAAACGCCATATATGCAATAGGTCCTTAGAAAGATAATTTAATTTGGATTAAAAACCAGAATAAAGGCTCTGGTCACTGAGCTTCATGAACTTACCTAGTTAAGAGGGTTCACTGCTCCCAGCCTGGCCGTCTTTACAAACAGAATTCACAAGGACTGACCCAGCTACAGAACCTGCCTACTTCAAACCAGTGTGTAGATGCTGCAAACACAATTACTAAACCAACAAACATAAAGAATCGAGTCCGATAACCTTCATTCAGTGGCCTTGACATTAATTCCTGCTTTTTCTATGGGAAGCCAGAAAGAGCTGCCTGTCATCCCTCCCCAGGTGCCTCCATTTACCCAACCTCACACCTAAGTCTACGGCAAGTAGCCTGATAACTTCAATACTCATGCTGAAGATCAGTCACTGGCTTGAAAAGAACTAATTACCTTCTCATGTCATAGGATACTAACAAAGACAGAATCCTGTGAAGCCTAAGGGCTAATATAACTTGGCCATAAATCTCCGAAAAGATCATGATGCCCTTATTTTTCAATTCACTTTGAGAAAACAAGAACGCAGTAGTGGAAAAATACTCACAAACAACTCTGCAAACTGAAAGCATGTAGCCACTTCCATGATAACTGATGGAAACAATAAACACTTCCATCTTGAGAGGATCTACTAATTCTGGACTAGACAGAAATGACTTTGTCAGAAATATAAGAAAAAGACAACCTTGATTCACTGATGTGAAAATAGCCATGTTTACTACGTTACAACGAGCATAGCCTATGACTTCAGAGAAAAGGTAGATTTATGGCCAAACTATAACAAGAATGTCTTACAAAACAGAATCATGAAACTGCCTGACTTAGAAGAATGTGGAAGTGAAAAGCCAAATCAACTTCCTACTGTGGTCTCTGCTCAGTGCCAGAGGTGAATGAGACCCTAAAGGTACCTAAGTGATGTCCACAAGCTTGGGTCTGTGCTGGTGAGCAAGGCAAGGTCAAGTGTAGGATGTAAGCTGAGCTGTCAGTCAAAACAGGGCTTCATTTGGGATTCACCAGTCTTCCTTGGTGGCTTAGTTGGTAAAGAGTCTGCCCACAATGTGGGAGACCCAGATTCAATCCCTGGGTCGGGAAGATCCCCTGGAGAAGGAAATGGCAACCCACTCTAGTATTCTTGCCTGGATAATTCCATGGACAGAGGAGCCTGGGGGGCTACAGTCCATTGGGTCACAGTCAGACACGACTGAATACTAACGCTTTCACTTTCAGGAATTCCTAAACTCGTCTTTATTTTGCTACAGTGATGTGGAAGCCCTGGGTTTTCACTCAAAGCAGCACTAACGACTGAATCAGCAATTTCTGATAACATTCTGAACAACTCTTACAATAACAGCCAAGGCAACAGGTGTTAAATGTTTAATTTAGCACCTTAAAAAACTAGAGAGTATCTACTGACCCCTTCAATAAATGACAAGTTGCTTAAAACCTGCAAGACATATTGCTTATCCTTAGGGGACCAATCCCCACTTCCAAATGCATAAATGCCCCCTCCAGCTCCATGCTAACTCAATGATCCAGCTACTCAGCCTCTCCGGACCTCCGCCTCTACTTAGGAAGGTGAGAGAGAGAAAGATTCCCCACCATTGAACATAATGTAGGTACTTCTGCATTCCTTGCTGAAACACATATGTGAAACTCTAGTCCTATTCCACTGCCTACTCCAACACAATCAAAAAGTAGGAAGAGCAGTTCTGATGGTTTTTCACATATGTGCATGCTCAGTTCATCATTTTCTTCTGTTTTTCACATATATGCATGCTCAATTCATCATTTTCTTCTAGTTTTTGCCTGATCACATCTGAATTTTTACACAGCTTAACATGTATACTACAGCAACGGGGTATTTCTGCTCCCCCTGTGGGCTGAGCTTGCTTTGTGAAGACAGTGAAGAGCATGAGAAGGAATAAGCAGACATAATCTGAAATAACAGCAACCATAATTCTTAACAAGGTTTACTGTCCTGGTGTTTGACCCAGAGAAGGGTCTTTCACCCATTTGTGCTGACTGGCTCCTTTAACATATGGCAATAGTAGTATGGAAAAAAAGAATGCTGCTTACAATTCTGTTCATGATTTTGTGCCAAGCTTCATTAAAGTACATGTAGTGATGAAACCAACAGTTCAAATATTGGATAAACATAAGAGGAAAAAAATTCCACTTGTAAACCACTTCCAAAGGAGGATTTAAAATAAGTATATAAAAGTTTTTCAGGCTATAATTAATTAGGTGGTCAAAGCTAAAACACAATATTCTGCATCACTCTTGTCTTTCCATTGAGTGCCCACAATGAACATTCTACATAAGAATCTGTTATGGCAAAGGGGTGACAGACGGAGAAGAGACAATAAAAACACATGTGCTGCCTGAACTTTCTAAAAGCACCATTCTTAGGGAGTCACGTCCTGTGCTTATGAGGAGTGCTGAGAAGCCTGGAAAAAACCATGTGACTAATTTTTATTTCTTGAGCGACACTCTATTTTTATAGTGTTTCAAGGGAAACCCTGACTCTTGTCTTTCAAGGTACTATCCTATAAGAATTATCAAAAGCAGAAGTACCAAAAGAATAACAAAAACTAACAAAACTAAAGACATGAAACATCTCTCTAGTCTAGACATTTTCATGTTCTGGTCTTGAACACAGTAGTCTAATCTAACAGCTAAAGATGACTATTAATTTTAATTTTTTCAAAATATATTTAACCAGGAAGTCTGAGAACACTTTAAACATATATCCATGGAACATTTGGGGCAGAGGGTCCAGTGTTTTATAGACTTTTCAATAGATGAGTTGGACAAAGAAGGGAACCAAAGGCAAACTTCAAAAATGTAACTGCTATAGATATCAGCTATTCATGTGACTTTATCATAAGTAGAATAAAACAATTTACACAAACACTCATCTTATTAGTTTAAGAAGTAATAGACGTCAAGAAGGAAAAACATGGCAGGGTTTGCCTCTTGAGTTAACCAACAGGAATTACATTCTATTTTGCTTAAGAAACCTTAAATGCTAAAGTAGAAGAGTTCTGACATTTTCATCACAGATAAGAAAATTTAGTTAAAAAATATTATTTCAGACAAAAAAGCATAGATGAATCAATATAATTTGCAGACAACTAGAATCAATTCTCAATGCAAATTCCAAGCCTCGTTTAGCTAGGATTAAAACTATTAACTGGTTTGAGGATTACAGAAAGTATTCTTAAAAGATATTCCTAACTTTTTTTGGAGTATTTATATTTAAAGTTGCTATATAATCAATCAAATGTTTATAGACACAAAGCATGTACCCAATATATATTAAATGAGAGAAGAAGCATACACTCTATTACAGAAATATACTAATATGACACTCTATAAAATGGAATCTTTAAGTAGTAACAGAGGAAGAAGTGGAGATACTAAACTCCTACATATTTTTATAATCTGTGCATATATATTATCACAATGTGCAAATGTTTACCTAAAATATCTTCTTTAACCAGAATTGCATGTATGACCTCAAAACTCCACCCAGAACTAATCCTCTTAATGAGCACCAAGGAAACAACTTTCTTCAAAATACTGTTTCAGACCAGAACTCTCTGGAAGGCAACAGGTTCCTATTTAGTTCTTTGTGATGGATGATGTTCCAAAGGACTTCTTTTACAGGCTTATGAAATGCTATCTTTTCAACTACCCACAATACACAGTGCACAATTCACAGTTAAGGCAACAGACTATGAGGTCCTAGAGTTATGTTAGACAATCAAGGTTGGATTATTTCCCAATTTCAAGAAGGCAGTAAAAATGGCATCTTTAATAAAGAGTAAAATCTCCCCCCAAAAAGAATTTTCTAAAGTATGAAACAAATCTGGGTTGCCAAGAAATATTCTATAATCTTAAGAAATTAATTATGGAAAAAGGACAGCTGAAACTTCACACCTAAATTTGAAATCAAATGTATTTCCCAAGCAAAACCAGATCTAAATACACCTATTTTATAGCAACAAATCTGAAATTTAGATATTCCAGTCATGGTATTTTCTCTGGTTGTAGCCCCATTACTAGAGTCAAATAGCTGTTCAGCTCCAGGACCATATGATGTAATGCCCACAGAAAGTCAGCATTGCATAGAATTAACAAAACCATGGCTTGATCACATTTCTTATTTGTTTCAGAAATGTTGGTTAAACCAAATCCTATTGATGCTACTTCATAAATAACTGTTCCTGCCTTCCTGAAGCTCAGGCAGCCCTCAAGGACATTTGTGAGCTGGACCCTACCAGTTGTCCTGCCCCCCTCTCCCACCTACCCTGCCAAACTCCCTCAGCTACCGTCAGAGGAACCACCAGAGGTCCCAGGGTACACTATGCTGCCTCTTGTCTGACTGCTTCTGCACAGGCTCCTCTGTACCTGAGGATACCATTTTCCTCATCTCACTGCCACACCTATCACCACATTATACCTCATTGAAACAACTTTCTCTGGGAAGCCTGCCTTGGAAGGAAATCTGGGAGGAGTGAGGCAGACAAGGGCCCTAGGACATTCCTGTTCTGTGGCCCAGAGCACCCGCCAGAATATCTGTCAAACGGTCTCACATTTTTACCTCTAAGACCACAAGCTCTTTGAAGTCACAAGTTGAATCTATTACATTTCTCTTCTAATTAAAAGGTCTCACAATGTTCCCAATACATCATAGTAAACATTCACGTAAAAGTTGTTGATAAGATAAATGAATAAAGGAGACAGATAAGCCAACAGGACTAAAGAATATAATGCTCTGATTTCACATTAGTAGGTTTTCACTCTTAGAAAGGAGGGGAAAATATGAGTCTGAACACAGATTTTTCACAAAATGTTACAAAAGACTAACATTTTTATTAAGAAGGTAGCATACAAGTTAGCTGTAATAGAGTTAAGAGGCTGTTAAGCTGCTGAGAGTCATTCATATACACCCTATTCTACACACTATTACAAAGAAACTAAATACTACAACACAAAATAGTTTTCCTCTTTTTGATGTTTATGTTTGAACAATATTATGGCAAAAGTAACTACACATATTCTTTGATGGTAAGTTTCACTAGTTAGGTTAGAGAAGATCAAAATCAAAATAAATGTGTATCCCACATGCGTACATGTTCAGTCACGTCAGTTGTGACCAATTCCCTGCGACCCAGGGGACTGTAGCCTGCTAGGCTCCTCTGTCCATGGGATTCTCCAGGCAAGGATACTGGAGTGGGTTGCCATGCCCTTCTCCAGAGGTGGACCCTACAAATTGCTTTTGAAAATTTACATAGGTTAATGGCTACTAAGTGCTATTCAGTGAAAGAAAAAGCAGCATTGCTCCTAACTGGGAAGAAAAAATCCTGCCCATTCTCCCAATTTTAAGGTTTTACAAAATGATTCTCAAACTTAAAAGCCTAAAACGGTGTGATTCTTTCCCATGACTTTGAAGGTAAACCCCACATATGTTTTAGTCATAAATGAAAACTAAACATGCTGCAATCTGTAAAAAGCACACACTGAAATGTCTTTTTAACACAGACAAAATGACATCCTCAGTTCAAAAATAGCTATTTCCTACAGGAAACTTACGACCAGGTTGGGAATGGTGTTTCAAGACCTTTGAGAATTCTTACCTAATCCTATGCGGTTTGGACTTGTTTCTCGACTACATCCCTGACTCCTGGGAATCTTGCTTCGTTTTTCTGAAGAGGGTGTCACAGGTGGGCCTCTTGAGGAACCCCCAGCAAGGCCACTATAACCACTTCCCAACAATTTCCCTGGGGAACTGGATCGGCTGCCAGCTAAAAGTAAACCAAAACAAAATTGAATAATGAACGTAAATCAAGAAATAAGTTAAAGTAATTTCAGAAATCACTTTACACAGTAGTTTTGATCAAATACCAAGAGAACTTTGTGTAAAAATAGTTTTCTAGTTGATAATATCACTAATATTTTTTTAAAAATGAAGGAGCATAACAGAACATCAAAGTATCATAAATATTTACACAGAAGAATGAATGGTGGAATTCTATAAAAATGACTGCCAAATTTGAGATTCAAAAGAACAAGCTCAGGTTCAGAACAAAAAGTCTCCCTATTCTATAACAAATTTCTACCAATAATCACAAAGGTGTTTATTAAATAATTGTTTTGCTTCCTAAAGGAATAGATATGTTAAAAACGGCTGAAAGAACAGAAATGTAACAAAAATTTCTTAAACATTAATGGAGGAAAATGGATCTAAGACTCCATTAATGTAACAAATGGAAAAGGGGGCAGAAATATGGTAAACAAAAATCACAAAATAAAATGGTAGTAATAATCTCAAACATATCAGTAATCATAATAAATGTGACCTGATTACATTTACCTATTAAAAGACAGAGATTCCTGGGTTGGTTTAAAAAAATTGAAATGAAATTCAACTGCATGTTGCTTATAAGAGACAACATATATAAAACAAAACAACAAAATAGAATAAAACACTAAACTTCAAAAAGAAAATAATTATCCTTAAAGATATAATAGTCATGAAACTTTATGCTACAAGTAACATAGCCCTGAGACATAAAATGATAAAAATACAGAGAAACTGAAAAGACCATAATTATCTACATACCTCTCAGAAAGACTAATATCAATAAAAGATTAACATACTAGTCATAAAATGACAGAGCAGTCAAAACCATACAGAAATGCATAAACATACCTCTCCGTACATACAAACGTACAGCCCAACAAACAAATGTACATTCGCTTGTACATTTCCATAAAACTATGTACTAAGTCTCAAAGGAAGGCTCAAAAACCCTACAAAGCTAGAAATTATGCAGAATACATTCTGTAATGTGTATGCAGTAAAATGAGAAATCAAAAACATGGGGAAGGCAGCAGCAGGAGGGATAAACTTGGAGAGATCAGGATTGACAGACACGTACTACTATATATAAAATAGACAACTAATTTAGGATCTACTGTACTAGCACAGGGAACTCTACTCAGTACTCTGTAATGACCTATATGGGAAAAGATTCTAAAAAAAAAAGTAGATATATGCATACATATAACAGATTTCCTTTTCTGTACATCTGAAACTAACACAATGTTGTAAATCAACTATACTCCAATAAAAGTTAAAAAACAACAAAAAAACACAACCCATAATATATAGTTAGCAATTTTTATAAATGGCTAAGTGACTAGATACTTATACAACCATTTCTTGTAAAACAAAATTCTTTCTTAAAGCAAATAGCAAATCTTTAAGGATCAGACCAATATATCCAAATGGCAATCATTAACTTGGGTAGATCATCTCCTTAAGTACAGAAGGCAACAAAATTCACAAATATCAAGCACACATTATTATGCAGAAGAACAGAATGATCCAGAAAGTAGAAACCTTTGAAATAAAACTTACCTGGAAATTACACACAAACGCCCCTCCATAATTCAAATGAAACACCAAAATGACCACTTACAAAAATTACTACTTTTTAATGACTTAACTACAATTTAAGTGAAATTCATTATAAAAATTATCAATATACATTATCATGAAGAACCTATCTTAGGATCTATTAATTTTCCCCATAAAATTGGAGCACACAAACTGTATTACTAGGCTGTATAAAAGGAGAAAAGAAATCCATTTCAAACTCTAAGAATTTGAACATACAGAAAAAATGGAGAAAGATTAAGCTCATAACGAAGAGAGAAATTAATATTGTGCGAGGCACATGGGGTGAGGGAAAATGCAACAAACAAACAAACAAACAAAAAACAGCAAGAAGAGAAATGTCTTACCACCAGCAGGATTAGCAGATCTGGATCCTGGGTTATGAGAGCAGACCAAAGGACAGGCAAAAAGTGGATTAAAAGACACAATACAGAGGTCAGCATGCAACATAGCACAAATGGGTCTGTTAACAAACACATTAGCAAAAGCTGTTTTTCCTAGGTCATGTTCCTCCTTGTTTACTTCTGTATTTGTTTTTATTTTATACACATCATACCGTATTAGCACTTATATTTTATCTGTCCGTGAAACATGGAAACACTTATGAACCTACTCTGCGCCAGGCACAGTGCAGGCAGACTGAGGTAGTGCTGGGCCCTGTCGGGGCAGCACTGAGCAGCTGGCAGAAGTGATGGCATCTTTTTTTTCCTTACTTTTTTTTTTTTGGCCGCCATGCAGGATCTTAATTCCCTGACCATGGCCCCTGCAATAGAAGTATGGAGTCTCAACCACTGGAACACCAGGGAAGTTCCAGAAAGCGACTTACCATCTGTGTTCTATACCATTGTACACAGTGCTCATCATAGGAAGGGCTCCATAAACATCAACAAAGTGAAAGGAACTGCTGCTAACTAGTTTCATCTTAACAATGTCTAATGCCAAATTCTTCAATATTTAAATATTAATTCTCACACAGTTAAATCCTCAGCTATTTAAAATATGCTGTTGTCCTAAATCTAATATTAATGAAATCTACTTATTCTTAAACCTGAACTATGAATGCTAGTATATCTACATTTGTAAAATATACAGATGTGTTCATATTTATGTCCTACTAAAATAATTTTAAAAAATCTGATTTATATACATAAGTTTAAGGTCCAAGCTTGTTCATTTCCTGGTGTTGTCTCTTTCCTGTGAGTGGAATTTGGGGAATAAAATAAAACTGAAGAGTTAAACTGGGTCCCCAATGCAAGGTGCAATATTTTTATAACACTGAAAATTAAAGCTCTATCGTCTCCCACTACAGAAGGGATTTTATTTTCACCACCGCTTAACCAGCGAGGGGCAGGAACCCCTGCAGAGACCAATGCCAATGAACAGCAGACATTAAAAAAACACAAAAAACGATGTTCAACTCTTTCCATGAAAGCAAATAAACTTGTGCAGCTAAAGGGTTGAGACATTTTTTTAATTCAATTGAATTCAAACACACTGACCTATTCTCTGAGTCCTAAACATTTTCTGTCAAGAAAAATTTCCTTGTGATAAGATATGAGTCCTGTGACCTGAGTATTATATCTATCTGTGACTCCAGGCATCACTAGAGTTCAACAGAACAACCAGAGCCAGGATATTACTCCCTAAGCAGAAGTTTCTGGACCACATCTGCACAACTTATGTTGTACTGCATGGTGTAAGACACTAAAAGCATGGGCTTCTGTATCAGACAAGCCTGGGTTGTGTAGCCTCTCAATAATATGACTGACTCTGCACTTTCTTTTCAGAAAGAAAATAAAAGCTTGTTTCAACATGAGGACTCTTAATTATCAAAGGGACCTGAGAAAGTACCTAAATCCAGGAGGAGCTGAGAAAGAACTTCTAAGCATCTGTGAGAGGAACTAAGGATTGGCTGCTGACTAGCCACTCTCCACACAAGCCAGGCAGACACCATCAGCTGACGAGCGCAGTGCTGAGGGAAGGGCAGCCTTCCTCAGGCATGGTTGCCCCGCCCAGGAGGACCCTGACACCCGCCCCACTCCATGTGCACAGACAGGGAAGCCTGTGGGGCCAGGAAGAGAGACATCAGGGCTGGATCTTGGATGAGGATACGCTCATCCCATGCATGGGTGCTCTCACAGGTGACGCTAAGAATCAAGTGGCTTGGCATATACATAGAAGCAATAACGGAAGCGAGGGCAGCTGAGCAAAAGCAAGAGCCCGCACTGGCAGGAGAGAGGAGCAGGGTGGCGTGTTGGCGCGGCCGGCTCGGGGGAGCTCTGAATGGGCCTACTGCTTGCCATGGGAAAGAGACCTCAGCGTGAGCAGTCCCCTCTTGGGTGCTGTTCTTAAATTACATCAGGAGTCCTCATCAAGAGCAAAACAGGTCACAGCCCAAACACATTTCAACTTGAAAGGCTTGAGCAGAAGAAGAGAAACTACATTTCACTGCTTACAAAATTTAAACAGAATGTAAGTTAGCTTGGAAAGGAGACACAGGTAGGCACTGTAATACTCCACTCTGTAAACTTATCCAACATACATAAAGATCATTCAGTGTCTTAGCGTCACCAAAATGTGTTTTTCCTCTAAAGTCGATAAAAATAATACAAATTTTCAACTGCAGAAGTTGGATAAAACTAAGATGACAGACAGCATAAAATATACTTCTTACGCTGGGACTGCGAGACCACTTTGGCACGACTGCGGCCCCGACTGTCGGAAGGTGTAGAGGCGACGTTGGTGGCACTCCCGGAGCTCTGTCGTCGCGTGCGGATCCGACCTGGAGGACAGAGCAAACACAGTGCTTCCATAATGTTTCCAGTAAGTGCGACCCACTCAGAAAAGCACCCAGACTGCAAACAAGGGGCCTGGGCTGAGTCACCTCCAGGGGAGCAGGTGTCCCCATGTGTGGTCTTGACACGCACACATGCACTGGTCTGTGTACACAGATTCTACAGACATGTCAGATACTCCCCAGAGGTACCCATGCACCTATCAGGTGCTTTTGTTTCAACTATTTCAGCATATTCTATATTCACAGTCACTTGAATAATTTTTCCACAATTTTTTAAAATTAAATTTTCTCTCCTGTTTATTCTCTATATAATCTGTCACATTTCCAAAAGCAGAAAAGAATATTAGCTGTCATCTTCATAAAAATACTATAGGTGAAAAAAAGAGTAAATGGAAAAGAAACAAACAAACAAAAAATCTTAACCCGGCAATCAACAAAAACTATAGCATCCTGGACAATAAATATTGTCTTAATAAATAGCATTAAACTTCTATTTTAAAGCATGTATGCCAGCAAGTTTCTAGGTTACAAAAGATGAAGTTTATTGAAAGTCAGTACCTAGAGAAATGACCTAAAAATAATGTAATGTCATAAGTATTTATGAAAAAAATTTGACAGTGTATGTAAAGCAATGTGTTAGTGCTAATTATTAAAGCATGAAACAATATAAAAATGAACTCATAAACAATCAATCATTGATGGTAAGAGTAGAATGATTAAAAAATTAATTTTTAAATTCAGGGATTCTTTGTTTTCAAAGGGACACAAAATGCTCAACTTCCATAATTCAATCAGAATATCAAACTGATAGGGAAAACACAAAACAACCTGAACTCCCACTGGCGTCTTATGTTGTTCAAAAGCACATCTACCTCAACAACTGAGAAAACCTGCAGAAAGGCAATATAGGAAAACAAATTCGAAGCTTGTAAAAGGTTCAAGAAATGAAGGTAAGGAGCAATAAAAGAAGCATGGCACTTAATTAAAAAAAAGAAGAAGAAGAAAGCTAGAAAGAATCAATGACTTTTAAGAGGAATTGAATGAAAGACCTAAAAATTCTAGAATCTATATTAAAATAGTATAGATGTGTCTGGTGGAGAAAGTAAAGTTCGATGTTGTAAAGAACAATACTGCATAGGAACCTAGAATGCCAGGTCCATGAATCAAGGTAAATTGGACGTAGATAAGCAGAAGATGGAAGGAGTGAACATCAACATCTTTACGAAATCAATGAACTAAAATGAATAGGAATGGGTGAATTTAACTCTGATGACCATTACATCTACTACTGTGGGCAAGAATCCCTTAGAAGAAATAGAGTAGCCCTCAAAGTCAACAAAAGAGATCAAAATGCAGTACTTGGGTGCAGACTCAAAAACGACAGAATGATGTCGGTTTGTTTCCAAGGAAAACCATTCAACGTCACAGTAATACAAGTCTATGCCCCAACTACTAATTCCAAAGAAGCTGAAGTCCAACGGTTCTATGAAGAGCTACAAGACCTTCTAGAACTAACACACCCAAAAGATGTTTTTTTCATCATAGTCAATTGGAATAGAAAAGTAGGACGTTCAGAGATACTTGGAATAACAGGCAAGTTTGGCTTTGGAGTACAAAATGAAGCAGGTCAAAGGCTAACAAGAGTTTGCCAAGAGAACTCACTGGTCATAGCGAACACCCACTTCCAACACGAGAGATGACTCTACACATGGCTATCACCAGATGGTAAATACAGAAATCAGACTGACTATATTCTTTGCAGTTGAATATGGAGAAGCTCTGTCTACACAGTCAGCAGAAACAAGACCTGAAGCTGACTGTGCCTCAGATTATGAGCTCCTTATTGCAAATTTCAGGCTTAAATTGAAGAAAGTAGGAAATACCACTAGACCATTCAGGTATGACCTAAATCAAATTCCTTATGATTATACATTGGGAGTGACAAATAGATTCAAGGAATTAGATCTGAAAGAGTGCCTAAAGAACTATAGACAGACATTTATAATACTGTACAGGAATTACAATATTACAGTTTTGTGGTGACCAAAACCATCCCAAAGAGAAAGAAATGCAAGAAGGCAAAATGGTCGTCTGACAAGGCCTTACACATAGCTGAGAAAAGAAGAGAAACGAAAAGCAAAGGAGTAAGGAGAAGATATCCCTTGGAGAAGGGAATGGTAACGCATTCCAGTATTCTTGCCTGGAGAATTCCATGGACAGAGGAGCCTGGTGGGCTACAGTCCATGGGGTCGNAAAGCAAAGGAGTAAGGAGAAGATATCCCTTGGAGAAGGGAATGGTAACGCATTCCAGTATTCTTGCCTGGAGAATTCCATGGACAGAGGAGCCTGGTGGGCTACAGTCCATGGGGTCGAGAGAGTTGGACATGACTTGAACAACTAACACAAGGGCAGGATATAGCCAACTGAATTCAGAGTTCCAGAGAATAGCAAGGAGAAGTAAGAAAGCCTTAACTGAACAATGCAAAGAAAGAGAGGAAAAGAATAGAATCAGGAAGACTAGAGATCTTTTAAAGAAAATCAGAGATACAAAGGGAACACTTCATGCAAAGATGGGCACAATAAAGGACAGAAACAGAAGTAAAAGAGATTAAGAAGAGGGAGATGGCAGAAACACACAGAAGAGCTATACAAAAAAGCTCTTAATAACCTGGATAACCACGATGGTGTGGTCACTCACCTAGAGCCAGACATCCTACAGTGTGAAGTGGGCCTTAGGAAGCATTACTAGGAACAAAGCTAGTGGAGGTGATGGAATTCCAGCTGAGCTATTTCAAATCCTAAAAGATGATGATGTTAAAGTGCTGCACTCAACATGCCAGGAAATTTGGAAAACTCAGCAACGTCTACAGGACTGGAAAAGGTCAGTTTTCATTCCAATCCCAAAGAAAGGCAATGCCAAAGAATATTCAAACTACTATATAACTGCACTCAGTTCGCATGTTAGCAAGGTAATGCTCAAAATTTTCAAGTTAGGCTTCAACACTATGTGAACTGAAGAATTCCAGATGTTCAAGCTGGATTTAGAAAAGGCAGAGGAACCAGAGATCAAATTGCCAACATCCACTGGATCATGGAAAAAGCAAGAGAGTTTCAGAAAAATATCTACTTCTGCTTTACTGACTACATGAAAGCCTTTCACTGTATAGATCACAACAAACTGTGTAAAATTCTTAAAAGAGATGGGAATACCAGACCACCTTACCTGACTTCTGAGAAACCTGTATGCAGGTCAAGAAGCAATATTTAGAACCAGACATGGAACAACGGACTGGTTCCAAATTGGGAAAGGAGCACATCGAGGCTGTATATTATCACCTTGCTCATTTAATTTATATGCAGAGTACATCATGCAAAATGCTGGGCTGGATGAAGCTCAAGCTGGAATCAAGACTGCCGGGAGAAATACTAATAATCTCAGATATGCAGATGGTACCACCTCTAATGGCAAAAAGCAAAGAGGAACTAAAAAGCCTCTTAATGAGGTTGAAAAGAGGAGAGAGAAAAAGCTGGCTTAAAACCCAACATTCAAAAAACAAAGACCATGGTGTCTGGTTCCATCACTTCATGAAAAAAAGATGGGAAAAAGTGGAGGAAAGTGGCATATTTTATTTTCCTGGGCTCCGGACACACTGTGGACGTTGACTGCAGGCACCCATGAAATTAAAACATGCTTGCTCCTTGGAAGAAAAGCTGCAACAAACCTAGACAGTGTATTAAAAAGCAGAGATTATCACTTTGCCAAAGGCCCATATAGTCAAAGCTATGATTTTTTTCAGTAGTCATGTACGGATATGAGATTTGATCCATAAAGAAGGTTGAGTGCCTAAGAACTGATGCCTTTCAAATTGTGGTGCTGGAGAAGACTCTTGAGAGTCCCTTGGATAGCAAGGAGATCAAACCAGTCAANTCAAAGCTATGATTTTTTTCAGTAGTCATGTACGGATATGAGATTTGATCCATAAAGAAGGTTGAGTGCCTAAGAACTGATGCCTTTCAAATTGTGGTGCTGGAGAAGACTCTTGAGAGTCCCTTGGATAGCAAGGAGATCAAACCAGTCAATCCTAAAGGAAATCAACCCTGAGCATTCATTAGAAGGACTGATGCTGTAGCTGAAGCTCCAATACTTTGGCCACCTGATGCGAAGAGCTGACTCACTGGAAAAGACCCAAAAGATTGAAGGCAGGAGGAGAGGGGACTGACAGATGATGAGACGGTTGGATGGTATCAACTGACTCAATGGACATGAGTCTGAGCAAATTCTGGGAGACAGTGAAGGACAGGTACACTTGGCATGCTGCAGTCCACAGGGTTGCAAAGAGTCAGATATGAGTTAGCGACTGAACAACATATCACTATAAACCACATATCTGTGAACTCAAAATCCTCACACCAGCATACAAACTAATTATTCCCATTTTACATAAGGAAACAGAGAAGCATGGGGATTAATTCCTTTATCCAAAGGTTTAGATTCCCATGCATGGCTGGCTGGCTGACCTAAGAGTTAGTCTCCTAAGGAAGTCACCAAGCTATATCCAGGGAGTCACCAAAGCAAACTGAAGATGAAAAACAGCTGAATTTACTTTTTTGTTTAAATTTTTATAAAAGACTTAGACCACAAAATATTTTTAAAATGAGCATCCACACCCATTCAGTTAAGAAAATAAAAATCTTGTGTATCCTTCACCTCAACGTGCAACATTTTTGGTAACCTGAGCTGAATCCCAGTGTTCATCATTCCCTTACATTTATATTTTTAATATACATGGTTTCATAACCAAGAAATAGATGGCATTATTTTATATATTTTAAATGTAACTTTATCATAGGTACATATTTTCCCAAAACTGATGGTTTGGCTCAACATTTGTGAGGTCATTTATGGAAGTGATTGTTCTTCCAATTAAAGGGGAGATCCGTTTCATTTCTCCATATGGCCATGCAACCCCTTTCTCACTAATGTGAAAAGCCACCTATGTCACTTATGAAGCGCTTGTATACACATACGGCTCCGTTTCTCCACTGTCGAGTCTGCCCCATTAGTCCAGGTGTCCGTTCTGTGCGACGTACACTGCTGTGAGCAGCTTTTCAAAACCACCTTCTAAACTGGTTGGGCAAATCAAGCCACTTTTCCCTTCAGCCCTTTGCTCTCTTGCATATGTATCTGAACATGCAATAAATAGACGGGGTGAAAATCTGACTAGAATTGTGGAACCTGGGATTAATTTTGGGGGGAAAAGACAGCTTTATGATATCAATCTTTCCATTTGTTACTGTTTTCTCTATATCACTTTCTTCAGTGTTTTCCTATAAAGCTTTATAACTTTTTCCAAAAGCTTTACCCAATTTTGTAGACTTCTTCAAAAGTGCCTTATTTTTATTATACAGAATATAGTTTATTAAATTATATTTCCTAAACTTGTTCACAAACAAGAATTTTGATCTGAACTCTAGGAATCTTGCTAAACTTTTATTAATTCTACCTATTTATATGTAGATTATTTGGCATTATCTAAATAGAAAACCACCTTCAAACGAGACTTCTGTTTTCTCCCTTCAAACTCTACCCTTTGATTACTTTACCTGCTGTTTTGGAACACACAGCACAATGCTAAAAAGAAGTACAAAGTGGGTTTTGTTATCTTGAGCCACAGTTTTTTGTGTGTGTGTTTTTTTTTTTATTCTGGAATTTCATAAAAACTATATTTCAACAAGTTAACAAAACTCCTTCCCAACTGCTAAGAATTTGTCAAAAATGTTTGTGTTTTTTTAACTAAATTTTTAAATGCTTTGTATTCACCTTCTGATATAAGATTATTCTCCTGGATGTACTGAGCTGCTCAGTACATTCATTTGAATATTCAGTACATATATTTGAATGTTCAAAGCTATAAGGTTTGAAAGTTTTGTGTTTTTTTTTTAAGTATTTAGCCTGGGCTAAACCTCTTACTACCTTACTTGTCTTTCCAAGTTTTTATTTCTTTAAATATCCAGACAACAAAATGGTTTCTTTTCTTAGAACTTTATGGGAACTCTAAGATCTATACTGAAGTTGAGTTCTTCTGATGAGGATCTATGTTTGCTTCTGCTAGTGTCCTATGGAGACAAGCAATTCACAGCCACTTTAAACTGACTTATCTATTTGGATTTTTCAGATAACAAAAGTAGCATAAATTCAGAGCAAAAATCTGCATGAAGACCCAATTTATGGTTGCAGATTTTCAGGGACGATTACTTTCCCTGCTCCACCCAGTAACTGAGGTTCCAATGGGTAGATTCCCTCACCCTCTTCTATTTAGTAGAGTTAACCTCTTGTTCACCAGTGATGACATAGGTCTTGGGTGGGTTCGGGTTTACTTTCTGTCACTCCATGCCCTACGCATTCATAGCAATGCCCCAGGTCTCCAGGATTCAGTCAAAACCTCAAGATGCAAACAAGCTTCGGCTCTTATCTCCTAGGGTTTTTGTTCTTGCTAAAGTATGTAGATGTGTGGCTTCACTGTGATGAGTGATCTGTTCTCAGTTGGGAAGATCATTTAGACTACTGAATTCTGCATACTGCTAAATATACAAGTTTCTTATTTCTTTTAATCACTTAAGTATAGCAACTTTATATTATACAAAAGACCCTTAAGTATTAGAGATTAATTATGTTTTTACTCTTTTGCTTTGCTGTTTATCACTCATCATAGATGTAATTTTGGACTATGAGCTCATACTTGGCATACTTTAATCTGTGAGAACCCTAAGAAACCAGATTTGAGAGTGCCTTTCTCTGTAGAAGTTCAGTGTTTCCAACTGTCAGGCATCCTTGGGAGCTGTAAATGCAGACCACTTTAATCCATCAGGTTGGGGTTTCCAGATAACACAAGTAAGATAAACTGAAAGCACAACTTGTGTGAAAAGAAAGTTTAGTTACAAATTAGGGAAGACTGGTTTTTGCTTTGCTTGGGACAAAGTCAAGAGAGAGAGACCATGTCAGTTTGAAGATAAAAAGGTTTTTTCCCCCAAACCCACCTTTTCAAGGATATACAGTACTGTTAAAATGCTGTCTTAGCGGGAACTCTTAACTCTCACCAAGGTAATTACATGAGAAACCTCAGAGCACCCTTAAAATCAGTTTTTGGAAGTTTAAAGGGCCTCTGTTGTATTGTACTCAGATATATATATATGAAACTATCCATGATATGGTAGGATAGCATCACCAACTCCATGGACATGAATTTGAGCAAACTCCAGAAGACATAGGACAGGAAAACCTGGCGTGCTGCAGTTCATGAAGTTGCAAAAAGTCAGACATGACTTAGCAACTTAACAATAACAACAAGAAGTATATTTCCTTTATTGAAAGAGGTTTAGTTTCAGTAATTATATTAATTTGGCAATATTACTAAAAATGCCTGCATATGTTTTAAAGAGATGATATAAAATACTCTATAGTCTTTAGGAAAAATAAAGTCTACTCAATAAACAAACAGTAAAAATATACTTCTATACCATGACCTGTTAATGACATATTCATTAATACTGTGTTTTGACAAAGACAGAAAGAAGATGTGAATAAAAAAAAAAGCCAGCAAAAGTAAAAGATACTGAAATGGGATATTAGGGGGAAAAATTCTGGAAGGAGAGACAAGAGAGGCATTTAGAGAATGCATGTATCTAGAGAAAAGCAGATCCATAGGAAAACAAAGACCCGGAGGAGAAGTGCAGCCTTTCACTTATGTGGAATGAAGGATCAAAGAACACCTGTATGTCATGGCCTTTTAATGGTGCTGCTGAAAACTGCTTCCAGTCACACTGCCATTCTTTTAGAAAAGCCCTCAGGACAGGAAATGAACCGGGTGTACTGGTTTAACTTGGAAGCATGGTTCTCCCACATTCAACTTAGCAGAAGACAGTTAAAAATCATTCAACAGCCTCCCATCATTCGGGTCTCTGTGCTCCTGCCTGAGCTGGGCACAAAACACTCTATTGCACTCACACGTGGCATTTATGAAAGAAAGTTGGAAAGTTGAGCACTTGTAAGTTTGCTACCTCTAAGTATCTCTCTACAAAAATAACTTTCATCATATTTTTTAAAGATAAAAGTAAAAGAAGTTTAACACTTTTATTTCTATATTTAGGCACATTTTTTCATTGTGCAAAAGGCTAATCACTTAAAATTGCTTGGATAAATATTCAGCAATACCAAATGTTTTATTTCCAAGTAAAATGGAATTAAAATCTTTCCTAAAGAGCAGACAAGGCTGCAGAGTCTTTTTTTAATCATGTAACCTTAATGAAAACCACCAATAGTTAGGCATGGCCGTTGACAATTTAATAACATATAACTTATTCTCTGAAACCATCAGTTAAGTCATCAGTATCCACAGAGCACTGAAGTTTTTTTTTAAGTACTTTAACTCTTCATTGTAAATTATTTTAGAAAAAAATATGAATAATACATTTCCTGAACCCAGCAGTTAAATAAAATAAAAAATAAAAATAAAAACAAGCAATAAGAAGATGAGAATCATTCATTTTCTTCACAAGTTGAGTATCTGCAGGGGCCTCTGTGCCTGCGGGGACTGTTCCAGGGCCTGCTGGGGATGCGCTAGTTCACGGATGTTCAAGTCCCACAGCTGCCTCCACATCCACAGATCAACTGAATGCAGACCGTGCAGGACTGCATGCTTACTGAAAACAATCCACCTACAAGTGGCATGCTGCAAACCCATGCTGCTCAAGGGTCGACGGTGATTGATCGTAAACTCTCTCACAAATGGCAAAACAGATAATATCAATGTTTTCTTCTTCCAAATCCTCCAAGTCACTGAATATAACACACTGAAAGATGACCTGGAAATAAACTTTTCTTCAAAAGTTGAGCTTTGAATTCTTCACAAANTGATTGATCGTAAACTCTCTCACAAATGGCAAAACAGATAATATCAATGTTTTCTTCTTCCAAATCCTCCAAGTCACTGAATATAACACACTGAAAGATGACCTGGAAATAAACTTTTCTTCAAAAGTTGAGCTTTGAATTCTTCACAAAAAACATTTTTTTGGTTAGTCATAAATGTCAGGATAGCTGCTTCATGTGTGCAATAAGGAACCTCCAAAGAATATTTATTTTTCTCAATCACTGTAATGAGGGAGTCACCAGGCTTCAAATGTATTGTCTGAATTTTGAATTCAGAGCTTCCAACTACCGATTTAAATTTCTGCCTCCTGATGCAAGTATCTAGTGCTTGTCCTAAGAGCTACTGTAACAGATAGTAATATAGTCAACGCACATATTAACAAATTTTCAAAAGACTCAAAATGATCCTAAAAATTCAGACAGGAAACTCTTGATGCTAAGTGATGTTCGCTGTGTATGGAGCTTTTCTAAGCAGCCTGCTAAATTTCACAGCTGAAGCAGAGAGAAATGACAGTTGAAAGGGCTCCCAAGGCCTCTATTTTCCATCTCATCATCCAGCCAAGGCTGGAGGCTCTGACCGGCCAGCGCTGTGACAGCCTGGATGGCCCCGGGACCAAAGTCGACGCACATGGGATTCTGGCTAATTCTGAATTCTGTATGATTAAGGGCCCACAGATCATCCTCCACTTTCCTACCAGAAGGAGAACCAGAAAAAGACTTCTTGTCCTCTGCTTCCAGCACAATAACTGAGCAAGCAACCCTCTGACCTTACCCTGAACACATAAAAGAAAACTAAAGGTAAAAGAAACTGAAGGGAAAAAAAAGTGTAAAATCTCCACCGCTGGGTGGAATAACAGGCTGACTTCCATTCTCTCATAGAGGGATATGGAATCAACCAGGGTGCTCTGCAAAAAAATGTGGAAATTCCCACATCATGTCTCTAACTTTCCGTCTCATCTGCGTGATTACTGTATCCTACTCTAGTCCCTGTCCATCTAGGCTGAGGAAATACTTAAGATGCTTTCTTGGAGAAAAAGAAATATAAAATGACTTGTTTCAACTAAAAAATGGAAGAAAACCACACCTAGACTCAGTCTTCTATCACAAATGACGGGCTTAATGTGACACAGGCCTTTTGTCCATTTTTTACTTTGGAAACTTCTCATTTCAAAAACTTCTCCAACTCCAAGAACCATCAGTGGAGCTTGCTGAAAATTCAGGTTCCTTGCTTGTTCCAAACTTAATCAGAATTTTCAAGGGGCAGCACCTAGATCTCTGCTCTTGTAAGCAAGATTCCGGGAGATTTTTATGATGAGATAAAATTGAACAACACTGATCTTGAGACTACATGTCTTTTAAAATTTTCATTCGAATTTTTTCTTTGTGAGTTTCTTAGAAAGCAGTATATGAATTAAAAGCACTGTGAGCTGCACATCTCGAGATAAAACCCAATCTACTCTGCTGGCTGGCCTTTAGAGGGGCTAAATGTAACACAGGAACTTAATCTAGCAGCTCCTCATTGTTAAATCACTATCCTGAGGGTTGCTGAGTCTAAGCCATTACCTTACGCAAATGAGATAACTCTATATTTCAATTATCTGCAACATCATGCTTACTATTAGAGACTTTGCAAAGCTGATCACGTCTATCATGTGCTAATCAAAGACCTGAACTGACAGGAAGAGCTCTGTCCAAAATTCAAAAGAATCAAAAATCAGAAAGCGCCCCTTGAGATCAACACAAAGAGAAAACAACGTGGATGTGAGGATGTGTATTTCTTCCACCAGTTATACTCCTGTTTGTCCCAGAGAACACAGCACAGAGAAGGCATTTAACCCAGGCTGATGAGTGGATGAATGAGAGTAAGTGAACGAATGGGGCTGGCATCAGTGGGACAAACAGAAACAGTATCATATAATTCAGTAGCTTCAGGGGAGAGAAAAGAATTTTTTTTTTAACGTCTAGAAATTACCTACTAAAAAACCTTTACCAGCCTTTAACCTCCATTGCCAATTGACACGGAAACTTATGTTTATAAGAGGCAAGGTCAATCCTGAAAGGCCCACAAAAGCACAAAGTGAAGAGGAGGAATCAAGTGGAGGTGGTGCTTCAGGAGTGACAAAACCTGAGATGAGTCACCTACGAGGTCACAGGGATGCTCCTCCCAGTGTGGGCTCAGAGTGGCACGCTATGGCTAGCACACTGGAGCCCAAATCCACAAGCATAACGACGGAACAGGAAAGGAGGGGAGCGCTCAGGCAGAGGGAAGGCAAGACCCAGTGGAGACAGGAGGAGGAGGAGTGGAGGGAAGCGCGTGCAACGTGTCATGCAGGGGCCCCAGGGAGGGCAAGGGCACCAGGCAACACTCGTGGGGACACACCTCGTCACAGAGACAAACCGCTTACCCTCCGCTTTAGTGGCAGTACCATCTTTAAGCAAATTAAAGAAACAAGGGAAGGGATAACAGGGAACAGTTAGTAACATCAAAAAAATTAAAAAGCAGAATGTTATTAGCTACCAAAAAAGCAAAAGTACAATTTAAAATAAAATTAAAAGGGAAACAAGTTCAACAATCAGCACAGTCTGAAGCAACTAAGTGCACCTTCTACTGAAATCAGCTTAGGAGAATGTGCTTTTTGCCTTCAGAAACCACCACACCAAAGCACAACCCAGGGTCAGGCCTTGGCTGATGGACTGTGTTTTTGATTTGGCCAACCTCATCCTCCTTGGGCTTTGCTGGTGGTTCAGTTGGTAAAGAATCCACCCGCAATGCCGGAGACCTAGGTTTGATCCCTGGGTTGGGAAAATCCCCTGGAGAAGGGAAAGGCTACCCACTCCAGTATTCTGGCCTNCAACCTCATCCTCCTTGGGCTTTGCTGGTGGTTCAGTTGGTAAAGAATCCACCCGCAATGCCGGAGACCTAGGTTTGATCCCTGGGTTGGGAAAATCCCCTGGAGAAGGGAAAGGCTACCCACTCCAGTATTCTGGCCTGGAGAATTCCACTGACTGTGTAGTCCATGGGGTTGCAAAGAGTCGGACACAGCTGAGCAACTTTCAGTTTCATTTTCTCTCATCCTCTGAAGAGTCCCTTTTTCTTGGAACAAAGTATTGCACTAGCAGAATAATGGGGCAGAGGCAGTGAGTCAGCAGCCCCGGAAGCTGGCATAGCAGCACCCAGCCCAGCCACACAGCCCAGCTTGGTACCTGAGTCGAGGCCTAGGGGCTCCGTGTCTCCCCTCATGTGTCTGGACTCTAGAAGTTGGGAAAAGGATCATCAGCTTTACACTACACTCCTACACAGATGTGGTGCGTCCACCTCAGTAGGAGCTCTAACAGCTTCTCAGCAGGACTGTGTTATATTGGGGGGCTGATTTTGCTTGGTTTTTATGGATCTGGACATCGGGAAAGCTGAAGTCAAGCTCTCAGGCGATGGAGAGTGGGGAATATGCCAGTCTTATCATTTGGAAGATCCGAGTGCTTTTACAAGCACCGAGTGGAACCCACAGGGTCCATCCTGAAACAGCTTTAATATGCACCGAAAAACAAGGACTCCTGTTTTCAAACAATGAAGCAAGTACTAACCACAGATCCTCAAGGTGGACCAAGCAGAACTAAAATGAACAGAAAGCCTTCACACAGGACAGACTTCTGACTTCTCTCTTGGTCAGTGATCACACATCCACACAAGAGCCTACACACACCTACGTGACGGTGTAACAGTTAAATAAACAACATAAAAGGAGAGCTCTTATTGGATATGTTCCCAGTCTCAGTAAGATACTCTTGTAGAGAAGACAGGACTGATTTAATAACATTCCACACTATAAACCTTACCTTTTAAACTGATAACATTCCTCTCACAGCCACAGTTTCCTTCATCTTATAGGATAATAGTTTACCAAAGACTTGTATATAATTTCATTTGTCCCTACCACGTATGTTAACAGGTGGCTATTATTTAATAGCCATAACCAATTTATAGGAGGAGGAAACAGATTCAAAAGCTGCTTGGCTTGGCCAAGGTCACTAAGTGCCCAAGTCAGGCCCACTAACTTTTGCTTGGTGTTCTCTCACTCTGCTCCCATGATCTTAGATATCAGTTGTGGAACTGACTCTGGGATTAGTTTGTAAACCACAAGACCAGTAATTCTCAATGTTTCATGAAGTTTAAACCACATTCATTTTCTTAAATCCCACATAAAATGAATCCTGCTAAGTCTCTAGACTTTGGCTTTGAACAACTCTGCTTTAACAAAAGTAAACTGAAATAAACTATAAGCCTTACAAAAGGTGTTCAATCTACCACGCTATCAGACACTAATTCTTTTGAAAGTAATTTTTAAATCTTTTGCAATATATTGTTAGAGTCTGTGCATGCTCCTCCCAGGTGGTACAGGGGGACAGACAACACCCTTTTGTGTGATACATTGTGCTGGTCAGGAAGTCCGCCCGCTCCTCTGGAGCCCCATTACCCTCTCCCTGTGCCCACTCCAGGCAAAACCTCACTGAACAGTCAAGCTCTGCACCCCACCCCAGGACAGGCAGGGAGGAAACCCAGCCTGGCCACAAGGGAGGAGGCTGAGATGCTGGAAGGGGCACATGACACAGAGGGACACACCACTGATGCCCCAGCAGAGAGGACACTCACCCAAGGGTGGCTGTAAACCAGCAGTCAGCACACAGGGTCACTTAACTCTGAAACATTAGCCCTGCAACCGTGAGACCTGCCTCAGTTAGACCTGCTTCAGTTAAAGTTTCTGGTCATTTGCTCTGTAAATCAATCTAATCTGAGGTTAAGTGTCATCTCAAATGGCAGACCTCGGGGGAAGGGTCTCGGGGGTCTGGTTACCTAAGGATGCATAAGAGCCCGGAGGTAAGGCTGCCGCTGAGCTGAAGGGTGCTGTGCTGGCAGCCGAGGAGATCTTGGATTTGGCGCTGGCAGCTGCATTCACGTCGATGTCGCTTCGAGATCGCTGCAGGGACCCCGCGGTGGATGCAGACTTGGTGCTGACTGTGGAAGCTGCAGGGGGAGGAGTGAGCTTTAGCAAGGACAGTAAGGGCTGCACTAGACCTTCAAGCACTGCTTCTCCTGAAAACAAACATCAAGTTTTCACAAAGGTTGGAGCACAGAGCACTGTCCAACAGTGGCTCCTGGTCACTCAACAGAGCTCAGCTGGTGCTGAAGGGAATAACAAGTGACCGTTAACTCCACACACATTCAGAACCATAAGTCCCACAGAAATGGACCACAGTTCTGATCCACAAGAGTAATCAAACAATGAAAACTCATTTGCATCTGGCCAGTGTCCTCCTAAGGTGGTAGGAAGGTACCCTCCCACCCCTGTTTCAGGGANGTGACCGTTAACTCCACACACATTCAGAACCATAAGTCCCACAGAAATGGACCACAGTTCTGATCCACAAGAGTAATCAAACAATGAAAACTCATTTGCATCTGGCCAGTGTCCTCTTAAGGTGGTAGGAAGGTACCCTCCCACCCCTGTTTCAGGGAACATCCCCCTCCCCACTCCCCAAAGCTGCCAGGTCCCATCCCAGCCAGTGCTCAGAGCACAGAAGCATCACACACACAGACACACACACATTACCACACGCGCACATATACACACACGCCCCATGACAGCACCAAGTACAGTGGGTAGGGAGGGTGAGAAGGACAGGTCTGCCTGCCCGAGTCACTCTGACACACTATCCTTGCTCTGCTGGGAACGTGGGAGCACAAAACAAGACCGACCCTCTGCAGAACTGGGAGCAAGAGCTGGCTTCCAGCCACTGCACAGCCCACCCCAGGCTCAGACACCGCAGCCTTCCCCAAGGTGCCCACCTCACCTCTGGAGGTGGTACTGCCAGTAGGACTTCTTTTGGCAGAGAGCGGCCGACTGAAAATAAAGGAACACATCTATTATCAAAAGTGTACTGTATTTGTATTAATACAGGTAAAATGTACAACAGGCAATGATGATCACAAAGAATTATTTCAGACTTTTCAGAATTCTACAGGTAATCTGGACCGTAATCTTAAAAAAATCCCAATTTCAGAAAAGCTTTAGTATTGTACTTTGGACTAACTTTCAAACACATGGCAAGAAGTCTTAGAAAACAGAAATAAAGAATGAAGATAGTAGTACATTCAGTCCCAGGGTTTGAATGCCCTCCCTTTCCAAAGCTGTCTCCAAGTTAATGCTTATATTCTCTTAGAAGATACTTGGTGCAATTTGCTTGTGCTTGTATTACTCCAAAACTGTGCCAGGACTGACATGCATATTTCACTACAAACCACCTGTGGCAGGGATCAGGGACCAAGACCATGGGCCAAGCCACCTGTTTCTTATGATGCCCCACAGCATCTTCCCCAGCACTAGGCTCCATCTGAATTAAGGGGGAAATGATAACAGGCACATATACATTCAAAAGGACGAGCTGCTCGTCCATGTGCTCAGGCAGCAAAATTTTCACTGTAAACCCCATACAGATGAAGAGCATAGCAGGAGCACTTACTTGAGACTCTCCTGGGAGCTGGAGGATGAGCGGTCTGACTGTGGCAGTGACACCACGCTGTCCGAGCTCTTTAGGTGGGTCTGCAGGGCCTTCTGGTAGGAGGACTCCAGCGTGTGGTACAGGTGCTCTGCTTCCCTGCTGAAGTGACTGTGGAAACCCCAGTAACACCTGGAAAACACAGGACACTGTCAGGGACTGACCTCAGCCCCGGGGACCAACAGCCGCAGTGGCGCAAGGGAGCGAGTGAAGCGAGGGGGACTGCTGTGACTCCTCGCCCACAAGCTACTGGCTCTGTGGCTCTAGGCAAGCTACTCTATCCGTCTGACTCTCAGTCTCATTAAGAACATGGAAATCAAAGAGTCTAACCTGCAAGACTGGGAAGACTAGGGAAGACAGAGCTAAAACATCTAGAATTACACCTAGAATGTGAGGGGACCGGTTCATGGAAGCAAAATGCATGTGACACTCCCTGGCTCCAAGTATTTAAAATGGCTTTGGGTTAACGTATAAAAAAAGAAAAACAGGATGATGCTCACAACCACTTAAAAGGTATACTGTGTTATGATTAAAAAACTAGAAAAAAATGGGGGGGGCACGAAATGTAAAATAAGGACAAAAAGAGCACAAGTAGACCATTAACAAATCCATTCCTAATTAAGTCACTTATTCGGGTAGGAACTTCCCCAAATGAGGTTGTGCTTCAGGGTGAAGAATGAGGCCCTCCAAACACTCAGAACCAGGGAATTAGACCTTAACTGAGAGCAAAGAGCAGTGAGAGCCAGGTCAGGGTAGGTATATGCAGCTGAATAATCCATAGTGCTCCAAGAGGTGAGCACTGGTGGAATCTGTATCACAGCAGCCAGGGACTTTCCTGGTGGCAGTGTTAGGACTAGGGCTTCCTGCAAGAGGGGCACGTGTTCAGTCCCCTGTTGGGGAACTAAGACCTCCCAAGCTGTGCAGCACAGCCAAAAAAAAAAAAAAAGAAGAAGAGCTAGCCAACCACAGAAGCACAGAGAAAAACAGTCCCACAGCAATATGGGAAGTATGTATCTTTGTGCTGTCTGAGAGAAGACATCTGAGCATCTAACTTAAAACTGCTATTTACAGTCAGGATGGCCCGATGACGCCCAGAAAGGCATGGGATGCGGGGGCCCCACCCTCTTGGCTGCATCACAGCCAGTCCTAGTGGTAAGATGACTCCAAACATGAGCAGGACTGCAGTCAGCCTGGGCCACCCTCATCCACTTCCCAGGCACCCACCTGACCCTGGCAGAGATGTAGTCCCTGGCTAAGAATCCCCATGATGGGGAGTTTTCACAGTAAATCAACAAGCCACTGGGGACTAATAGAGCTGGGTAAGAGAAGACGTGGGACATGCAGACAAGTGCTTTTCTGGCTCATGTGATAATTTCTCATAAATTTGAAAATGAGCTTTTTCTGCTGTCTACATCAGTCCCATTTATGTTCAAATAGTACCAATCAGGCTTTCAGGCCTGGGCACTCCACAACCTTTGAAACGAAAAATTAGAGAAGTATTTTGAAATGGTCTTTTGGGTCACATTAACAAAGTCATGATTAACAAGCCATGTTCGTGTGACTTAATGAACTTTTATAAGGCAATCTGGACAGTGAACCTGAAATAGAAAAGCAATGACTTAAGAAAGTGGTGTTCAATAAGCACTTACTTTCTGGCTTCTATCCTTGCTTCTGAATCAGCATCATGTATTCCCTTCTTTATCGTTTCAGCTAACACTGATATGTGTCTGTACAGTTAGAAATGAAAGCAGTACATCATTAATAGACAGTGTTATGCAGATAAAAACAGGTGTGAGAAATAACTTCAAAATGACAATGAGAAGGTAGAGCCTTTGTGCCCAGAGTTGACAAACATGCAGCCTAGAAAACCAGCACATGTGCTAATTAACTTCTAATTCTGTCCCACCCCCTTCCCTATGAACAGACCCTCCTGGGATTCTTTTCTTTTAGTAATGACTGGTATTTTGAACTCAAACAAACAAAAAATTCTACTTTTCCATAGGTGTCTATGGGAATCATAATGAGAGAATAATAATCTTAACACTGAAAAGGCTTTGTGCATCACGTCTCTATAATTAAAGAATGTTTTTCCACTATATGACATGAATTATTTTATGAAATGATGTAAACATTTTATATACGGTGTTCTTTTCAGTTAGGTTCTATGCTAAGAATATAGCATTAAAACTCTCTCATTGAATACTGAACAGTTTGAAGAAAAAGGCCAATAAGTGAGTAATTTCACAGGACAAACAGCAGGTACCCATTTTACCAGCATCAGACTCTGCCTCATCCTGTCACTCTTTCAGTAAACACCTGGTGAGAACCTGCCTAGCACCAAAGCTAAGCCACCAAGTGAATAAACACTGGAAGCCACAGCTGGGTGAATCATCATTTTCTGTCTTGCTAACCTGTCCCCACGTTCAATCCCTCATTCCAACTTCCCCTCTAAATCCCAATACTACCACCAGATCAATACAGTATAATATGCAAGAGATAAAAGAACAACAAAATACTTTTTAAAAGCCTGACTACCTTCTAGATCTAAAGTGAGGCCTGCAAGACTGAACTGGACTCCAGAGGAGCTCTACGTCTTCAAGTCCACTAAACTCATAACACGTCTAAGATGCTGTAAAGTTCTTCACGACTATGCAACACACCATTAAAAACTGAGTGGCACAGTATCATTGTCTGTCATCTGCAAACTTAATTCAGAAAAAATAACAGGCACATAAAATTGATAGGAACTAAAAATGGCTTGTCAAAATAGAGACAAACTTCTTTATGATTTCTGGGGTCATCCTACATTTTATCATGAGGATGTGAAACTTACCACACAGCAGCCTGAATAAAGAGAAAACTGCTGACTTCATGATACAAACGGATCAAAAAGGAAACCTTTCAAATGAGTGAAGTCCCTTTAAAGATCTTCAAGTTACCCCTCACCTACTAAGAGCAGCTATACACATTTACCTGGTTGGGACTGCCAGGATGTCAGGGGGCAGATCAGAGTTAACACAGTGAGTCCTGGCTGTGCACCGTCCCAGGGCACCCTGCCCACATGCCCAGGCTAACATGACAGTCAAAGGAACTCACTAAGAGCCTCTGCCAGTGGTATGTGCCTCACATCAGGAGAAACACCACCAGCAACCATGCAGCAAATAAATGCACCGATTCCTTCACTTCTTATAGAGAGTGGGCTGGATCGCTAGCTGAGACACTAAACTCAAGGTTCAATTCAGAGGGAAAACCAGCAAATCAGAGGTTTACCGTTCCAATGAATGTGTCTGCCATTCTTGTAAAAGTAGATCTAAAAATTCAAAGCAGCGCCTGAAAATTGTGAAAAGAAAAATACGTCATTTGTCTGTTTATGAAAACAGCTTTTTCCTTAAGTGACCCAAGACTCCTTTTTATAATCAGCAAATTTCTTCTAATTTTCATGATTCAAAAAAATGGAACATCAAAATGGAATCAAAATTGACTGAAAACCAAAGCAAATCAACATAATTAAGCACGAATGGTGGTCAAAAAAAATAATCACAAGGATACAGGGACAGGATACAAGAGTTCCCTTCAGATCAGAAGCTTGAGCTTCAGAGCAATGCTACTGAACAGGTGTGTGCCGTGTGCTTTTATATTCTACCTCAAATAATATGTTAATATAGGAGCTACATGGGCACCAAAGATCAACATACATTACAAAATCAGGGAATTAGTCTTTGCACTAATTTCAAAGAATGCCTTCTACAAAAAAAGTTAAAAAATACCCTGGAAAACAAAGTGTTTACCAAATTTTACTGCCAAGTATTTAAAATAGACTTTTCTCTAGCTACTTGGCCAGTTTCCTCTCTTCAATCTTTCAAGATTCTCTTTTCAAACCTTTCCACTTCTGTGATCTTTCTTGGCCTGAGTGTACACACAAAAAAACAATGCTGGACTAATCTCCCTTGGGTTATACCACCTCCTCAGAGCCTACCTCTTCATCATTTCCTTTTCCTAAATTCCAGAAAAATTCTTTGTAGGAATAAATATTAGACCTAAGGAATCCATTCAAGGAAACAAATCAGAAGGCAATCTTTCTCTTAATGATCAAACTTTCTTTCCCATGATCTTCCCAATTCAAAATCTCATAATGCACACAATTATTCACTCAGTGTATCTTTAATAAACCCTTACCCTATGCTAGATGCTGGACACACAATAGTAACTGAGTCACAATCCAGTGAGCAGGACAGACAAGAAACAGCTGCCATGTGCCTGGAGCACAAGGGCTCTGGGAGAGCTCTGGGGAGTCACTCAGCTCAGCCCCAGGGCTGCTAGCAGTGGGGGTGGGGGCTGTGAGCAGGCTTTCTCCAGGAAAGATGCTGACTTCTGCTCACACCCCTTTCTCAGCATCACTGTCCCCACCCTCACCCAGGCCGTCGTCATGCTACCTTTGCCCTTTGCCCCATGTCATTTCCTGGTATGGATTTTTCTTCCCTTTAATGTGTGTGTGTATATATGCTCATATTTATTAATATTTATTTCTTAGTGGATACATGCATCTTTAGTGCTAATTCTTGTCTTTAATGAGTTTCAAAACAATCTAATCAAAAATATCCCCTGTAAGGGCTTCCCAGGTAGTACTAGTGGTAAAGAACCTGCCTGCCAATGCAGGAGGCATAAGAGATGCAGGTTCAATCCCTGGGTTAGAAGATCCCCTGAAGGAGGGCAGAGCTACCCAGTCTAGTATTCTTGCCTGGAAAATCCCATGGACAGAGAACACTGGCAAGCTATGGTCCACAGGGTTGCAAAGAGTTGGACATGACTGAAGCGACTTAGCAGGCAGCATGCATGCATCCCCTGTAAATTAGGGCTTGTTTTCAACTTTTTAGACTAAAATCATATAGGGAAGTACATCAACACTGGTATTATTTAAATACTGCATTACTTAAGCACTTCTGGTTAGATCTTGTCTCTTTTCTTCACCTACTACTACTCATCATTCAAAAAGCAACTCCGTTGTTTTTAACTTGTCTATGAGGCTCCTTGGAAACATATCAACTAGTTTGTTTGTTTGTTTGAATAAGGTTGGCCTCACTTATTTTGTACTTTTTGGCTGCACTGGATCTTTGCTGCTCTGCGTGGGCTTTCTCCAGGTGCAGTGAGCAGGGGCTACTCTCCAGTTGTGGTGCACAGGTTTCTTCTTGCAGTGGCTTCTCCTGTGGCAGAGCCCGGGCTCCAGCGCACGCAGGGCTCCAGCAGTTGCGGCGTGTGGGTTCAGTGCTTGTGGTGCACAGCCTTTGTTGTCCCAGGGCATGTAGAATCTTCCCGGACCAGGGACTGAACCCATTCCCCTGCAGGAGCAGGTGGATTCCAACCCCTGGACCACCAAAGAAGCCCACCAGCTAGTTTTGATCAGTGTGCTCTGAATGCCTGAATTCATACAATATGCGTGCTGTAAGTCACTCTTACACTGCTTTGCATTACTGTTTTTAATACCTCCAACTAAATTATAAATTTCTTAAAGGGAGCGAGAGTGGCAATTCATTTCTTACAAATTCTGTGAAGCAAAGCTAGGTACTGGCTGAATACAGGACAGAAACCACTGCCTTTGTTACACTGCCTTCTTGCTCTCTTCTCCTTTCTGAGGGCATGGTCCCTAGTACTCTTTTCAGTGTTAAGACACATGGCTCTGATGAGACTCATTTTGACTACAGACAAAAATGCCAATCTGGGTGTGTGGCTAAGAAGCTGGTGAAGGGGGTGGCATTTCTATTGCCATGGTGGTTGCATGCTGCTACTCACATCGAGCACCAAAGGCTAGAATTTTTACATGTTAGGAACGTGTGTCATCCCTGAACCTTAATATTGATGCCCTAAACCCCAGTATGATGGTATCTGAAGATGGGGCCCTCAGGTGGTCATGAGGTTCACATGGGATCATGAAAGTGATGCTCTTAGGATTAGGGCCCCTGTAAGAACAAACACTGACTTCCCTGGTGGCTCAGACGGTACAGCGTCTGCCTACAATGAGGGAGACCTGGGTTCAATCCCTGGGTTGGGAAGATCTCCTGGAGAAGGAAATGGCAGCTGACTCTTGCCCGGAAAATCCCATGGACGGAGGAGCCTGGTAGGCTACAGCCCATGGGGTCACAAAGAGTCAGACACGACTGAGCGACTTCACTTTCCTTCCTTCAAGAAACACTAGAGCTCTTTCTCTTACACAAACACATTCTGCATCATGAAGACACAGCAAGAAAACAACCATCTGCAAGCTACTCCCATTAGAACCCACCTGTTGGCACCCAGATCTCAGAATTCCAGCTTCCAGAACTGAGAAAATAAATTTCTGTTGTTTAGGCCCACTCCATGTATCGTATTTTTGTTGTGTAGCCTAAGTCAACGAATACACTAAACATCCTATAATGTTTCCCACAAAGATCTGTGTCATCTCACTGCCTTTCACAAAGGAAACACTTTCCAAACCGCTCCTGGAATCCTAAATCTGCAGTGACAATATAACAGCAGCAGCAGCAAATTCTCATGATGGTTACCATTCATTAAGCTTCCACCAAATATTAAGCTCCTTCTACCTAAGTTACTGTGAATCCGCAGAACTCTGTCCCCAAGTATGTGGGAAATCCACCAACAGCCTCCACCTCGCCAGCTCCACACACTCGTCTCTGGGGAGCTGAAGCTGCTCTGCCCTCTAGGGTGGCTGGACTGTGGGTCAGTGGTTGACCATACTCCTCAGCCATGCCACTGAGCCACACTTTTGAAANCTCGCCAGCTCCACACACTCGTCTCTGGGGAGCTGAAGCTGCTCTGCCCTCTAGGGTGGCTGGACTGTGGGTCAGTGGTTGACCATACTCCTCAGCCATGCCACTGAGCCACACTTTTGAAAATTAAGCTTTTTCAGTGGAAGAACATGTCTTTCTTCCTGACTTACACAGCGAGCTCATTCCCCTTCTCTTTTCTCTTGCCTTGCACGTGGCTGTTAATAAGATGGTGATGGGGGCTGCTTCATGCTCAGAAAGACCCCCGCACCTGAGAAATCCTGTGGGGGTCCAATGTGCCAGCACAAGAAAGGAGAGAAACAGGGGGCAGCCATGAAGTGACAGGCCCTCCTGTTGGGCTAGATCAAATCCCAGAATCACATGGATGGGGCCAGAAGACTGCTGCCTAGGTCTGCCATTAATTTACCCCATAATGTCCTTGATCTGGTCCACCAAGAAGCTTCGGTCCATGAATCGTCTGAAAATTCACATAAAACTTCTGTGTACTTTTACTTTCCTGGGAAGACAGCCCACACATTTCACAATTTGAAGGACTCTGTGGAGTCACCAGTCCAGACCCTACAGATCCCAGCCAGAAGCACAGAGCCCTGACATCACACACAGGCTGGGACAGCTCATGTGGACCTGACACAAAGCCCAGCTGGCTGCTCAGGCTGACCTTCGGGGTCTACCTCCCCTCACTGTGCAGCACAGCAGGTGACTAGTCAGGTCTCAGAATCCCCAGAATCACATCAGAAGCTGCAGACAACATATACCTCCTCNGTGGACCTGACACAAAGCCCAGCTGGCTGCTCAGGCTGACCTTCGGGGTCTACCTCCCCTCACTGTGCAGCACAGCAGGTGACTAGTCAGGTCTCAGAATCCCCAGAATCACATCAGAAGCTGCAGACAACATATACCTCCTCCTACCTATGTTAACATAAATAACTACCACTCATTTTTACAATGTCTTTTCCAGGCAGGCAGCTACTGCCTTCATTCAGGGGATGGGGTGGACCAATGACAGAGGCAGAGGGAGCAGCACAGGAAGAAAGTTATGTGGGGACACGGCCCCATCCCCCCTCTCCCAAATACCTCACATACACTTGCTCTCACACACACACACAAATAACATAAGCTGTCCAAATTCACTTTCCATATAATTTTGATCATGACCCTTCAAGCCAAGGGCATTTATTATAGCAATATTAAATAATATTAATTATTTCAAATATAAACTTTTTAGATGGAGGGAAATTTGAAATTTGTTTTGGTTTTAAAACAATTCAAAAATAATGAGAAAATTCATTAAAAGTTTACCTTCTAACTGCAACAGACTTGGAGGTACAGTTGCTTGTTATGACAGGTATTAGCCTAGGGATGTGTGTGTGCTGTGGAAAAGAGCAAAACACAGAGGTGAGCACTTGAAAATACAAAACTGAGATAATCACTTCCTTACTCACCTATGTAAAGCACCTAGTACATTCAGATTAGAATTTCACTGAGTTTAAAAAGGAGAAAGAATTTCACTGGACACTTACAAACGGCATGACAAAGTTTACAGAGCCAAAACAGGCAACATGATGATATGTGTTAAGTCAGTCTAAAATCGAAACACATCACTGGTATAAAGCCTAAACTATCTGAGCAGTAGAGATCTAAGCGAGTAAAAAGTCAGTAGACCAATGTATTTTAATACCATTTCAATGGATATGTCCAATAATGGCTTTTGGTTTAGTATCTGAAATGGGCACTGTAAATAGTAAGAATTAAAATAATGCAAAGAAAGTAACCCACAGTAATCATAAATATTCTGGAAAGATTTCAGTGAGCATCATCAAGCCCCAGTTTTGAGGGCTGCCTCTAGGGAAAAGGGACTTGACATGGGGAGAAGGTGATATGAAGAACCTGCACTTAAAGGCTTTGTGAGCTGTTTGTTAGGTTTTATTGAAAATCTGCATATAAATTTCTTGGCTAATTATTTAGATTAAATAAATTAGTGCTTTGAAAACATAACTGAAGATAATCTTTTGTTTTTAGGCTTATGTACAATTATTTAAATAAAGATGCTAGATGAATACAAAGCCACAAGCACAAATACCTAAAATGAACAGCTGGGGACTAAGGAGGGAAGAACAGGAATAATACCTGGACACACACAGAACTCAGAAGCAGGACAAGTGCTCAAATGCTTAAAACCAATGAGGAGAGGATGAGCAACGGGTCAGGAACTGTATACCACCCCTGTAATTCACTCCAGGGACTGAAAAGGCTCACATGTGACAGCTAAGCAAGGGAAGGCGGCAATACTGTCCACACGGCGTGACTCCACAGAATCACTCAAATGGGAAACATCTCTGATAACTGCTCATCTACCACCAATATTTACCACTTGCTTATTCTACAATACATATGGCTCCAAAACATACTCACCCGAATGATTAACCTAACAGCTACAACACCAGAGGTGGCCATAATTTTGGCACTATTTGGAATTAAATTAAAGATAGTTGGCATAATGGCTTCAGCTCCATGGTCAAACTTATTCCCCAGCACTGATGACAGATGCCTGCAATGAGAAATGAACACTGGACTGTAACCAAAGTTCTTGGAAACAGTGTAATATAGAAATCTTTTAACATTTTAGAGTCTTTGTATAAAGTCATCTAAGGACAAAAACAAGTCTAAGTAAAACACAAATACTCCCCAAGCACATGCAGAGGACTTTACATATAGCCACTCACTAAGAAGAACTGCTTTTTAAAAAATAAACAAAAAAATCATTTCCCACTAATTACTCTTCAAATAGCAAAAAACAAGTACTAATAAAACATAAATATGACAAAGCAGCCTCAGCCTCTATTTTTTCTTTTGCTCTTTTATTTTTAGGATATAACATTCAGGCTTCAATATCTGAGGTCAAAATTTTGAACAGCTGCAAAGTCACTCTTCTACTGAATAGGAACAAACAAAAATTCTGTTGACCATGCTATACTCTGCCAGCAAAATCAATGAAAAGGCTGAGAACAGAAGTTTGTAAGATTTCATTTTCCATATCATTAATAATTGTTTCAAGTTTAAAACAGAGGCTTCAGAGCTAAGTCACTGAGTAAAATTTAAAATCTGTCACACAACACATTATCGACCAGAGATGTACTGATGCCACAGGTGTTAATTTTCTGCAAAAATCCTGTCTGTCAATCACATAACTGGTCAGGAAACACTGTAAAAGTACTAACGGAGTGTAAATGGAATCAGTCTTGGAGACCAGGCAACAGGCAAGTGGAAGAGGCCCAGTGGATGTATTATTCAGTGACCCATCTCTGAAGCTCTGTGACACAGCTACTTTATTATGTGAGAACCGGGAGGGTCGTAGTCCTTACCCCAGCGTGATACAAGCCTCCCGCACTACCTGAGACCGTAGATCCTTAGCGGACAGTTTAAAGGCTCCGTCCAAAAGCCGTAAGTGCTGGAAGAAGTTATCATACTCGGCAGCACCAGCCAAGAGTAAAGATCTAATCTTTTTTAGCTAATGGGGTAGAAAAATTAAGAGACAGACAAAACAATCCTTAGAACAGAAATACAAAATAATGGAAGCCAACAAATATTCAAGGATCAACAATAAAATTAAATAATACAGTTTTTCAAGAAGAATTAGACCAACTAAATAATAGCTAACATACTGAAGAAATCTAGGTATCATAAATAATAAAAAATAATTTTTAAAAATTAGTAACTGTGATAAATGCATTATAATTNAATAATACAGTTTTTCAAGAAGAATTAGACCAACTAAATAATAGCTAACATACTGAAGAAATCTAGGTATCATAAATAAGAAAAAATAATTTTTAAAAATTAGTAACTGTGATAAATGCATTATAATTCTACAAAATGTATTTTTTAGTTGGACCATTTTAGCGTATTTACAAATGCTCTGATACTAAGGATAAAAATAACTGAAACCTCATTGTAGCCAGTAAAAAATCTCCTTCCCTAAGCTCCCCAACACCCCATCCAACCACCATTTACTGAGTGAATCACAGAAAAGTAGCTCAGCTGGTAAAGAATCCACCTACAATGCAGGAGACCTGGGTTTGATCCCTGGGTTGGGAATGGGGAACAGGGATCCTTCGGAGAAGGGAACAGCCACCCACTCCAGTATTCTGGCCTGGAGAATTCCATGGACTGTATGTATAGTCCATGGGGTTGCAAACAGTCAGACTCGACTGAGCGACTTTCACTTCACAGGAAGAAGTGTCCCCACTGTCGGTCACAGTATCCACACTGTATCTGCTACTGAAGGGGCTGGAGGGCATCTGAAACAGACACAGCAGCCGTGTTCCTATCCTGCTTCCTGCGGGACAACCAGTGCACAATCACCTTCCTCAGAAAAGACATACCTTTACCAAATGCTGTTCACTTTAATGTTCAGACAACTTGTCATTAATGTACTTTTAAAAACAGAAGGGACAGAAGTGCTATGAAGAGAAAAGGGGCAACAGGGACACTCACTGTAAGTCACTAAGAAGTTACTTCCCTGGCCAAGGATCGCAAAATTAAACCTTTCCTAAGACAGGAGTAGTGGTCATGCCACAGGCAAGACTTTGTTAGAAGTACCAGATGCACAAAAAGATAGAAGTAGGCATGTTTTAAAGACAGAAGTGAGGTAATCTATTAAAAAGGCAAACTGAGAATTTGGTACCTTACATTTAAAATACTGATGACTTAAAATTCATTACAGCTGAACCCCAATTTCATGATAAAGTATTTATAATATTTAAATATCTAATGCAGATGTGATCACAAAGTTGGCAGCTTACAGCATTTACTCTTTGCTCCCAATCATGCTTGTCATCAGATAATATTTCCCTAATCTTGTTTATGGACTCCTCAAGGTCTCGGCTGGAGTAAATCTGTAAGCAAAATTAATTTACAATCAATATGAGAAAATTTACAGAATAAACAAAGATTGTTTCTTAATAAACTGAAGTCAAGAGCATCTGGTAAGTATAGTAAAAGAAATCATTTCATTTTTCAGAAAAGGACCTCTGAGATAACATCTAGACANTGTCACACAACACATTATCGACCAGAGATGTACTGATGCCACAGGTGTTAATTTTCTGCAAAAATCCTGTCTGTCAATCACATAACTGGTCAGGAAACACTGTAAAAGTACTAACGGAGTGTAAATGGAATCAGTCTTGGAGACCAGGCAACAGGCAAGTGGAAGAGGCCCAGTGGATGTATTATTCAGTGACCCATCTCTGAAGCTCTGTGACACAGCTACTTTATTATGTGAGAACCAGGAGGGTCGTAGTCCTTACCCCAGCGTGATACAAGCCTCCCGCACTACCTGAGACCGTAGATCCTTAGCGGACAGTTTAAAGGCTCCGTCCAAAAGCCGTAAGTGCTGGAAGAAGTTATCATACTCGGCAGCACCAGCCAAGAGTAAAGATCTAATCTTTTTTAGCTAATGGGGTAGAAAAATTAAGAGACAGACAAAACAATCCTTAGAACAGAAATACAAAATAATGGAAGCCAACAAATATTCAAGGATCAACAATAAAATTAAATAATACAGTTTTTCAAGAAGAATTAGACCAACTAAATAATAGCTAACATACTGAAGAAATCTAGGTATCATAAATAAGAAAAAATAATTTTTAAAAATTAGTAACTGTGATAAATGCATTATAATTCTACAAAATGTATTTTTTAGTTGGACCATTTTAGCGTATTTACAAATGCTCTGATACTAAGGATAAAAATAACTGAAACCTCATTGTAGCCAGTAAAAAATCTCCTTCCCTAAGCTCCCCAACACCCCATCCAACCACCATTTACTGAGTGAATCACAGAAAAGTAGCTCAGCTGGTAAAGAATCCACCTACAATGCAGGAGACCTGGGTTTGATCCCTGGGTTGGGAATGGGGAACAGGGATCCTTCGGAGAAGGGAACAGCCACCCACTCCAGTATTCTGGCCTGGAGAATTCCATGGACTGTATGTATAGTCCATGGGGTTGCAAACAGTCAGACTCGACTGAGCGACTTTCACTTCACAGGAAGAAGTGTCCCCACTGTCGGTCACAGTATCCACACTGTATCTGCTACTGAAGGGGCTGGAGGGCATCTGAAACAGACACAGCAGCCGTGTTCCTATCCTGCTTCCTGCGGGACAACCAGTGCACAATCACCTTCCTCAGAAAAGACATACCTTTACCAAATGCTGTTCACTTTAATGTTCAGACAACTTGTCATTAATGTACTTTTAAAAACAGAAGGGACAGAAGTGCTATGAAGAGAAAAGGGGCAACAGGGACACTCACTGTAAGTCACTAAGAAGTTACTTCCCTGGCCAAGGATCGCAAAATTAAACCTTTCCTAAGACAGGAGTAGTGGTCATGCCACAGGCAAGACTTTGTTAGAAGTACCAGATGCACAAAAAGATAGAAGTAGGCATGTTTTAAAGACAGAAGTGAGGTAATCTATTAAAAAGGCAAACTGAGAATTTGGTACCTTACATTTAAAATACTGATGACTTAAAATTCATTACAGCTGAACCCCAATTTCATGATAAAGTATTTATAATATTTAAATATCTAATGCAGATGTGATCACAAAGTTGGCAGCTTACAGCATTTACTCTTTGCTCCCAATCATGCTTGTCATCAGATAATATTTCCCTAATCTTGTTTATGGACTCCTCAAGGTCTCGGCTGGAGTAAATCTGTAAGCAAAATTAATTTACAATCAATATGAGAAAATTTACAGAATAAACAAAGATTGTTTCTTAATAAACTGAAGTCAAGAGCATCTGGTAAGTATAGTAAAAGAAATCATTTCATTTTTCAGAAAAGGACCTCTGAGATAACATCTAGACAGGCTTGCCACTGAATGAGTTTCCACCGTGAATGCAAACTCACCAGCTCTGATGCCCGTATATGGATAACCTTACCTCAAATGCAGCTTTACCATAACAGATGACTTCATGCACAACCGAGAAAGAAGCCCACTGGGGAATGGGTGGGGATGCACAAGTCACTGACTTGGTTTTTTTGTAACACCGCACTATCCCGGCAGACCCCAGAGACACTGCCAGGTCAGCTCGAGTGTCGTCACTGCACTGCAGGTGCAATGAAGTGAGTATCACAATGAACTGAGTCATAAAGATTTTCCTAGACTGCAGTCTATTAACTGCCCAGTTAAAGTATGCCCACTGTCTAAAAAGCCTGTGTGCATAATTTTAAAATCCCTTATTGCTTAAAAAAAAAAAAAGCTAACCATCATCTGAGTCTTCAGGGAACTGTAATCTTTTTGCTGACGGAGAGCTGAACCGTTGTGAGAATTACCAAAACGTGACAGAGACACGAGGTGAGCAAATGCTGATGGAGAATGGGCACCGTACGCACGCTCGAGGCGAGGTGAGCAAATGCTGATGGGGAAGGGGCACTGTACGCATGCTCGAGGCCAGGTGCCCACAGACGTGAGACTGCAGCGTTTACAAAGCACAACACAGTGAAGGGCAATGCAGCAAGTGCTGTATGCTTGTAACCTTACAAGCGTCTGTGTTTGTAACCTTGAACACTTCCAAACTTCTTTTCTCATTTATCCTTGCATCTTACGCCAAAGACAGTAAGGGGGAGAAAAAAATCCACCAAGAGAAAGGCATGATAGGAAGGCCAAGGACATAAGGATGAACCTGAACCTAAAACACCTGCCATCTGTTTTGTAAACACACGGCAATTAAGCAGTGAGTGCAAGGGACACACACAGGTATCAAGTGCTGGAGGAATCCTGAGCACCGACATCCAATGGACCACAAGCCCCGACCAACAAGAGGCGATGCTGGGGCACAGAGCAGTTTACAGTGAGTGGCTGAGTCCCAAGTTCTGTAAGTCATCTCTGCTTCACATGTCCGGTACTTAAGCGAAGTATCACGATGGCATAAACTAAGGTTTTAGGAAAACATTTTTTATACCTTTCAGACACCTAAATTCTCCAAATTTACAGACTTCTCTAAGGAAAATACCGACCTAAGTATATTTCTTTGTTCTCTCTTGCAATGGAGTCACTTATTTTCCCCTCTTCTGTGTGACCTGACTCATGAACTCACTACTGGAGCAAGCTACTTCTCACCAGTTCTAACTGGAAGGTCATCCTGGGCCATGACTTTCACTCTTCATTTCAGTTCTGAAAGGCCCTAAACATTTCCTAGTCTGCAGCCCTAGACCTCCTGTGGTCTTGATAGTCAGAATTATCCTACCTAGTAAGAAACTGTGTGTGTCACATGCTTGAAAAATGAAATCTGAAGAATAAGCCCATCCTTTTTAATCAAACCAAACATCTTCACTCACCTGGACTACAGGCACATCGTCAAATGCTTTAATAAAATCCTCTTCATCAACAGCACCAGCTCCTTCTTTTGCAGCTATAAAAAACATCAATTTTTAAAATGTAAACAGTGTGTACTGGAGGACTCATACAAAAAAATCAAAATTATATTTTGGAAGATTTGCAACTTTTTAAAGTCAATAAAAGTTTAGAGTTTTGTGACACTGACAAGCATTACTGACTTTCAATATTAAGATAAAGTATAATGGTTTTACAGTATAACATATATTAGCTTAAAGTCATCTAAAGATAGTACTTGCTTAAGGAGGGCCAGTTGTATAGACTTTAAAGGATTTAGGTGATTTATACTGTATTAATCTATGTGTGTGTGCATCCAAGTCGCTTCAGCTACGTCCATCCCTTTGTGACCCTACAGACCATAGCCCACCAGACTCCTCTGTCTGTGAGATTCTCCAGGCCTGAATACTGGAGTGGGTTGCCATGCCCTCCTCCAGGGATCAAATCCGCATCTCCTGCATCTCCTGCAGTGGCAGACAGGTTCTTTACCACTAGCACCAATTGGGAAGCCCCGTACTAATATATAAGTTTTTTCAAAGATTCCTAATGAACATATATATAACATAAATTTCAATTCTTCAGGGAATAAATGAAATTACATCATTGTTAGGAATCCAACATAACAAATTTGTGAAACATTCAAATAAGTTCTACAGATTTTAATGGTTTCACTTCAACTTCGTATTAGTCTCAAAATATTTTCATTTCAAGGAAAAAAATTTTCATTTCGTTAAAAATCACAATAATTTGTCAATTTTTCATTTATATGCCAGTTGCAAATTGACCCCACAAGTGCTATCATTCAGGAGAAAGCTTTTTCTTTCTGTTAGTATGTCACTTCACACATGAAAAATCAAGTGATATTTTACCAGATGTTTTTTCTTCATAGTAAAGGTTTCTGAATGGCCACCTACAGTCATCCCTGTAACTGTCATTAATGATTTATATTGATTAGTCTTGTGCTTTTCCAGAGCTTCCTGCCTGACAACTTAGTTGGCATCTGGGGTCCTGATGGACCACCCAGACAGAAAAGGCTTTAAAGACAACTGATGCTCGTGGTACATACGTGTCATCACGCTTGAGGAGTATTTCTCTGCATTCACAAGTCAATTACAGACAGAAAATAGTAACACACTGTGAGTGGGGCTCTGTGTGCTTTAGGTCAGGCCTGGATCCCACCAAGCCGACAAGCACTGAGCGCCTTTCTGTGTGAAGCAGAGAGCCGCATGTCAAAGGGGGCTTGGGGCCATACACAGGCCTGGGCCCATGGAATCTGATGAGAAGTCAACAGGGAAATCACAACTATGGTATTAAACAAAATGAAAAAAGATGGGATCAGGCCTGAGGGAAAGACAGGGTTGGTATCTCTGTACAATCTACACAGGTGGGATCTATGGAAGGGGAACAGGTGAGGAATGGGAACAAAAAGACATGGTCTGATCACACAGAAATTTTCTAAGCTTAATTTGTAGAATAGATGCTTCCAAAGACAGATCAAGAAAACTGTTCAGCCATTAAAAAAAAAGTACTGATACAAGCTCCAGCAGAGATGAACTCCAAAAACATTATGCCAAGTGAAAGGAGTCAGACACAAGAGACAACATATTGGATGGCTCCGTTTCTCTGAAATTCCTAGAATAGCTGAAAGCATAGAGACTGGAGGGATCGCCAGAGCTGGGGAAGGAAGGAACGGGGAGAATTTTAATGGGGTCTTTTTTTGAGGGACCTTTAATGGGGTCTAGTTTCAAAACTGTGTTGAAACTAGATAGAGGTAGTGGTTGCCCAACACTGTGAATAATGAATTGTTACCTTTAAAATGGTTGATTTTATGTTGTATGATTTAAGCTCTTTAACAACAACAAAAAAAAATGTATATATTTTTAAATGAACCAAAAAATAAAAGATGACCGAGAGGTATGGGATGGCAAGGGGTGGCATGGGGGGGTGCTCAAGAGGAAAGGGATATAGTTATAATTATGACTGATTCACATTTTTGTATGGCAGAAGTCAACACAATATTATAAAGTAATTATCGTCCAGTTAATAATAAATTATTATTATACTCCAGTTAAAATAAATTTGAAAAAAATTTTTTTTTTTTTTTTTTCCCCAAAAAAAACATAAAAGATTAGGAAGAACTAAGAACAGCAGCTCCCTCAACACAGAGACGGTAGGGCAGAGGCTGTGGGGGCACCAAGCCGACAAGCTGGGACACCAACATCCAAGGCCAGTTCAGATAGCAAGAAAGACCAGCAGCATTCTGATGCTGGTCCTCACTCTAGCTTTACCTGATTAGTTCATCCAGCCAAGCTCAAAAGCCCAATGCTAACAGTAAGCATGGTTCAAAAGTAAAAAGTAAGTAATTTTCATACACTGTAAATCAACTATACTTCAATGAAAAAAATTTTTAAAGTAGGTAATTTGTGTATAAACTTAAATGTGACAGCAAAATGAAAGCTATATATAACAAGGACCCAAAACAGTCTAAATTAGGGGGTGGAAGAGGAGGATAAAGAGATTTATCCTTATAAATTTATTTTCAAAGTCTCAGGGAGCTAGCTAATCTTGACCATTCACTAATTCGGTATCTTACAAGGTCTCACAAGGAACAATCTTACTTGCAAGAACAAAATACATTTTTTGTTTTTAATATAAATTTATTTATTTTAATTGGAGGCTAATTACTTTTACAATATTGTATTGGTTTTGCCATACATCATCATGAATCCGCCACAGACAATCTAACTTCTAGGTAATCTCAGTCCTGAGACACAGAAATTGGCTGATACCATGGCAAGTATCATCAGGCATGGCAGGAGCCCAAGGCCATTAGGATACCACGAGCTCTGCTCCGTGGTGGATTCACACACCCAAAGATTCTGCCTCAGCAAACATGCAACACAGCAGCTCAGACATACATTCTACCAGCTTATCAGCATCCACAGATGAGAACCAATTTACTTAAGGAAGAGAAAGTGGACTCATACTGCCCACAGAGTCACTGCGCCTCTAAAGGACACAGAAGGCGAGCAGCGTGCGCATCTGCTTTAAGCACCTACACAGCGGACCATGCAGCACTGAGCTTGGGCTTGGTCTTACCTGAAGACTTGGATCCAAGAGAGGAGGAGCCGAGCCTACGGGTGGTCCCCATTCCAACGTTTCTCCGTGAGCCTGCTGGAGCTTTGGACGATGTAGAGCTGGCGGAAGAAGGTCTATTACCATCCACAGAATCTTCATCATCAAAATTTTTATCTGAAGAGTAAGCAAAGAAATTTTTTCTTTTTTTTCATTTTTAAGTACTTTTTCATCTCAACTGAAAATAGAAACTAGTTTTAATTAGAAATTAATGGTTTGCCTTCTCTTCTGGAATCTGAGATGCCCATCTAGGGTCTAGAAAAGCCTTAGGTGAGTCAANAAGCAAAGAAATTTTTTCTTTTTTTTCATTTTTAAGTACTTTTTCATCTCAACTGAAAATAGAAACTAGTTTTAATTAGAAATTAATGGTTTGCCTTCTCTTCTGGAATCTGAGATGCCCATCTAGGGTCTAGAAAAGCCTTAGGTGAGTCAAGAATGCAGCTACGAACATCCTGTTTACTTTCACATATCAGGAATGCTTTCCACTCCAATTTCAGAAAATAGAAAAATCATAAAGAAGAAAGCAACCTCTCATGAAACTATCATGTAGGAACAGTTACTTTAACAATCTGGTATATTTCTGGCCATTCTTTCATGTACTTTTTAATAGTTAGTGTAAGACTATATTCCATTTTATAAAATTGCTTATTTCAAATGCACATTTTACCACATGATGAAATATTCTTCATAAATGCCGTTTTAATGGTTCCATGGTACTCTGCAATTGGAAAATGCTATAAATAAAAAACATTTTCATTGCTAAGACAGTTAAGGATATTCTAATATCTTATGCTTAGAAATTATACTGCAACAGACACCTTTTTACCTGCATTTTTCTTTGAACATCTAATAACTTTCAGAAAAATAATTCCTAGAAGCAATATTACTGAGTCAGAATATAAAAGCTTTTGATGTATACTACCCAACTTATCTTCAGAAAGTTCATATAAATACATACTTTTCCTGAAAATTCAGAGTTTCTTGCCACATTCTTGCCAACATTGAAAATACTACCATTTAAAAATTTCAAACAAAATTTGATAGGCTTCTCCCCCCCAAAAACAACCTCTTCTTCAATGTTGCATTTTAGCGAAATTAGGCTTTTTTTTTCATAAATTCATTAACTTCCAAATTTTCTAGATAGCAGTAGTGATGGTTTAGTCTCTAAGTCATGTCTGACTCCTGCAACCCCATGGACTATAGCCCACCAGGCTCCTCTGTCCATGGGATTCTCCAGGCAAGAATACTGGACTGGGTTGCCATTTCCTTCTCCAGGGGATCTTCCCAACCCAGGAATCAAACCTGGGTCTCCTGCATTGCAGGCAGATTCTTTACTGACTGAGCTATAAGGGAATTCCTTAGACAGCAGTAAATCCCATCAATATTCCTCAAGTTGTATTAAAATATATATATATACATATATATATACATATATATAAAGAAACCATCTTTGAGCATACTGATGAACAGCATTTTGATGACAAAAAACTAAAGCTATCACAGTGCACTATACAGAACACTTATGTAGCATGTGTGGGTCAGTCAGGAGGATAAATAAAGAACTTAGGAGTTACTAAAAACAAACAAAAAAAGAATTAACATCCATAGCTGGCGATATTCATGATTTCTGAAAAACGGCTTAGTTCTTTACTAGTAAGTCTAAAGTAAGTAACTGTTGACCAAAAACAGATAGAAATAATCTGTTTTTCTTGATCTAGTTGCTTCTCAGCTGAACTATCCACAGCCAAGTCTTGTGTCTACCCAAGACCCTAATGTTAAGTGAAAGTGAATGTTCTTACAGCTCACCGACAATCCACTTCAAATCATAGGGCTCCTTTTATTCAACAGTAAGGGAGGAACCGGCCTTCTCAGGTGGCTCAGTGGTAAAGACTCCACCTGCCAAGCAGGAGATGTGAGTTCAAACTCTGGATTGAGAAGGTCCCCTAGAGAAGGAAATGGCAACCGACTCCAATATTCTTGCTTGGGAAATCCCATGGACAGAGGAGCCTGGTGGGCTACAGCCCCTGGAGTCTAAATGAGTTGGATTCAACTTAGCGACTAATCAAAAAAACAACAACAAAGGAGCAATCACATCCTCACAAATGCAGAATCCGTGCAGATGAGTTTCCCTCCATGTGCCTTACACTTCTGATCACCTGGCAAGCTGTGCTGTTTCATAGATGGCTCCTTCAATCCATGCATCAGTGTCTTACCGATTCAGATATTCAGTGGTCTGCTAGCACAGACTTCCCATATGGACTCAAAAGTGATTATTAAACTGCAGAGCACACTAGTAACGTCCCTCCAAGAGTAAAAAAAGAAAAAAAAAAAGTGAAGTCACTCAGTCATGTCCAACTCTGCGACCCCACAGGTTGTAGCCTACTAGGCTCCTCCGTCCATGGGAGTTTCTAGGCAAGAGGACTGGAGTGTGTTGCCATTTCCTTCTCCAGGGGATCTTCCCAACCCAGGGATTGAACCTGGGTCCCCCACACTGCAGAGAGATGCTTTACCGTCTGAGCCCCCAGGGAAGCCTGGATCCAATAATAAAACCTGGTCTTAAAATACAGAAGGAGGCCACCCACTGAGCACTGAGAGCAGAGGCAGCCTGTCTGTCCTCAGGGAGCCCTGAGAGCACATGGGCCACCAGCATTACTCAGCCGCTGCGGAACAGTGGCCATCACTCCTCGGAGATCAGTGGCAGCCCCAGACTGTGAGGAAGGTAAATAACGAGGGACATGACCACAACTATGCTTCACCCAGAAACACATATAATTTGCCTTTAGTTCTCTTTCTAACACAGCTAGGCATGCTGTGTGGAACTGCGTGCAGTCACTGAGAATTATTTTCATGGGTCAATTTCACTGAATCCCTGGGGCTTCCACCTGCAACAATGATGGGTTAGTGAAGACCTAACCTCTTCCTAGAAACCACACAGAATATATAAAACAACTACTTTCAGAAGACAACAGGCAGTACAGAACTGTGACGTCTCAGAGAAGGGAAACAGACAGGTGAGCTCTTCAATCACTCCAACTTCCTGCCTGGAGAAAATTTCCAGGCCACCCCTTATGGGGAAGAGGAACCCAAAATGAACCTGGCAGTCTTGCGAAGTGGAGAAAATGAAGATCAGACTTCAGGATGGCTGAGGTGGCTGGAAGTTGCAGGGTGGAGTGCTGAAAAAGAGGAAGCCCCACAGAAAGAGAGCTATAGAAATGTCCTAAGTTCTGGGCCACAAGTATGTGAGTGAAATGCCCTAAGGGAGGGCACAAAATGACCAGGAAACTGTCATTTGAACAGCTCGCAAAGTTTACACTAAGGGGTAGATTTTCGAGCACCAGAGTCGGGGTGTTTTCAGCGACTCACCGAATGCATTCAGTAGAGACCCTAGAGAGACCAGACCTTAGTAGGGGGGCTGAACTAATACACCAAATTGTCCTCTCAGAGCTTAAAAACAGGCCTTAAGGATATTAGATTTGCAAGTGACTTAACTGCCTTGCCAAACATTCTTTAAATAAACACAACCAACCATGGATCCTCAATAATGTAGCAGTCACAATACATAACATCTAATCAAAATTTCCTAAACAGTTGAGAAGCAGAGAAATGTGGCCCATAATCAGGAGGGAAAACCATCAGAAAATAGTGACCCACTAAGAAATGACAGAGACGACGGAACTCTCAGATACGCACATGAAACCTGCTATATCCACATTCAAGAATTAAAGGGACTCACGGGTGTAATGAAAGAAAAGGAAGCTAGTTCAAAGAGCCAAATGGAACTTCTAGAAACTAAGAATATACAGTAGCTGAAATGAAAATATAATTGAAATGGGATTCAAAGCAGGTTGGACACTGCAAAAGAAGGGGGAAAATGAGAGAATTTACACACACACGGCAATAAAACATTAATCCAAATTAAACATAGATATCAAAAGGGAGGGTGGAGAAATAAGAGGAATAGTCTCAGAGACCTGAAGGATGATACCTGTCACCAAACTCAAGTGTCTGTGTGTCACACACAGTGAGGCCAAATACCAAAATGTCGGAGTGTGGAGCAGAGAAGTGCTAACAGTGGCCGCCCCAGACCAAACCCGAAGCATGGTGGGCCCTGCCCTCCTCCCTCCCGGGTGCAGGGACCACTCCATCGCCACACCTCTCTGTGCCTAGCCCACCAGACCAGCCCATGTCCGCCACCAAGCAGGCAGGCAGGAGCTCCACTCTGGGGACACCAGCTTCTGGCCACCTCATCGGTCATGAGCTGACCAGTGAAGCCAGTGGCAGCCTGAGCCCACGGCACCGCCACCTCACTCAGCGATCCCAGTAATGGTCATGTCAACCGCCTCTGCTTGACCACCAAGGTCAAGGTCTTCACACCTAGCTCCACCAAGTACCAGAGGATGACGTTGCTAGAGCAACCTAGTCCTTCTTCAGACCCGGCATCGGTCAGGAGTCGCACCTTTCTTCTCAGGATCAAAGAGCAGCGAGGCAGGCACGAGCTGTAGCTGCCCTTCTCAGCCGCTAGTAGGCGCCATAGTGGGCCCCTCCCCCAAGCAAGGGACCCTCAGTGAGCCAGCTGTCAGCTGCCCTGCTCAGCCACTGATCAGCACCACACTGGGCTCCTCCCCGCAGCTCTTGTATAGAAAAGGAGCCCTAATCTGGACGGAGGGAAGATGGTTTTCAAGATGCTCAAGTCTGCCATCTTCTCAGTCTGCTAGCTTCCCGACTAAAGTCATTATTCCTTGTTCCAACAGCTAATCGCCCAATTTACTGGCCTGTCAGGTAAGAATGAGCTTGGGCTCTGTAACAAAGGGGTTTATTGCGGGGCCCTACAAGTGAACTCCGGGAGTTGGTGATGCACAGGGAGGCCTGGCGTGCTGTGATTCATGGGGTCCCAAAGAGTCCGACACGACTGAGCGACTGAACTGAACTGAACAAGGAGATGGGTGGCTCATGCCTTAAAAACCTCAGACTCCCTAAAAGCTTTCAGCAAAATCCTTTCCCAGGGAAGGTAAGGCAGAGGCGTGGTGAGTTGTTTGCTAACTTCTTGGTTTCAGATCTTTTGTTCTTGAAGTCAGGTCAAGGTCAGATAATGATGTTCCTGTAAACCTCCACCAAATCAATGCTATTCTCTGTTCTGACAAGAAAGGGTGAGGTCCCAAGGCACAACTTTCACCCTCTGAGGTCCAGGTCCTGCTAAGAGGAGGCAGAACTTAGCTGGCGGCTCCCTCAGGGCCAGGTCCTCAGACCCCGCCTAGCTGTCATCAGTGAGGGAGCCAGATGCCCGGGACCCAGCTGGCCTGCAGGCTGCCCAGGCAGCAGGGTGANGGCTATGGTTTTTCCTGTGGTCATGTATGGATGTGAGAGCTGGACTATGAAGAAGGCTGAGCACCGAAGAATGGATGCTTTTGAACTGTGGTGTTGGAGAAGACTCTTGAGAGTCCCTTGGACTGCAAGGAGATCCAACCAGTCCATTCTGAAGGAGATCAGCCCTGGGATTTCTTTGGAAGGAATGATGCTGAAGCTGAAACTCCAGTACTTTGGCCACCTCATGCGAAGAGTTGACTCATTGGAAAAGACTCTGATGCTGGGAGGGATTGGGGGCAGGAGGAGAAGGGGACAACCGAGGATGAGATGGCTGGATGGCATCACGGACTCGATGGACGGGAGTCTGAGTGAACTCCGAGAGATGGTGATGAACAGGGAGGCCTGGCATGCTGCAATTCATGGGGTCGCAAAGAGTCGGACACGACTAAGCGACTGAACTGTGTGTCAGTTGCTCAGTAGTGTCCAACTCTTTGTGACCCCCATGGACTGTAGCCTGCCAGACTCCTCTGTCTACAGAATTCTCCAGGCAAGAATACTGGAGTGGGTAGCCTATCCCTTCTCCAGGGGATTTTCCTGACCTAGGGATGGAACCTGGCTGTCCTGCATAGCAGGCACATTCTTGACTATTTGAGCCACCAGGGAAGCAGGAATGGTGGTGGGGAATAAAAAGTGCTGACATGAGAAAAAGTTACACACCCATCATCACCATCAGGAGCAACTCAGGGGTCTGGAGATCCCATACCCACTGGGCATGGTGCTGCCACTCCCTCATTCAATGAAGGGTTGATTGTCCAAGGATCGACTTCCTTGTTATAAACTTCACTGCCATCAAGACAAACACTACAGAAGGTAAAGAGATATAGTCCAGAATGCCCCCGAATAGGCTTAACAGCATAGAAAAGCTCTTTCTTATCAAAATGAAGATATGTCCCAGAAAAACTGTTCATCTTAGCATAACATCTAAAATGTGTATGCTCTACTTCATAATTTAGCAAGCATGCTCATACCCATTGCCTCTTTTGATTCCATCTACTGTCCTATGAAGTCGGAAATGCCATCCTCAAACACAAAGGAGGAAACATACTCAGAAAGGAAGCAATGACTATTCTATAGCCCCATAGTCAGTAACCAGTAGAGCTAGACTTTGAACCTGTAACCTCTCTACGCAAGTTCAATTTTTTTATATGACTGTTCTAAAATTTCCACACTTATTATAAAACCATACAGATTAATATCAAAGGATTGTTCCGTGTTAGTTATCTGCTTGCAGCTCTTCTTCTCAGGCTAGCTGTACAATGGACTTTAAAGCAGAGTCCTTGGACTCCTGGTCTTGAAATCTTGTAGGTAGAGCTTGACAACATACAGATTCTCGGGCCACACCCAGGAAACAGACTTTCTGGTAACAGGACAGAAGCATCTGTGATTTAATAAATAAGCCGGAGTGGGGAGAGGAGTCTTAAATTATTCGCCTTCATGGGAAAGGCTGAAAGTTACTGAACTGCTGGGTCAATCGACCATCAGGAAGCAGACAGACATGCTTAAATGAAGAGACAGAGTCTGACATTTAGCCAACTGTAAATGGATTGCTCCTCCATGCTGTCTGGGTGAGGAAGGGATCCTAGACAGTGTCCTCCTTCCCCTCCACCAGACTCGCCCTGGGAGTCAGGAAAGGAAGACTGTGCAGGACGAGTCGTGGGGTGTGAGGGCGAGGAAGGGGCAGGCTGAATATCAGCAGAACACCCACTGTTTCAGGCATTAGCAGACTTTCCAATTTGGCCCTCAATGTAGGCAATACTTCCATTTTACAATCGCAGAATGTGCGAGTCAGGAAGTGAGGTTACTTGGGCAGTCATACAAACAGTGAGTGAGGAGTCCAGATTCAAACCCAGGACCACCTAGCACCTTAGTGTTGCTTCTGGCATCAAGTTCTCCCACGCAGATGGAAGGGTAGTGTGATGTGAAGACATGGAAGTCTGCACCCCCACACTCCCGCTCACTCGCTGTGTGACCACAGACCTAGGCCCTACCCTTCTCAGAAAGTATCCCTTCCTTTCATTCAAAAAGGGGATCAAATTACCTGCCACTGAGAAGTTCCCAGGTACCCAGCAGCTTGTTAGTAAAAGGTGATTGCTTCTGAATGAAAAACAGAATGCCCAAGTCAAAAGGGTGAAGTGAACATTGGGCAGTAGGCTGGGAGCAGGTGCCTGGGAGGGCGGAGTGGAACTCAGCACTGGAGCCATTCCTGGGAGTGGCAGCAGCAAGGGGGAAGGAAGGTGCGTGTGGGGAGGGCAGGGGCTCTCTGAGGGCCTCCCAGGTCTCTCATCCCCAGTTCTATGATCCTGGGAAGCAGGAGCCACAGTTTTTCCCCATCAGTGCACCGCTCCCTCTCCTGGGGGAGTTGGCAGATCCGCAGCTGGCCTGTTGGCTGGAGGCACATGGGCAGCGGAGCCTGGCATTTCTTTACAGGCTCTCACTGTCTCTCTCTTGTGCTGCTTTCTTCCCGTTCCCACGCCCCACCTCTGCAAGTCCCCAGGGATTCTGCTTTCTCCTGCAGTGCTGAGGGCAAAGGCCCTGGACGATGAGATAGACCAGGCCTTCCCCCTCCAGGGCTGCTCCGCCGGGACCCTCAATGCCTCATTGTCTCTGGCCTCCCAGACCCCATCCCCTCCCGGGGAGAGAACGCGGTGGGCGGTGTGCTGGTCAGCAAGTCCATGCCTGGTGCAAGCTGGCTGGAGTTCTCTCACTGGTGAGCTTTTTATTTTGCAAAGTTGTGGGATTCTTATTCATTCGACGAGCCGGTCAGTCTTGAATGCCTTCAGCAAAGATTTCGGCACTGTGCCAGGCGCTGGGGGTACCACTTAAAAATACAGTCCTTAACCTGATCCTCGAGGAAGGTCTAGTCAGTGGGAGGCATGAGAAATAAATAGCAATTACTAATCTGAAGCGATCACAGTAAGGGATGAGCAGTAAAGACAAGAACACAGAGCCATTAGTTAAGGGCTGTTTCATTCCTTCATTCACTGAACAAATAGTTACTGAGAAACTGATATGCGACAGGCACTGTTCTAGGGGCTGAGAATACAGGGGAAGCAAAACAAAGCCCCCGCCTACAGGGTCTTCTCTTCTAGAAAACAATACAATAAAATAAATTACATAATAGCATACCTTATCTATATTTGTAATATAATCAATACATTATATAATCAATAAATAATATTGATAGATTGTATTAATACAATACATATTATAATAATTATAACATTAACATTATTAATGTGCTTCCCAGGTGGCACTGGTGGTAAAGTACCCTCCTGCCAATGGAGGAGACGTAAGACATGTGGGTTTGATCCCTGGGTCAGGAAGATCCCCTGGAAGAAGGCATGGCAACCCACTTCAGTATTCTTGCCTGGGGAATCCCATGGACAGAGGAGCCTGGAGGTCTACGGTCCATGGGGTTGCAAAAACTTAGACACAACTGAAGAGATTTAGCACACATGCATGCACGTACAAACTAATTACATAAAGCATACAATTGGTATATAATAGTTTATATTATATAATAATATTACATTAATATGTTGTATTAAGGTATCTAATCTCTTAGCTATCAATCATCTATATATCATCCATCTATTTATTTACCTATCCACAGTTTCAGGCAGGGACAACTGCCTGAAGGAAAAAACTACATAGTTGAGCTTCGCCTGTGGGAATGGTATGGTCTGGCAAGGTCTCTCTGAGGAGGTGGCGTCTGATCAGATATTTCAAAGGAAGTAAGAGTGTGTGACGTAGTGACATCTGTGGAGCACTTTAGGAGAAAGGAAGAGCAGGTACAAAGATTGTCCCCGAAAGGTACAGACACGGTCCTACCCACTTCATGCGTTTCACTCACGGAACTAAGGTTACTTCTCACTTTACAGATGGGGAAACCAAGAGCTGGGGAGGTGGAGACTCTAATTCAGGGGCTCCCAGCTTGCAGCAGGGAGAGCTGAGACCCACTCCAGGTGGTCTGCTTTGCCCAGGTAAGGGGACTTTCGGCTGTGAAGCCACCTACCTGGGCAAGTCCTAGATGCTTTTTTGCAAAGAGCAGGGTTGCCAAATTCAACTTTGCAGAAGAAGGCAGAAAAAGGCACGTGAGTAAACCAGGCTGAGGGGGGGTCTCTGCCTTCCTCCTTGGCCTCTTCTGGCCCCAAAGCCGCCCCTCACCTGTGTGCATATCCATTCAGAGTCAAGAGAGAGAGAGAGGGCAGTGCCTCTCCCAAGTCCACATAGCTTACTCTGCTCACATTATTTATTCTACGCAGGTCTCCTCCTGCAAGAAACCTCTCCTGATCACTCACCTCAAATACCAATCACCTTTGAACTCTTCTTTGGCTTCAGTCTTTTCTCACAACCTGCATTAGACTGCATATTTGTTTTCTAATTTGTTGTCAGTTTCTGTAGCTTAAATCTCAGCTCCACAAAAACTATTGTCTGTCTTGTCCACTATTGTATCCTCTGTGCCTAGCATATCTTCAATGAGTGAAAGAAAGGAAAGGAGGAAAGCTCAGTGAGTGTGTAGCCACTTAAGAGAATTAAAGGAAACACTTTTCCACACAGTCGCAGGCACCAAGAAGGGATACCAGAAACTGAGCTCTTTGTAATTTGCTGGAGGGTACCTGGCACTCTAAACTTGCTCAATAAATATTTGTTGCATGAATGAATATCCGGAATTTGAAACTTCAAGTTCAGGAAGCTCAGAAGACTTTGAGCAATTAGGTGTGAAATAAACATGATTTTATAATATTCTTTGATGAGATGTCTGAGAATTCTCAGGACAGAGGTTCAGGATGGAGAGCTGATCCTGACACAAAAGGATGATTTGACAGGACATCCTCCTCCCTGACCCCTGGGGCACAACTTGCCCATCTGTAAAATGAAGACACACAGAAAACTCTAAGGGACTCTTCTAACTCGGGACCTCTAAGATTCTGTAAAGTAACTTTTCCTCTGGGCCAGGCCCACACATCTCCATGTTGCCCCAAACATTCTCCCTGGAAACACTAAAGCTAGAGCGGACACAGGAGGGATCGTTTCTGAGTCTTCAGTGCCTCTCCTCAAGTTCTTGTGTTACTTATGCTTGCTGGCTCCCTCTCTTGCACCCTCTCTGAGGTCTGACCTTCTAATGAGCAGAGACACATTATCAGCCGCTGTGGTTTGAACGGGTGCCTGTAATTTAGTGTTGCCTAATGCTGGACACTGAGAGCTGTGCTTGTGTAATTAGGCTGGGGCCTCATTAACGTCTGCCTCCTTGGGTGTTTTTCATTCTTGGTTTCTCCTATCCTGTATTTTGAATCCCATCTGGCTGTATGGACACGGCTGCCCTTTTTTTATTGCTCCATTGTGAAGCCAGGCTTGAATCTGGGCCCAGAATGGCCACAACCATCCACAAAGCATGAATCTTAACATGCCCTGGAATGGCCCCTGCTCTGCTCTCTAAATACAATTACGCAACTTTACTGAGAACCTGGGTTGTCTGAGTTGCTCTTGAGCACCTCGAGCTGGCTGGCAGTCCACTCTTAGTTTGTGTGTTTGACAGAAACCAGAGTAAGGGGTGCTATCAATTTAATTACTACAATTACCTATGATTTAGCCAATTCATGTGTAATACTTTGCCATTTACAACGCACTAGTAGAACCTGGCCTTGAGCAGAGACGTGGGCTGCTTTGTTTACTGGAGATTCCTAAGAGAGTTATTCTCTTCTGGCACCTGCCTGCTCCGCCCAGCCCCCGCCCATTCTTCACTGGCCTGCTCTGAGCCCCGGGAGACTGAACTCTGTGGACAGCTCTGTTGGGCACTTTTGCTCACTGGGCCAAGATGAGGCCCAAGCAGGAGACTGGAGGGCAATGGTGCTTCTTCCTAGTGCCCACCCTGCTTGAGTGCCAAGACCTTGGAGGTAGTTAAGTTCCTCGACAACTACTGCTACAATTCCATGGCTTTCCTGCCCAAGTATAGATGAAACCATCTAGACTGAGTCTATTAATTTTACTTCCTCTCCTTGTCCCTTCATCCCTAATGATGATAATGGCTTCTTGCTGTTGTTATTGGATGCCCCATGTTCCCTGAGTCCCAATAGTCTTCTATAAGTGATTGCTTCATGAAAATATATTTAAATTATTTGGGGGTGTATTCTGTTTTCTGCCTAGCGCCTGTTTGATACAATTCTTAATATCTGAAATGGAGCCTGGAACATAGAACAGGCCCTTAATAAACACCTGTGGGATGAAGGAATGAACAAACTTTCACATATAACATCTCATTTAATTCTTTTGAAACTATGTAAAATAATACAATCAACTTTTATAGATGAAAAAGCAGAGAAAGGTAGAATCTCATATCTAAGCAACAGATTTCTGAAGGAGAGCAACACATATCCTGTACCCTAGATGAGCCTAAGCCATATTCAGCACCCAGGAGAAAGCTCTACTTCCTGTTGTTTCCTGCACAGACCCAGAGTCCACTCAAGTCAGCCTGGGGTGGGCTCGACAGGACCAGTGCTGTGAAGTGGACAAAATTTATGGATTTAAAGACATTTGGGAACTCACTTGGCATAAAATCAGAGACCTGGATTCAACTCCAAGTGCTACCCCTTTCTTCAAAAACATGTACATATTTAAGGTGTGCAGCGTATTTTTTCATGTGTTTAAGATGTACAACATGGTTTGCTGTATTCATACATTATGAAATGAAAGCAAGATCAAGTTAATTAACATATCTATCATCTTACATACTTAACCCTTTTCTGTATGCTAAAAAAACACTTGAGATATAATCAGTAGATTTCAAGTATATTATACAGATACTATACTCAGTACACTGTACGTTAGGTCTCCAGAACTTATTCCTCTTATAACTGAAAGTGTAAACCTCTTGACCAACATCTCCCCATTTCTCTCACTCACCAGACACTAGTCACCACCATTCTATTCTTTGTTACTATAATTGAAAATTTTTTAGATTTCACATATAAATGAGATCATGCAATATTTATCTGTCTCTGACTTAATTCACTTAGCATAATGTCCTCTAGGTCTATCCATGTTATTGCAAATGGCAGGACTTTTATTCTTTCTTAAGGCTGGATAACATTTATACACACACACACAAACACACATATATATAATTTTTTTAATCCATCAATCCACTGATGGACATGTGGATTGTCTCCACACCTTGGATACTATGAATAATGTTGCAATAAACATAGGAGTAGAGATATCTTTTCAACATAGTGATCTTATTTCCTTTGGATACGACCCAGAAGTGAGATTTCTGGGTCATACAATTGCTTTATTTTTAATTTTTCAAGGAAACTCCATACTGTTTTCCATAATGGCTGGTACTAATTTACACTCCCTCCAACAATCCACAAGGATTCTTTTTTCCATACCCTCACCCACACTTATCTTTTGATCTTTGATATCAGTCATTCTAACAGGTGTGAGGCAGTATCTCATTGTGGTTTTGATATGCATTTCCCTGATGCTTAGTGATGTGGAGCAGCTTTTCATAGACCAGTGGCCATATATATATCACATTTGGAAAAAAAAAATTTCTGTTCAGATCCTTTACCCATTTTTGAAATTAGGTTATTTGGTTCTGCTATTAAGTTGTTATGAGTTCTTTATATATTTTGGTTATTAACCTGATAGAAAAATGGCTTGCCTTTTCATTTTGTTGGTTTCCTTTGCTGTGTAAACTTATTTTTAGTTTTAGATTAGTTTTCTTCCTGTGATTTATTTCTGGTTTCATATAACTGTGGTGTGAACAAATATCTGATATGACTTTAATCTTCTTAAATTTGTCAAGACTTGTTTTGTGCCTAACATATAATTTATTCTGGAGAATATTCCATATGCACTTGGGAATGTATATTCTGCTGCTCTTGAATGGAATGTTCTATGTATGTCTGTTAGGTAGAAAGTATCACACGAACAAAGCTAGTGGAGGTGATGGAATTCCAGTTGAGCTCTTTCAAATCCTGAAAGATGATGNAAAACCTACAGGGAATTAAAATTTCAAAATGCTTCTCACTATCCTCAAAGGAATGACAGGAGCTACCAGCCCAAGTGTGAGAATTTAATAGCTTACATACTTTTTATTTATGAGGATCAGAGCTTGAATTTGAAATAAGGTACTCTAATATGAGCTTCCCTGGTGCCTTCGTGATAAAGAATCTACCTGGCAATGCAGGAGAAGAGGGTTGGATCCCTGGCAAACCCCATGGACAGAGGAGCCTATCTATTTCAGCGTTGTTGTAATTTGTAGTCTTTGATATACAACTTGTGAAGTGTTATATTTGCTGAAAATGTATAGATTCTGAGAGGAAGATTGCAATGTTTCGTATGGATTTGGGGTCCAAGCTGACGTCTATGAATTCTCACGGATGTGGGATCTTTTGTTCTAAAGCAACTGTCTGCATCGCTCCTTTCTCAGTGTTTCCTTTTCTCTCCCTGCAGGTTTACCGTCACCTCGAGAGAAGATTGTTGCTGTGGTCCTGGGACTCATCTATTTTGTCTTGATGTATACTGTAGTGAGAGTGATAACTTTTATTCCACGTAAGTATATTTTAGAAATTGAGATTGAACTTTTCACTTTAATGATCATCAGTGCCTCTCAAAAATCATTTGATGAAATAAAACTCTTATTTTAATATGTGCATTCAGCCTAAATGTAGAATAGCTATTCTCAGGTTGTCCAAAGTATAAATAACACAATGATTCTAGAGAATATCATATATATGTGTATATTTGTATATAGGTCTACATGTATATATATGCTTTTCTGATTTCATAACTCAAACACAGACTTTAGGAAGCTGAAAGACCTTATTGAAAAACACAAATTAGTTCTTGAGATTGGTTAAACCAAATACTGTAAGAGGTGGTGGCATCTGTTCTTTCTGGTTTTTAATTTTTTTTTCCATCAAATCTTCATTGCTTAATTGATTTTTCTTGATAAAGTCAGTTTTAGTTTAGATTATTCTAATCTTAAACAATTAAACAAATTTTAAACTCAAAAACTAAAATCATTATGATTTTTTAGAGCAATATTAACTTTTATTATGATTAATTTTGTAGCCTTGTCGGATAACAAGGCTCCAGAAAGGTACATAATAATTTTAAAGCTCTGGCAATATACAGTTGGTATTTTGCCTGTATCTTAGGCTAATGAAAATAAGAATTGATTATGAGATAGACCATAAATTGTAAAATGGAGCAACAAATATTTATAAGTAATGATTACAGGAGAATGCTTCTGTCTGTGCCGCAATATGATCACCATATGCATTGCTGAAAATTGGTTCTAATTTTCTTCTGCTATAATATGATAAAAGGCAAATAAGTTTGCTATTCTAAAACAGAGGTTTCATTTCTTGATCCTCAGGACGTGTAAAGAGTGGNTTGAAAGCCATTTTTATAAACATATGGAGATCATAAAAAAAAGAAAAATGGAAGCCCGTAATCACTCTGTGAATTGTTATCCTACTTTGTTCTCTCCTTCCTATTCTCATTCAAAAATTATAATTTCCTTATATCAATTCATGAATATATTGTTCTCCTCTGAGATTTTAGATACTGATGCTGTGACAGAACTCTGGGTGATTCTGGGTACACTCCATGCTACCATTTGAAAGAAGAATTGCTATTGCAGTATTTTTAAAATTCATGAAGGACAGACATTTCTATTAGAACAAGAGTAATATGATGCAAAGAACTTAATGATTTGAGTACTTGTTTTCAAACAATTTAATTTCTCTTTTCTCTGTAACCTCTATATCAAATTGATAGTCTTCATAAGAAAATACATGAAACTAGCTGAATCCACTTGTAAAAAGAGAATATTATGATACTTATAAATAAATTTAAAAAAATGTAACTAGTACCAGTACCAGTACACATCTGACATCAAAACTAAAAATGACAATGTAATTTTTCAAACCCTTCTGAGCAACAAAAAATTAGACCATAAATCAATATGAAAGAATTTATATATTTTGAAGGCAAACATATCAGGTTGTTCACTTTTCCTTTTTCACATGGTTTAAATTAAGTTTAATTAGAAAGATGAGGAAAAACCTTGAAAGAGAAAAATATTTTTATTAAGACATAACATGAAGTGATGGCTAATAGCTTGATTTTTTTTTAAAAGGAAAAGTAAAGAAAATGATTTCTAGCCCCAAACTCAAAATAACAGAAATCATAATATGATTAATAAAATGAAAAAACAACATTGTGTGATAATCATAGCTTACAGTATAATAGTTATATCAATAATAATACTGACTTACCAAGAAATGTTTCACATGTGTTTTCTATACATGTTTAGATCATAAATGCATTCCATTCAAACATTTCACTCAACACTAGAATGGAGTGATTACTACTGTGGAGACTGCTGGTCTGAGTCAAATTCTGGCTCTAAAGCTTAATCAGTCTCTAAATATGTTGCTTTAACTTATATATGCTTCCTTTTATAATACCTAAAATATGGATTAAAATTAGCCTCATGGAATTAACATGAGAGTGGAAACTTCTGAAAGATGGGAATACAAGACCACTTGACCTGCCGCTTGAGAAACCTATATGCAAGTCAGGAAGCAACAGTTAGAACTGGGCATGGAACAACAGAGTGGTTCCAAATAGGAAAAGGAGTACATCAAGGCTGTATATTGTGACCCTGCTTATTTAACTTCTATGCAGAGTACATCATGAGAAACGCTGGGCTGGAAGCACAAGCTGGAATCAAGATTGCCAGGAGAAATATCAATAACCTCAGATAGGCAGATGACACCACTCTTATGGCAGAAAGTTGAAGGGGAACTAAAAAGCCTCTTGATGAAAGTGAAAGAGGAGAGGGAAAAACTTGGCTTACATCTCAATATTCAGAAAATGAAGATCATGGCATCTGGTCTCATCACTTCATGGAAAATAGATGGGGAAACAGTAGAAACAGTGTCAGACTTTATTTTTTGGGGCTTCAAAATCACTGCAGATGGTGATTGCAGCTATGAAATTAAAAGTTGCTTACTCCCTGGAAGGAAAGTTTTGACCAACCTAGATAGCATATTCAAAAGCAAAGACATTACTTTGCCAACAAAGATCCTTTTAGTCAAGGCTATGGTTTTTCCATTGGTCATGTATGGATGTGAGAGTTGGACTGTGAAGAAAGCTGAGCACCGAAGAATTGATGCTTTTGAACTGTGGTGTTGGAGAAGACTTTTGAGAGTATAGTTCACAAACAACTTGTCTTTTCAAAAAATTTTTGGCCATTCTAATTTCTTTGTTTTTCTGTGTAACTTTTAGATCCAGCTTATTAACTTCTGAAAAATACCTTGCTGGAATTTTAATTGTGTTAATAATGAATCCATATATGAAACTTGGAAAAATTGATGAATGTTTTGTGTTTTTAAATTTATGAACACAATATACCAGTTTATGTCTAATTTATTTCAACAGTCTTTGTGGTGTTCTATATAAAAATCTTGCATATATTTGATTAGACTTGAACCTAAATATTTCAGGATAGTTGGCAGTACTATAATGGTATATGGATAATTTTAAATCAAATGCCCTTTTCTCATTGTTAATATGTAGAAATATAGTGGATTTTTACTATATTAACTTTGTTATGCCAGCATGCTAGCCAAAATTATTTTTTATTTTTNAATAGTGACCCACTAAGAAATGACAGAGACGACGGAACTCTCAGATACGCACATGAAACCTGCTATATCCACATTCAAGAATTAAAGGGACTCACGGGTGTAATGAAAGAAAAGGAAGCTAGTTCAAAGAGCCAAATGGAACTTCTAGAAACTAAGAATATACAGTAGCTGAAATGAAAATATAATTGAAATGGGATTCAAAGCAGGTTGGACACTGCAAAAGAAGGGGGAAAATGAGAGAATTTACACACACACGGCAATAAAACATTAATCCAAATTAAACATAGATATCAAAAGGGAGGGTGGAGAAATAAGAGGAATAGTCTCAGAGACCTGAAGGATGATACCTGTCACCAAACTCAAGTGTCTGTGTGTCACACACAGTGAGGCCAAATACCAAAATGTCGGAGTGTGGAGCAGAGAAGTGCTAACAGTGGCCGCCCCAGACCAAACCCGAAGCATGGTGGGCCCTGCCCTCCTCCCTCCCGGGTGCAGGGACCACTCCATCGCCACACCTCTCTGTGCCTAGCCCACCAGACCAGCCCGTGTCCGCCACCAAGCAGGCAGGCAGGAGCTCCACTCTGGGGACACCAGCTTCTGGCCACCTCATCGGTCATGAGCTGACCAGTGAAGCCAGTGGCAGCCTGAGCCCACGGCACCGCCACCTCACTCAGCGATCCCAGTAATGGTCATGTCAACCGCCTCTGCTTGACCACCAAGGTCAAGGTCTTCACACCTAGCTCCACCAAGTACCAGAGGATGACGTTGCTAGAGCAACCTAGTCCTTCTTCAGACCCGGCATCGGTCAGGAGTCGCACCTTTCTTCTCAGGATCAAAGAGCAGCGAGGCAGGCACGAGCTGTAGCTGCCCTTCTCAGCCGCTAGTAGGCGCCATAGTGGGCCCCTCCCCCAAGCAAGGGACCCTCAGTGAGCCAGCTGTCAGCTGCCCTGCTCAGCCACTGATCAGCACCACACTGGGCTCCTCCCCGCAGCTCTTGTATAGAAAAGGAGCCCTAATCTGGACGGAGGGAAGATGGTTTTCAAGATGCTCAAGTCTGCCATCTTCTCAGTCTGCTAGCTTCCCGATTAAAGTCATTATTCCTTGTTCCAACAGCTAATCGCCCAATTTACTGGCCTGTCAGGTAAGAATGAGCTTGGGCTCTGTAACAAAGGGGTTTATTGCGGGGCCCTACAAGTGAACTCCGGGAGTTGGTGATGCACAGGGAGGCCTGGCGTGCTGTGATTCATGGGGTCCCAAAGAGTCCGACACGACTGAGCGACTGAACTGAACTGAACAAGGAGATGGGTGGCTCATGCCTTAAAAACCTCAGACTCCCTAAAAGCTTTCAGCAAAATCCTTTCCCAGGGAAGGTAAGGCAGAGGCGTGGTGAGTTGTTTGCTAACTTCTTGGTTTCAGATCTTTTGTTCTTGAAGTCAGGTCAAGGTCAGATAATGATGTTCCTGTAAACCTCCACCAAATCAATGCTATTCTCTGTTCTGACAAGAAAGGGTGAGGTCCCAAGGCACAACTTTCACCCTCTGAGGTCCAGGTCCTGCTAAGAGGAGGCAGAACTTAGCTGGCGGCTCCCTCAGGGCCAGGTCCTCAGACCCCGCCCAGCTGTCATCAGTGAGGGAGCCAGATGCCCGGGACCCAGCTGGCCTGCAGGCTGCCCAGGCAGCAGGGTGACACGTCCTACAGACTGCATCCTATGCAGGTGGCCTCTGCCATGAGGTCACAGAGTTGGGGATGGGGAGAGGTTCACAGCCACCTCAAGGCCTGGGCCCAGCCGGTGGGCAGCCATGGTCAGGGCTCTGGAGCCCTGCAGGACACAGCCCCCAGCCTGTTCCCTGGGCCCCTCCAACTCAACCACTGAGATGAGGCTGAGTGAGTGTGAGGGCCCTGGGGAAAAGGCCAGGACCCACCTCTTACCTCACTCGTTGCCTGAAGACCACCACCCCTCCCATCATTGGTTGAACGGGCCACTTGGGGTCATTCATGGAGAGTTGCTTGCTGGGGACAGAGGCACCCTGTGGCACCGACCAGTGGCTGAGCAGGACTTCACTAACGCGTTGTTCAGCAGTAACCAGTGCCTGGTAATAGGGTGCGCAGCACATGCCAAGGGACTCCTGTGAAGGGCTGAGCATGGCTGCGCTCTATTACCAAATCCAGCAGTCTGACACAGTGAAAACACATCGTCAGCAGAAGGCAGAGGGAACAACACACATTCTATACAGAGGGACAAAATGACAACAGGCTTCATCAGAAGCCCCATATGGCAGAAGACAACAGAATGGCATCTCTAAAATGGCAAAAGAAAGGTATTAACCTAGCTACATCCAGCAAAAATACCTTTTAAGAATAGAGACTGAATGAAAGGAGAACTCATCACCAGCAAACTCAGTCCAGGAAATGCTGACGCCCTCCAGGCAAAAGGAAACTGGTATGAAATGGAAACTTGGAACTACACTAAGAAATGAAGGGCTCCAGTGAGAGCAAACGTGCAGGTAATGGAAGGCTTTCTTCTTATACTTGATTACTGCAAAAGATACCTGTTTAAAGCAAAGATTAAAACACTCAACATTTGGTTTCTATCCTCCTCATATTCTCTGTTACAGGAAGAATATGCCATGGCCAGAGAAAGCATCCTTGTTGGCATGTGGGCACGGGGTGGGGCATTAGGACATATGTTGCTGGAGGGGGAGCCACACAGAAAATGGGGCAAGTATGACAGGAATGGAAGCAGTTCAGAGTCTGTCCTCAGACAGCTTGTAGTTTTAACGGCTCATCACAAATTGTTCACACTCACTGCAGATGTTACACTGCACACGCTGCACGAGGCGGCAGCTGCTTCATCACCAGTACCCACGTGGAAATGGCTCCCAAGGAAGGGAAGGGGACCAGGCAGCCAGTGGAGGGATTTTATAAACTGAGCTCCATTAGTTCCAACCTAGCCTCTTTACTTCTCCTACGAAAACAAATCTGATGGACTGACTTACCTAAATTTCTAACCAGGTCAGAAGTACATAAATACGAAAATAGAAGGGGGATCAGAACGCAGGAGTTAAGCACAGTGATGGGAATGAGAAATGATGGTTGAAAGCCCAACAGATAAACAGACACGATAAAAAGCAAACACGCATAAAGAAAAATCCTTGAACCCGCAATGCCTAGAACACCAGTGCCAGCGCAGGGGTCAAGTTGCACATCACAAGGCCACAAGCTAACAGCACGATACCAAGCGCTCACCAAAACGACACTGTGATATCAAGATTATATGGCGGTTCATGTGACCCATGCACCAACAAACAAAGTGATTCAAGTTCTCTGTCTGAGTCAGAAATTCAGGGGAACAAGGCAAAGGGAATATTCATTTACGAGATTAACAGTTGGACACACTGCTTTAAGTTTAGAGATGCTTCGCCCAAAAAGGTGTTTGGAGGACAAAAGTCAATTGAACCTATTATTTGAAAACTAGTATACCATCTAAAAATAAGTATGCCCTATGGTTCCCAGCTTCTGGGACACCCAGAAATTAAAATCAAGTTCAGAAGGGGGTTAGGCCCTACAAAAAGTATCCATCCAGTTTCAGTTAACTGGGGTTAAATTTCTCTGATGTAGAAGATGCTGTTCCTGACCTGGACAAATAAGCTGTGTTGGCTGCTGTGCTGTGCAGAGGGCGTCTACTATGGATCCAGTCCAGGATGAGGGACCTCATGGTCTAAAATGTTTCAGTATGTTTCAACTAAATCAATCCATACTGAACTCTACAAGTCACTTAAATTCCCATTTTCTTTAGGCTTTTCAGCTAAGCAGACATTTGTTAGAATAGAGGCTCTTTTTCTAGAGCTTTAACTAAGGCAAACACATGTGTGAAAATGAGTATTTTTAGCTATGCGAGCTTGTGCTGTTACATCAATCTAAAATTTTTCACACATCAAGACAACATCTGTTACATAGAAAATGTTCTCAGAGAACGATCAGTTCTCTCTGAACCCAAAGAAATAATTAATTCTATCTCCAGACACCACTGCAAGGCTGTCATTCTGAGGGTCACTTCTCTCATGAGACAGCTTAGGATAAGCTCTCGGATAAGCTCGGATAAGCTTATTGGCACCTTCAGTTCCTCTAATGTTTTAAAAATCACCCAAGTTCCACTCCCCCTTTTACAGAATTGGGACAAGACAGTTAAAAATTACACATGAAATTTCTACAGTGTAACAGTGTACTTTTCATCCAACTCTCAATCACTCCTGGTAACTCAATTAGGAGGCACAGGGAAATGAAAATAGCAGTAGAATAGCATGCCTAAAAGAACTATAGGTACAAAAGAGATTTTAAAACACAGACGAGACAGGATCTTTTGAAAAAATTAAAAGTACAGAGTAGTACAGTCATTTGTGGACTCAGCAGCAAAGTAGCGTAATTCTCAAAACTGAGTAAGTTTGTGAACTTGCACGGAAGTCCTAAATAGTGGTCCAGACGCTGGACAGACGCTGGTGATTAGCCATGAGCATAGGCAGGCAGAAGCAGCCTCTTCACCAGCCTCCCAACTCAGATCTGAACCCCTAAGGAAGGCCCAGCAGAGCCCCAGCAGCCTCAGGACTGAACTGCAATCAGGCTGGATTGGGACGATACAAAGCAACAAGCCACACACAGACTCTTTTGATAAGACCATTACACACCACTGTGACTACAGTTTCAGGTACCAAAGAGGCAGAAAAACATACCAGTCTAAAGACTGACTTTGAGTTAGGTGTATAGAACTTGGAATTACAAGTTTTGACTCACACTGTCCACTTAGAAATGTATACACGCACCTGTGAGGACAAACTAAATGTCACAGAAACTAAGAGATAGCTGTTCTCCATTATCCATCTGCCAGGGAGGCAGGAACCAAAACCACCAAGCTGTTCCTCTCTTCACTCCTGAGGCAGACTCCCCATTGGAAAGCCAATGGGGAGAAAACGTCTCATTTCTACACAAAGACAACCAACTCTGACTCCCTACATGAGGGTCACCCTGTGGAAGCTGATGTTGCTAACAGGCTCTCAGTTTCACCCACTCCCTGTTACTTAAATTCTCCTCCAAGGGAATGAGAAATATGGCAACCTAGTAACTGGAGTATAATTAGCCCTCCCAAGAGGGGGCTGCACAGAGCCACGAGAACAAGCTCAAAGGCAGGCTGCTTTTTGTAAATCCCCAAGTTTCTTGTCTTGATCTGTCACAGCTCTAAACCACTGCTGATGGCCCATATGCCAAGCACACTCCTGTGTAATTGTGAATGTACCATTCTCTGTGATCCTGCCCTAGGCTGCACAGCCATGCGTGTGCCTTTACTCCGTCTCACCCTGTAATGATCTGTGTGCAGATTTGCTCTGTCTCTGTCCCTGGGGCCGAGACCAGCTGGTACTTCTCTGGTATTCCTAACACCCACAACGGAGCCTGGGCCACAGACAGTACGGCCATCAAATATTTCACTCTGGCAGTCCACAGGAAAGGAGGCAAAGCTTCTGAATGTCTGTGTCTCTTTTGTTGTCTCACATACAGGGTCATCATTACTATTTTATTGTAAAGTAGAATAAAGTGAAAAAAAAAAAAGAAAAAATCAAAACAAAAAAACTTCTGAATGAATGCAAACCATCCTTCATGTATCTTTTTCAGCTTTCATGACTTCTAAAAATGCATAAGGCTTCATTAGATAATAAAGTCAAACAAAGTTATAAAAATGTCTGAGGAAGACAGTATGGGAAATACAACCCCGAAAAGTCAAAGTGTTAGTTGCTCATTTGTGCCCAACTCTTTGCAATCGCCATGGACTGCAGCCCACCAGGCTCCTCTCTCCACAGGATTTTTCAGGCAAGGATACCGCCATTTCCTTCTCCAGGGGCTCTTCTTGACCCAGGGATCGAACCCGGGTCTCTTGCACTGCAGGCAAGTTCTTTATCTACTGAGCTACCGGGGAAGCCCCCTAAATACAACCCTAAATGTTTTTTAACCTTCCTGATTTTCCACCAGTCAGAAATATCTTTTTTTTTTCTGATAAAGCATAAACCTATTTAAAAATTAAAGTCAAAGTACAACCTCCAAAATAAAACTATTCACAATGGTATATGAGATATATACATACAATTTTAGACTTCAGTGTATATACAAACCTATCAATATACACACATGTGCACAAAAACCATCCTGCCCACTACCAATATTTAGCATTTTTCTATATCAGTCTAATCCATTTTAAAGACTATTATTACATTGCTCACATCTATAATATTTGATCAATCACTTATAGATAGCTCGATTATTTCAAATCTTTCACTCTCAAAACACCACTGCAGTCATGTGTTTAAAGTGGCAACAGTAAACGCATACTTATGTCTATACATACCTGTGTGCTGGGGCCCTCATCTAATCCTCCTGACAACCCCAAGACTCCACATTAAAGATGGAAAATCTTAACACATCCAAACAGAAGTGCCTAAAGTCATACAACTAATAAATAAGAGGGGTGAAGGAAGAGTTCAGGTCTATGTCTATCTGACTCAAGATCCTAGGATCAGGGTCGTGATGATAAACGACCACAAAAAACAGCAACTCACATAAACTGGCCACTGTGTGATGAGCACCTCTGCTCAGACCTTTCTGCGCATCATTTTATTTAATTCTTGTAACAGATGCTTTGCTTACCTAAGAAAATTACTTAAGATAATTTCCTAAACACAGAGTCGTCAGTATCTCTTATGACTATAGACACAGAAATCCTCAACAAAATATTAGCAAACCAAAGCTAGCAACATATAAAAAACTATCACTATGGCCAAGTAGGATTTAGCCCAAGAATGCAATATCAGTTTAATATATAAAACTTAATTAATACATCATATTAACAGACTAAAAGACAAAAACACGTGTTTAACAGAGGTACTAAAAAATATTTCCAATACTGGGGAGGAAAAAGACCTTTCATGCTAAAAATACCACGAACAGGGACTGGAAAGGAACTCCGTTGACCTGATGGGAGACCAGCTACAAAATACAAAAAGCACACTATTAAATCTTATTTAACAGGAACAGACTATATGCATTCCCCCTAAGATCAGAAACAAGACAAGAAGCCTGCTCTCACCACTTCTATTCAACAGTATACTCAAGGTTCTAGCCAGGACAATTAGAATAGAAAAAAAATCTAGATTAGATAAGAAATAAAATTATCTCTCTTCACAGATGATGTAATCTGCATATATAAAGTTCTAAGGAACTCACTAAAAAACTAGTAGGACAAATAAATTATTTCAGATAGACTGCAGGATTAAAACCACAGAAAAACTCATTGTATTTTTATACATCAGCAGTGAACAATACAAAAATGAAATTAAGAAAGTAATTCAATTAACAATAGCATCAAGAAAAATAAAATATTTGGTAATTTTAACAAAAAGAATGTTTGCTGAAAACTATGTAATGTTACTGAGAGAAATTAAAGACCTACTAAATGGAAAGACATTTCATGTTCATGGATCAGAAGAGTATGACACAGAACTAATTCAGATTATACAGTAAAAAGAACTGTATGAACATTTTTTGAGAAACAGAAGAAGGCCTTAAACCACCTTCCCTATAGATAGTTCCAAAATGAAAGGATCTACCTGCCCCCTTGTCAAAAAGCCCTGGGATGGTCTCAACGACAACTTTCTCAGGATCACAGAAGAAATGCATCATTTACAAAGTAAAGAAAAAAAGCTAAATTAGGTATCTGCTTCCCCCAAGAGGCATCAACTTTTAAATTCTTCCTAAACTCTCTGTGGCCTCCCTGTGACTTGGAAGTTCAGGTTCAGGGCACAGGGTCACCTGAGAGGTGATCTGGTCTCAGTATCCCCTTTGTTGCTTCTAAAATAAAATTGGATGGATGCCTGGGAGCAAGTCTCCTCTCTCTGAGGTGGGTAGGGTGTGGGGATGGGTGTTACTGTATAGAACACTTCCTCAGAACACTACGAGTACAACACACGCAGCTTCCTTCCCTCATCTCTTCAGCACCTATTTACCAAGTACACCTCTGCGCCAGGTACTCTGCAGAGAACTGGGAGGAAGGTAGAAAAGCGTGGCTTTTATCCTGGAGTTCACGGTCCAGCGTGGGAAACAGACACACACAGCTCACAGCAGCCATGACTCAGTGTGATGCTTTGCTCAAGGCACGCACAAGACGTGCCAAGTGAATACAGAAAAGGGGCACAGAGAACAGAGACAAGTAAACTCAGAAAGGATCCACTGTGCCCTCCCATCCACACTCCGACATGACTCACTCCACTGCTTGGGTCTGACAGCGGAGGACTTAACATGAACTGCGACTGTGAAATGTTCTCAATGGGCTCACCGCCTACACAGTGCAAGCACGTGGTAGACAGTCCTGCTGAGAGCACATAGGCGGAGAGAATACATTCCAAAGACTCCTTGTGGCCACGTGTAGGAGGGGCAAGGAACCTCTGATAGGGAAAGTGAGCAAACCAGCCAGGGGCCACAGCACGCAGACGTGTCCAGGAGCCCCACTGTTTTGGGGCTGTCCCATCCTGGGCACCAGGGAACAGAGGACTGAAGGCAAAGTCTCCAAGCCACGTCCAGAAGTTTGAGCTATTCACGTTGGCATCTCTTGACCTGTCTGGATGCCCAACTTAAACTAACCAAAGCCTTCCCCAAAGAAAAGAACCCACAGCAACATAGCAATAGCAGGTAGAGAAGATCAGTCTTGAAGAAGAGTATCTCCCTACACACCTCAAAGAGACTATAAACTTCTCCTTGGAACCAATCAAAACGGAGGGCACCAAGAGATGGCTACTTTATCATCCTGCGTATCAAAGGGCTCTCGGGGGAGCAGGAGGGAAGACCGGGATGGACCACCTTTCTGCCGGAAGAGCTGGCCATGGAGCTCAGGGAAGACTTAAACTGTCTCTGTATTAACACGGACTGGTGAGCCCCATGACCTCTGGCCACATGGAAGACCTGGCTTTACATTCTATCAGGGCTCTGGACACATCCAGTAAGAGAAACGCAGGAGGAGCCAGCCCAGGGGGCAGCTCTCCGTCTCATGCTCCCATCACCCAGGAGGGTCCCAGAGCACGGACCTGGGACCACTCTGCTGCCCTTCCACCAGCCACCCAGTCAGGGCAATCAGCCGGAGGAGGAAAAGGGGCACAGGAGGCTTAACTCACTGGTCAACTAAGCTACGTTCTCTCTTCTATATGCCACAGGTGCTCCAGGGTAGAAGACAATCCTCATACAACTTGGAATCCATCCTGCTTCGGCCCCTACACACAGTCTGGTAGAAAGTTAAAGTCAATTCACTACTGACTCAGGCATGAATTTTTAACTCCTTTTAAGGCTTTTCTTCTAGGAAACAGATTATGAAGATTACCCTAAATCCTATGAAACACAGATCAGTCAAGCTCAAGATAGTTCGAAAAGAGATTCCAAGAAAGAATTAACCACCATAGCAAACAAAAATCCACCGTGTTTTTTAAAGAATTTGGCGCTCTTTCCTAGAAAATATCTCTGAGTAAATGTTCAAGAGTTTGAGTCTGTTACATTTTCTGCAACTATTATTATGTCTTCTTTCTCTAGTGCAATTTTCATTCAAATCTGAATTCCTATCTTACCATCTGAAAAGTTAAAAGTCATATTATAGTTAGTTGATGGTTTTCTATAGTTTTTGTAAGAATACGGCCTTTGAATAACTATAACACACACAGACTTAAAACCAATTTACTGCTGCTAGGTCAGGAAGCAACAGTTAGAACTGGACATGGAACAACAGACTGGTTCCAAATAGGAAAAGGAGTACATCAAGGCTGTATATTGTCACCCTGCTTATTTAACTTCCATGCAGAGTATATCATGAGAAACGCTGGGCTGGAAGAAGCACAAGCTGGAATCAAGATTGCCGGGAGAAATATCAATCACCTCAGATACGCAGATGACACCAGCCTTACGGCAGAAAGTGAAGAGGAGCTAAAATGCCTCTTGATGAAAGTGAAAGAGGAGAGCAAAAAAGTTGGCCTAAAGCTCAACATTCAGAAAACGAAGATCATGGCATCTGGTCCCATCACTTTATGGGAAATAGATGGGGAAACAGTGTCAGACTTTATTTTGGGGGGCTCCAAAATGACTGCAGATGGTGATTGCAGTCATGAAACTGAAAGACACTTACTCTTTTGAAGAAAAGTTATGACCAACCTAGATAGCATATTGAAAAGCAGAGACATTACTTTGCCAACAAAAGTCCGTTTAGTCAAGGCTATGGTTTTTCCAGTGGTCATGTATGGATGTGAGAGTTGGACTGTAAAGAAAGCTGAGCACTGAAGAATTGATACTTTTGAACTATGGTATTGGAGAAGACTCTTGAGAGTCCCTTGGACTGCAAGGAGATCCAACCAGTCCATTCTAAAGGAGATCAGCCCTGGAATTTCTTTGGAAGGAATGATGCTAAAGCTGAAACTCCAGTGCTTTGGCCACCTCATGAGAAGAGTTGACTCATTGGAAAAGACTCTGATGCTGGGAGGGATTGGGGACAGGAGGAGAAAGGGACGACAGAGGATGAGATGGCTGGATGGCATCACTGATTCGATGGACGCGAGTCTGAGTGAACTCCGGGAGTTGGTGATGGCCAGGGAGGCCTGGTGTGCTGCAATTCATGGGGTCGCAAAGAGTCAGACACAACTGAGCGACTGAACTGAACTGAACTGAAGGCCCTAGTATATTTTATTGAACTTATTCTCATAGCTACCTGGGAATTCACAATGCTGTTAATTATTAACATAATTACAAAGCGGTCAAAATACTGCTGTGACTGCCTATCCTAGCTGCACTCAAACCTAATTCACACTTTCGTACAAAGAAATTCAAGTAAACTAAAGGTACCAAACAAAAACTTTAGGATTAAAAAAGAGGATCTTTTCATTGTTTTCTTTTCCAATTTCATTTTTATAAAAATCAAATGCATACACTTACTCAGCCCGTGAACCTGGCTATAAGAAGAGCTCATGAAGCCCATTCCAACTATTTACTATTTTTTCTGTCTTGCTCAATCAATTCTCTCAACTCCAAAGATTAGTGAGTAGATCTGTTTTCAATGTCTGGGCATCTGTGCCAGAGGTGGCTGTGTGCAGACGTGGTACACTCATGCATGCTGCTGGGTGATAGCGGAGTCTAGACCCAGCCTCTGTGCACGTCCACCAGGAGGATGGGCCAGGGAGAGCCTTCCAATCTCATAGTCAACGATTTCCTGCTGGATAAAGGTTTGGCATTTCTAACACAGCTAGTGTGCGGTCACACTGAGAAAACCGAACAGTAACTGGAGTTCAATCTTCCCCATGTGACTCTAGCTTTGGAAGGCAGCACGCAGAAAGATAAAATGCACAGATTTCAGAGTTCTTCTCCAGACTTCAAAACCTGGCACCATTTCTTATTTTGGATAAGTTACTAAACTTCTCTATGCCTGTCTTTCATCTGTAGAGTAACTATCACTCACACACCTGTGATCTGTGTATTCAGAAGATGTTCACATGTCCCTGAACCAGACGCTGACAGTTCAGAAGCGCTTCCACTCTCAGAGCTGACAGCCACGGTGAGGCTTCAGAGGCCCAGGGAAGGGACCCTAAGAAGTCTCTGCAAGGTTGAGTCTGGAAACTGAGCAGATGTTAATTAAGCTGGGTGACAAGGAGCGTGGACTCCAGTAGGATCCACATGTGTGAAGCCCCTGGGCCAAGATAACCCAGGCAGCAGTCAGAATTGATCCCGAGACAGCACAGGCACATAGACTGCCGTAATTACTAATTATAACGACACTAATTGTCTACATGGTAATAAGTTACAGTAGGGCATTTAACTCGGTAGTTACTTCTCACAAATCCACCAGTAATGCTGGAGACTGCGGTTCGATGCCTGGGTCAGGAAGATCCCTTGGAGAAGGGAATGGCAACCTACTCCAGTATTCTTTCCTGGAGAATCCCATGGACAGAGGAGCCTGGCAGGCTACAGTCCATGGGGTAGCAAAGAGTTGGACACAACTGAGCAACTTTCACTTCACTTTTCACAAAAGTACTCAAAAACTAACTACAGTGAAGACATTTATTTTCAGTGAACATATATGGACATGTTTACTATTTCATAGGAAAAGGGGGATGTTTGAAGCACTGTGAATTGCCATGAACAAAGTCTGCATACTGATGACTGAAAACTGAACTTCCAGGAAGTGGCAACTAATCTTTCAACACCTCGGATAATCTCTGAATGTCATAGTGACAAAAATCGTAATGCATTGTTTCACTGATTCAACATTCTTTTCTCCTTTTGACTATACAACTTGCGTTACCTTTGAACTTGCCCTAAAGGGGTACTATGCTTAATTAATGTCAGAACCCAAACCCCACAAATATCAGACCTACATCTTGCAATCATCTGGAAATGTCATTTTAATTATCACTGTACCAACCCTGACCCAATTCTTGTCGACAACCACTACACAGGAGCAAAAGCAAGTCAGCTGGAAAAATCTAGAGCCAAATTTGGAAGAGGTTCCCGACCAGATCATCTCATATTAAAGTGACTACACCCAGAGCTGTCTGCCTCTCATGCAATAATCCTTCAAATCCTCCATCCCTGATTTAATGACTGCATTCTCAAGAACCCAAGAGAAGCAAATTATCACATTCCAATATAAAAAGACAGAAAAATAAGACAACAACTGAAAAGAAACACCTACATTCTAATAAAGTATAATCCTCTAATACCAGCCCCATCCCTACTCCAAGATACAAACCCACTTGGAATTCATACACAAATAGAATTCTAAGTTCTAGTGTCTAAAACTACAATCATTTCTCCAACCTCAAAACTGCTCATTCCCCAAGTGCCCTGCTTCGGCTGGTCCCAGCACCACTCAGTCAGGCAGCCACCTTCCCCAACGTCATCCTGAAATGTGGCCAGAGAGCTAACCCCTGGCTCTCCCCTTCACCACCACTCCCACCACGCTGAGGCTGTCCTCATTCAGGTCTGCCTCACCTCTTACCTGGATTTCTGCTATTAAAATAGTGTCCAAACCAGTCTCTTTGCCTCCAATCTTTTTTTCAAAAAATAACAATGAAGTGAAGTGAAGTGAAGTGAAGTCGCTCAGTTGTGTCCAACTCTTTGCAACCCCATGGGCTGTAGCTTACCAGGCTCTGCTGTCCATGGGATTTTCCAGGCAAGAATACTGGAGTGGGCTGCCATTTCCTTCTCCAGGGGATCTTCCCAACCCAGGGATTGAACCTGGGTCTCCCGCATTGTAGACAGAAGCTTTACCATCTATCTGAGCCACCAGGGAAGTCCAAATGGTTAATGTTCTGTGAATAATGTTCAAATACACAAAACATTAACCATTAAGAGCACCTAATCTCACCACCTAGATAGCTTTGTGGTGTAGTGGTAAAGAATCTGCCTGCCAAAGCAGGAAATGTGGATTCGACCCCTCAGTTAGGAAGAGACTCTGGAGGAGGAAATGGTAACCCACTCCAGTATTTTTGCCTGGAAAATTCCATGGACAGAGGAGCCTGGAGCCTGGTGGACTACAGTCCTTGGGGTTGCAAAGAGTCAAAATGGACTGAGCACACACTCAAGAGTCAAAGAAGAGGAAAGATTCTGACAATACAATGAATTCTACCACCTAGACAAACTCTGCAACCTCTTTCAAAAGAACAAAATCAACAAATGTATAAACATGGTTAAATAATTGAAATATTAAAAGAAAACAAAATGAGATTAAAAAGCTTCTCTACCCAACTCCCTTACTACTTTCCAGCATTTTGTTTTCTTTTGTTTTGGCCATGGAGGCTTATGGAATGCCAGTTCCCCCAAACCCAGGCCCCCTGCGGTGGAAATACAGAGTCCCGGCCACTGGAGCATTAGGGAATTCCCGGTTTGGGATTTTAATGAAGCTTCTGTTTTGGTATAGGATCCAAGTTACAGAAAAGTTGTGAAGACAGTACAGAGGGTCCCCTATCCCCCATACCCTGTCTCCCTGTCGTTAACATAAACAATAGTCTGGGCCATTGATTATAATTAATGAACCAATATTGATACGTCATTATTAACTCAAAGTCCATGAGGAGGTTTTCTCAGAGTTCCCTACTTTCCTCACCATCCTTTCTCTGTCCCAGGACCCTGACAACACATGACATTTAATCACCACCACACTCCTCTGGGACTTCCTTGTTCTAGACGACCTTGATAGTTCAAGGAGTACAGGTTGGGTAGTTTATAGAAAGTCCTTCAATTGGGGTTTGCCTGAGGTTCCCAAGTGTACATAGAGCTTGTGGGTTGAGAAAGAAGATGCTCAGAGGTAAAATGCCATTCTCCTCACATCTTGTCCAGAGTACACGTGGTCGACAAGGCCGCTGATGCTGGCCTTGCTTAGTCGCCTGGCTGAGGTTTCTCCTCTGAAGGGCACTGTTTCCCTTCCCACACCGGCCCCGGTGGAAGGCAACACCATGCACAGCACACACAAAGCCGGGAGTCACGCTCCCCTCCTCTGCGGGGGGCTGGCCACAGAAATGATTTACGTCCATTGTGCATGGAGACTTGCTTATAGACTTATTTTAACTCTTTTTCTTGTTTATATACTTAGTCATTGATGTGCATCATTACAGCCTCATCAACACCTGTGCTCTGGATTATAATCCAGCACCACTTCATGGCTCAAACTGTTCTTGCTCTAGTCCGTGGCACTCTTCAGCTGCCACCTGTGACCGCTGACAAACCATCACTTTTGTTTTGTCGGCGCACGTTCTTACTGTCTGGCTCTACAGGACACCCAGGCTTACTACATACATTCCCTGCTCCAGCCCTAGGATCTGCAAACCCCATGGAGCCTGGTGGTGGTAGAAACCAAGGCAGGGGCACAGAATGGCAGCTTCCTTTTAAGATACCTTATGCTACATCTGCTTCTGTATCTTGTTTCTCTGGAGGGAACTTTCACATCTAAACAAAAACATCAACCACATCATTTCGAAACCTAAATCCAACTTTCCCTCCCATTAGATTGTGTCCCCATAACAGGTTTGTGTGCGCTCAGTCACTAAGGCATGTCCGACTCTTTGCAATGCCATGGATTGCAGCCCACCAGGCTCCTCTGTCCATGGGATTTTCCAGGCAAGAAAACTGGAGTGGGTTGCCATTTCCTCCTCCAGGGGATCCTCCTAACCCAGGAACTGAACCTGAATCTCCTGCATCTCCTACATTAGCAGGCAGACTTTCCGCCACAGCACCCCAGTAACACAGAAGAGTGTTTACGGGCCATGCCAACTGGTTACGTGCATCACCTCATTCACTCCTCGTAATGGCACAGGAATCACTAACCTCCCCAACTTGGAACACAAGGAAACCTGGGCTCACAGACCAGCCACCTGCCCAGGCCCCCCTACACAGACACACACACTCAGACAAAGGGATTCTGAAGTCCACACACCTACTCACACTTGTCCACTTATGATTCAGTCACCTAGACCCCAAACCTACTTACAGGACAGGTAACAGTTTTTGGATAATTTAACCAGTCTGCACCAAACTGAGAACTTTAAGGAAAAACTTGCAAATTTCTCAGAGGTAAATTCATTTCATTTAAAAGGCCAGCATTTATTCTAAATTACATCATTTCAATTTTCTTTTTTTTGTAACTGGTGTTAGTTTCCCTTGTTTTCTGAAATAAGAGAGACAATGGAGCTGTTTGGCTATTGTTATGTTATATGTGGTAACATTAAAGTTGGTCACCCTGCCTCAGCCTCTGACCAGTTTTTTAAAGTTGAAATCTGAGACATGAACAGCCTGCAACAAAAGACTCAGCTTGTTAGCATGGCCTAGAAGGCCCTTGCCATCTTCCCCTGCACTTTCCCCTCCAAGAATACCACACTGCTTTCAAAAACAAACTCATGTTCCTACGATGATTTCCAATCCCAGAACACCGCACTCACCTCCTACCCATCCATCACTGAGTGAACAACTGATTAGGGATGGCATATTTTCAAAGTGTCTAAAACATTATTTGTCTCAATAGGCTAATGCCTATTTTAATAATATCTCTTTGAATGCTTACAGTTTTTAATTATTCCCTAAGACATCTATATTAAAAAATGGCACAATTTCAGAATCAAAAAAATAAAGTCAGGATTTTATCACAACAGCTGTGTGACAGTTGCTGGCAGGAAGGTAGATCTAAGATGGCCAAGTCCAGGGCCACCAGCCCATCTAGAGAACTCAAACCTCCCGTTCCCCACCTACTCCTCACGGGGCTGCTGTGGAAATCTGAAAATAAAAACAAAAGACATTTGGGAAAACGCTTTGAAAATACTAATACACACACCACCATAGTAGAAAATGGTTGGCATTATATTTTGCAGACTGTTGTGGGCTCCTTATTGAACATGGGCTGACAGAGGAAGATTCGAATATGCCCGGCTACAATAAACAGCATCTAACTGTTGTTTCCCACTGCATCTGCAGCTCCCTAGGGTAAAAGGTACCAGTGCTTTTAAAGCCTGCATTTCAGATAACAGTGACTATAGAGGTAGGTCATTTGAAAGGAATTATCAAATGAGAGAATAGTCCTTATTTTAAACCATAGTCCTTATTTTAAGCCATAAGGTTTTCCCCATAGTCTTGAACATAACATGATCAACTAGATAATTATATTTCCCTGTTGTTTAAAAAAAATCTAAAATACAACATAAAACAAATGCTACTTCTAAGTAACACACTTCCAAATCCTCAAATAACGGGTTCTGAAAGAGGTCACTTCAGAACATGAATTATTTAGCTCTCTTGCCCGGGTATTGATTTCCTATAGCAACTTAACCTGATTACAGAACACTGCAATAAGGAGGGAAATAAAAATGAGCACTAGCAGCATATGCTTTCAATTCTCAATTTTAAAATAAAATTAACAAGCATAATCCAGCACTCCAGTATGACTATTTTCAGCAAACTCAACCAAACTAAGTTTCAGAAGACAGATACACACCTTCATCACCCACAACAAAAGAACACACGGCAGATGAGCTGCAGGCGTGCCAGCTTCCCCACAGGGAGACAAATCAACACTTGTTACTGTGCACAATTTACTTTGCTTAATACCTGCCTCAGCTGAAGGGTTTGGAAACATTGAGACAACAAATTAAAAGCCTGCCAGGAAACCCATCCCACAGGAAAGCAAGACATGGATACAGGTGACTCACATCACGGCCACAGCATTCTTCTTCCAACACAAACCTTGTTCACATGGAGCGCTTTCACATCCTCTCAATCTTCCCAAAACCTGGGCAAAACCTCCGTGGAAAGGCCAAAGGCTAATCAATTAAGACCTGTGATATACAATGCCTCTTTCATAGTTTTCCAGTTCCATTTAAAAAATGCAAATTTTTAAAAAGGAAAAAATTTTATACAATGATTCTCAAGACAGATGCAACCCCTCCACTACTCTGTTTATATGTGCTTTTTTCTACCCTCTGTTGGGAAACCATAGAGATTTCCAACCAGTAGATTCCTTTAAAGACAGCCTATACTTACTAACAAATGTCTTGTAAATGCGAAAGAATTTACTTTCATGAGCCGTTTACTGTCATGAGCCGTTTACCGTGAATACGAGAGACAGGGGAATAGTTAAAAAGCACATAAATACCCAGAAGCTGATGAAAACACAGCTAATCTCAGCTTCCTATGCCTAATTCCTCTCTCCTAGTCCTTGAGGGTCAACATTAACATTAACAGAGCCGCACGTTTCATAATTTTTCCCTGCCTCAATGCAGTCATAACAATCATTTGCCTGTTTTATCCATGATCTTTAGTTATCAAAGCAATGATAAAATACCTTAAATATCTTTTTTCTCAGTTAAATAGCACTAATTACAAACACTTTTCAGAATATATTACAACAGCCTACCTTTCCCAGTGGTCATGACTGTCAGTGATGGAGGCACAAGTGAAAACACTCACTGCTCTGAAAGCTACACCTGCTCACAGCCACTGACGCCTCAGCAAACTCTCCACCCACAGGCTTCTCCAGTGCGATCCCAGCACCAAGGACAGCGGCCGCCCTATTCCAAAATAAAAGCCTACCCTATAAAGAACAGTGACTTGTTTAAGAGGCAGGGGCCTTTCTCTATCTGACGTTACTCATGTCAGATAACCTTCTTTAAAACTGGCATGGAAAAAAATTTTAACCAACTACTTGACCAACCCCCACCCCATGGAAAAAGAGAATTTAACATAAACTTTAAATAAAAATAAAGTACAAAGCCTATCTTATTTCCACACGGAGGATGATAAAGTAAGCTGTCACCTGCAGCTTGAGCTACTGAAGCTGGCATCAGAAACAGTCTCTTCCAGGCTGTTCTAGGGGGTGGTCTCCCTAGGCAGCACAGCAAGCTTGCCAGTCTTGTGCTATACCATCCCCACAGCCGTGACTATGGAAACACTTTTCTAAGACACTGCACCAGAATCCCAAGCCTTGTAATATGCGGAGTCTAATAAACAAGCAGGGGGAGCCCATTATCAGCACTTGATCCAGTTATTCACAATCATTGTTTTAAAATACTATACAATAATGGTTTAGCTTCTTAGTAAAGAAAAGACCATCAATTTACCTTTAAACTAATGTTTTATCCTAGCTACACTGGACAACAGTTCAGAGCTTACCTAACAATTCACCATTGAGTCTATCTGCTTTCACACTTATATTTCTCATTTCCAACAACTTATAAATGATATCTAACATTTTTCAAATAACAAATTATTTTAGTAAAACAAAAGAAGGCAGGTTGCATTTTATAGCAAAGTGATACCCTAGATACATTCATGGGTAAGGGTCAATAATTTTATGATTATTATCTAGTTTATAGTTTGTCAGCAAATAAGTACTTTTCTTTAGCTACAGATTTATTATAGAATTTTCATAGATTTAACCAGCATGATAGTTTCATTCTTTCCTCATAAACATGCTAGCTTTCCTCAAAAAACTCAAAAGCATGCACATTTTTAACCAAATTAACATCTATGGGCCTCATTTCAATCAACTCCAATTAAAGATCATTAAGTGGCTGCAGATAAAGGACAATGACTAGTCTATAATTACTGGCTCTTTCATGCTGAAAATCCAATTCTCCCATGAGCATACGCACATCTGCATGATTTAAAAATGTACATAGAAAATAATTTGCTTTTTGAAATCCATAGAAGGAAAAACTGTAATTTTTGCTTCAAGGGGTTTGCTAATTACACGGAGATGGAAAAAAAGAAACATCTACAAAACAACATATTTTTAACTCTCATATTCCTACCACTCAAAACTCAAAGGCCTTCAGGTAACCTAGCAACAGAAAAGAATCACACAAAGATGAAGTATTCCATTACAGCCAGGCCACTCACCCCCAGTTGCTGCTCATATGCTTTTTCACTGCTGTTTTCGTCACAAGTCTAATACTTGTGAAAAACGAAGTCTTTGGCATTTATATAATCAATTACACACCTTAAAACATAATTTTGAACATGTCAAGAGAATTACAACCCAGGACAAAACCCATTTCTTCCCTAAGTGTATTGCTATTACATTAATAGTTCCTTTCAACTTAGCTCAAATCCAGAGCTTTTATTTCTTACTTAAAGGAGATTTATTGTTCACAAGCAACAACAACAACAAAAAAAGATAAATTAGAATTCATTCAAATTAAAACCTTAGATGCCAAGAAAGTGAAAGACAACCAAAAACTGGAAAAAGCATATTTGTAAATCAAATATCTAGTAACAGTCTTATTATCTAGTACATGAAAAGAACTCTTATAGCTCAACAATAAAAACACAAATAAACCAATTTAGAAATGGGCAAAGGACTTGAATAGAGCTTTTCCAGATAAGATCGTTTGTAGAAACAACCAATAAGTACATGAAAATACACTCAACATCATTAGTCATGAGGGAAATGCAAATCAAAACAATGAGACACCACTTCACACCCACTACAATGACTAATTTTTTAAAAAAGAAATCAGCGTGTGTTTTGTTTTGCTGGAGAGGATGTGGAGAAAATGGAACCCTCACATATCGCTGGTGGAAATATAAAATGGGGAAAGCGTGGTGGGAAACAGTTTGACAGGTCCTCAATAGAAGGAGTAATTCTGTGAACACAGAACTGCCACAGGATCCAGCAATTCTGCTTCTAGGTATATACTCAAAAGGATTGAAAGCATATGTTCAACAAAAATTCGTAAACTATTCACCATACCAAAAAGGAAGAAACCATCCAAATGTCTGCTGAACACAATAAACAAAATGTGGTCCAGCCAAACAAGGAAGAGAGGTACTGATGCACTCCACAACATGCACGAGCTCTGAAAACCTTCTGTCGAGTGAAATAAACTACACAGAAATCACCACTTACTGTATGGTGCCATCTACATGAAATGTCCAAAAAAGACAAATTTATAAAGGAGATTAGCGATTGCCGGACATGGGGATGGAGGGGAGGTTAGGGAGGTCTCTCCTTTGTAGCAACAAAAATGTTCTGAAACTGACTGTGGTGATGGTTGTACATATCTGTACATACATCAAATACAACTGAATTAAATATTTTATGTGAGTGATTGTATGGAATGCGAATTATACCTCAAAAATACCATTTTTTAGAAGGTGATTACTGTTAAAGAAAATGTGCATTAAGTTTTAAACATGTACAAAGCTATGGTTTTTCCAGTAGTAATGTACAGATGTGAGAGTTGGATCATAAAGAAGGCTGAGCGCTGAAGAATTGATATTTTTGAACTAGGGTGATGGAGAAGACTCTTGAGAGTTCCTTGAACTGCAAGGAAGATCAAACTAGTCAATCCTAAAGGAAATCAACCCTGAATATTCATTGGAAGAACTGATGCTAAAGCTGAAGCTCCAATATTTTGGCCACCTGATGTGAACAGCTAACTCATTGGAAATGACCCTAATGCTGGGAAAGACTGAGAGCAGGGGAAGGGGGCAAGAAAGGATGAGATGGTTGGATGGTATCACTGGCTCAAAGGACATGAGTTTGAGCAAACTCCAGGAGATGGTTTAGGACAGGGAAGCCTGGAGTGCTGCAGTCCATGGGGTTGCAAAGAATCAGACACGACTTAGCAACTGAACAACAACTCCAAAATAATCCAATACTCTACAAGAAACAGAAGTATGACAGTTATTCTCAAATGATATTCTTTATAATTAAGAAAAAATGAATATATCCAGGAAATGGTGCAAGAGAGGAGAAACCTATCACTTTGAGCACCAACCCCCTCCCAGGCGCTGTACTGGGAGATATGACATCTGATCTCATTTACTCTGCACGACGAAGCAGCAAGCTGGCTCCCAGGAATTAAGCAATGTGCTCTCAGTCACACAGCTGAGCTGGAAAGAGTGAGAAGTGGTGAACTAAGAGGAGACAGCAGAGTCCTGTACCAGGATCTTAAAAGGAAGGATAAAGAAGACAGACGGAACCACAGGCGGCCCAAGGGGGTGGCCACACTGAGATGAGGCTGTAGGGCTAGACAGTGTGGCTGCAGCAGACTGGGAAGGATTTGGGTTATCTTGAGAGCAATGAATTGAAATAGTAAAAAGATTAAAAAAGGGAAAAAGTAAGCAGGGAGGGCAGGAGGCAGAATCTGCCTGCAACACAGAAGTGTTCTGAAAGACTCTTCAACTAACCCCTTCACGGGACTGAAGCCCACCCTCTCCAGCTACCATCACCACAGAACTAACATGGCATTATTAATGTTCCTTTCTCTTGAAACAGAGTAACCAATTGTAACTGTTTTCCTCTGTTCTTAGAAGCTGATGGTAACAAAGTGCTGGTTATTTTCAGATTAATACTTGCACAATTCCTAAAAAGAATATACCTAATCTGGAACTGATGCTTACTTTCTATTTTAATGTCGCTACTAAAATATACTCAATATAAAGGGCCATGCTCACATCTTGAATCTGACTTGAATGACATAATGCATTCTAGCTCTTCTTCACACAGCCCATTATTTCTGACAGATGGGAGATAAAATAAGACAAGCCTTATGCTGACAACTGGTGAAGTTGGCTGGTGGCCACATAGGGGTCCATTACTCTCATCTATCTACCTTAACATACACTTAATGTTTTCCAAACAAAGAAGTGAAAAGGGAAGGGTAGTCAGAAGACCTCTTGCTCAGCAGCACCCACCCCACCACGTGTCCATAGAGTTTGGCTACAAACTGTCAGACCTCCAAGAAAATGCAGGTCTGATCTGCTCAGACTTCAGAAAAGTGAATACTTCACAAACGAACATCAAAGTGACTGTGCAGGTTAAATGTTTTTTAATACTGTCCTGGGTGAAGAAAGCAGTAGATCTTCTGGCCTCAATCTCTTCCACTACAAAACAGTTTTCATCAAGATAAAAAGGTTGGTTCTCCTTTCGGCAATGTCCTACAACAAACAGAACAGACTCGGGGATGGGGGAGGGCAGGAGGAAGGCAGAAGGGCAGTAAGCAGGTGGTTTTAGATAGATGGGATCAGAGGGCTGGAGATGGTGAGAAGTGTCAACACCCACACGAACCAGTGACGACACACACAGGCAGGGAGGAAGACGAGGCCTTTGGGACAACAGGCAAGTTCTGATTTACACGCCTGGACAGTGGAAGACGTACAGAGAAGATCAGGACAAGGTTGTGTTTAGGTGTTTGGGGTTTTGTCTTTGAACAAGAGGAAGAATATCAATCTGGATTTAGATACATGTCTCCAATACAAGAAGAAATGCCAGACAGGCAGCTCCTTCACATCAATTAATAACACTAAGACAAGGTGTGGGCAAGAGACGCGTTATCTGGCTAGTCAACGAAGTTCTGCAGCTGCTGCTAAGTCACTTCAGTCGTGTCTGACTCTGTGCAACCCCACAGACGGCAGCCCACCAGGCTCCCCCATCCCTGGGATTCTCCAGGCAAGAACACTGGAGTGAGTTGCCATTCCCTTCTCCAATGCAATGAAGTTCTAGTCATACATAATTACCACCCAAAGGAGAGCACTGCCTGAGAAAGAAACAGGCCTAGGACTAAGCTTTCAGAATTTAAGTGGCAGACATTAAGCAAAAGAAGGACATCTAGAAAGAATAGCCCAACAACAGTAACAAATCAGAATGAGGTGAGGACAGAGAAGCCAAGGAGGAAGGATGCTTCAAGCGGAGGCGAGGTGAGTGACTTGGTAGGGTGCAGACTGGGAAATGTCAGCGGGGTAGAAGAGGTCACCCGGTGACAGCACCGGCGGCTGTGTCAGTGACATGACAGAACCACGAGACGAGAGGGTCAAGGAGTGATTACAGGGTGAAGAGACAGACACAGGATCCAGATGTTAAAAAAAAACCCACAGGCCCAAAACAGGCACTTACACTAGGCCCCACCACCAGAGTGGAGCGCCCACCTCCCCTAGACTGCAGTGTCCTGTGATGGGTCAGGAATTTCCTGGCCTGCACCAGTGAGCTCATCTGTCTCAGGGGCGTCCTCCAGCCCCCAGAGGAGGATGAGGTCACTGCCACATAGCCCCATCCCATCCCCCACAGGGGCATTACTTTAGCCTGAAATATTCTGTTTATGTCCTCCTTGTCTTGCCTTCAAAAATCTTTCCCTTTCACACTCACCAGATGGGATGCCGCCCAACTCAAGACTCATTCAATAAAGCTAATTAGATTGTTAAAATTTATTCAGCTGAATTTTGTGCGTTTTTTTTGGACACAAACCACTCAGGGCAAGTGCTGTACAGGGGAAGAGAGAGACAAAGCAATGAGAAAAACTAGATGGAGATATAGGTGTGCCTGGTTTTACTGAAAGACACTCAAAATAGGCCAGACAAGTTGGGGGAGGAGAGTGAGAAAAAGTGTGGGCCAACCTCTTTCATGAAGTCAGATGCAAAATTCCTCAACAACGTAATGACAAACCGAACAGTACACAAAGAATTGTACACTATGACCAAGTGGGATTTATTCCAAGTATGAGAGAATAGTTTACCATTAAAAAAAAAAAATCAAGCAATGTTACAATATCATCAGGCTCAACAGAAGCCAAAGAAGCATTCTGGGGGCTGGGGGGGGGAGGAAACCCCAACAACCCTAAAAGGCATCCAGATTAGAAAGTAACAAACAATCTCTATTCACAGATTGTAAACAGAAAATCCTAAGGAAGCCACTGAAGGGGAAAAATCAAGAGAATAAACAGGTTGAACAAGACTGCCAAATACAAGATCAAATATAAAATTCTACTGTACTTCTATATACTGACGTTAAATAATCCAAAAATAAAATGAAGAAACAATCCCATTTACAATACCACCAAAAAACAAAATACATAGGAATAGAATGAAACACCCAGGAATAAATTTAACAAAATCAGTGCAAGACTTGTACACTGAAAACTACAAAACACTGTTGAAATAACTTCAAGACCTAAATAAACTGAAAGGTATCTTATGTAAATGGACTAGAAGGCTGAATGCTGTTAAGATGACAATATTCCTTAAAATGGTCTACAGGTCCAACACAGTCCCCATCAGAATCCTACAATCCATATGGAAGTACAAGGAACCCAGAAGAGTCAAAACAATTTTGAAAACACCACAGCTGAAAAACTCAAACCTCAACACAAATGTCCTTCAACTGATGAGTGGATAAACAAAACATGGAATAATTATAGAAAGAAATATTATTCAGCCATGAAAAGAAATGAAATACCGATATATATATACCAGGCGGACAAACCTTGAAAACATTATGTTAAGTGAAAGAAGCCATACACCATATGATTCCATTTATATAAAATGTCCAAAACAGGCAAATCTGCTGTTTTGCAGAAGGTAGGCTGTCAGGGACCGGAAGGAAAGGGAAATAGTTAGTGCTAGTGGGCACAAGGTTTCCTGGGACTGATGACAATATTCTGGGATCAGATAGTGGTGATAAGTATAAGATTTTCTGAATATATGAAAAATCACTTTTAAAAGCTGAATTCTTTTGGTATGAATTATATCTTAATATTCAAAATAGGCTGATGATTTCAGAAAAAATTCTAACACCTAGCTGTGATAAAAACTCATAAATAGGAATCAATGAGCACTATCAAAAACCTACAGTTAACATCAAACTTAGTCATGAAAAACCTAGGACTGGGAACCAGGCAAGGACATTCTCACCATTCTTACCTTAAGCTTCCAGTCAGTGCACTTAGGCAAGAAAAGGAAAAGAATATACATCTGAAAGAGACAAAACTGTTCCTGCTTGTAGATGACAGTGAGTAAACATCTTACTGATCTCCCAAAGTTACTGAAGACAGACTTAAATTATTTGGGTTAGGAATTCTAAAGCCTCTCTACATATACCTTAGATTATTCTATTCTGGCTCTAATAATTAAAACCGTAAGAATATGAATCAACAGGTATCTCTCATTTTACTGCATTTTGCAGACACTGTGATGGTTTTTCCTCCCTTCCCTCCTCCTTTTTTTTTCCCCACTTGAAGGGTTTGTGGCAAACTTGCAACATGCAAATCTACTGAAGCTATTTTCCCAAACAGCACTTGCTTACCTCATGTCTCTGGGTCACTTTTCCATTACTAGTACTATTTGTTATGGTGATCTGTCATCAGTGATCATTAAAGTTATATCTTAAAATGATTATGACCCACTGAACGGTCAAGGTGATGGTTAGTATCCTTTTTTAGCAATAAAGTATTTTTAAATTAAANCATTTATATAAAATGTCCAAAACAGGCAAATCTGCTGTTTTGCAGAAGGTAGGCTGTCAGGGACCGGAAGGAAAGGGAAATAGTTAGTGCTAGTGGGCACAAGGTTTCCTGGGACTGATGACAATATTCTGGGATCAGATAGTGGTGATAAGTATAAGATTTTCTGAATATATGAAAAATCACTTTTAAAAGCTGAATTCTTTTGGTATGAATTATATCTTAATATTCAAAATAGGCTGATGATTTCAGAAAAAATTCTAACACCTAGCTGTGATAAAAACTCATAAATAGGAATCAATGAGCACTATCAAAAACCTACAGTTAACATCAAACTTAGTCATGAAAAACCTAGGACTGGGAACCAGGCAAGGACATTCTCACCATTCTTACTTTAAGCTTCCAGTCAGTGCACTTAGGCAAGAAAAGGAAAAGAATATACATCTGAAAGAGACAAAACTGTTCCTGCTTGTAGATGACAGTGAATAAACATCTTACTGATCTCCCAAAGTTACTGAAGACAGACTTAAATTATTTGGGTTAGGAATTCTAAAGCCTCTCTACATATACCTTAGATTATTCTATTCTGGCTCTAATAATTAAAACCGTAAGAATATGAATCAACAGGTATCTCTCATTTTACTGCATTTTGCAGACACTGTGATGGTTTTTCCTCCCTTCCCTCCTCCTTTTTTTTTCCCCACTTGAAGGGTTTGTGGCAAACTTGCAACATGCAAATCTACTGAAGCTATTTTCCCAAACAGCACTTGCTTACCTCATGTCTCTGGGTCACTTTTCCATTACTAGTACTATTTGTTATGGTGATCTGTCATCAGTGATCATTAAAGTTATATCTTAAAATGATTATGACCCACTGAACGGTCAAGGTGATGGTTAGTATCCTTTTTTAGCAATAAAGTATTTTTAAATTAAAGTACATACATTTCATTTTTTTCAGATATAATGCTATCACACAGTAAAAACAACTAGTTTGGTGTAAATACAACCTTTGTAAGTGCAGGGAAATGGAAAACTTCACATGATCCATTTTATTGCAATATTTGCTTTATTTTAGTGATCCAAACCCACAGTATCTCCTAAGTATGCCTCTACAGTAAAAAGCTGAACAAGACTCTAATAAATTTTGAGTTAAGGCCTTCTTACAAACTGTCTTTTTTTAACATAGATGCATAACAGAACTGTTTTCACCCTCAACCCTACCTCTATACCACATACATACACATACATGGACATACACACACATCCACATTCCACAAAAATAAGGAAACTGGGGGTAATATTCTTACTGAGACAATTAGATTAAAACATTGCTGAGAACTACCCAAAGCCACAGGATTCATATTGTCATGTTCATTAAAACTCATAGAATAGGGACTTCCCTGGCAATCCAGGGGTTAAGACTCTGCTTCCAATGCAAGAGGCATGGGTTTAGTCCCTGGTGGGAGAACTAAGATCCCACATGCCATGTGCAGCGAGGCCAAAAATATATAAATAAAAATAAATTAAAAGAAAAAATCAAAGAATATTTAAAGTATATATGAATCAATCCACCATGCTGTATGCCTTAAACTTATATTGTCCTTATACAGTGTACGTCGACTATTTCTCAATAAAATGGAGGAAAAAATACTCATCAAGTGTGTGTATATATTTGTGTGTGTGTGTGTGTGTGTGTGTGTGTATTAATATATGTATGTATAGGTATAGACCTACATACAGAGAAGCCTGGTTAGGGGAGCTACAGTCTATAGGGTTGGAAAGAATTGAACACAAGTGAGCACTACCTTGACTTGATAGATATAAAATTTTCCAGGCAGGCCTCCAATGTGAACGTGATCTTTGTCCCCAGTGTCAGCATTATAATGAGATGCTGTCTCATATACAGTAAAGTCAGGAAGCACAAACTCAGTTTCTGCCACCCTTCCTACCTCCTCGCCCAGTACTTTATATCTTGGTGCCAGCAAGTTTTAAACTAGAAAGCCACACAAACTACACAGACACACACAAAATATAAATTATGCCATGGTTAAATATTAGTTCTAGACTTACAGGAAAATTAATTAGAAAAGAAAAATAACTTTGTTGGTGATAGCTAAATCATAATTAATCTTTTTTGAATGCTATGTTTTTACAAATGTACAAAAAAGAAATAAGAGGGTTAATGAAAGTGTTTTATAAGAAACAAGCTATTTAAAGAAACAATTCCTTACTAACAACAGTGGGTATGCAAGCTGGAGTATGAGTCACAAAATCTGGATTCTGTTCCTCCTCTGCCTTTAGGTACCGTGTCATTCCGGGAGAAATCACTCACACTTTTTAAACAACCTCAAAATGTAAAAACTATGCTATGATCTAAGATCCCCAGCAATTGTGAAATGGCTATGATACAATGAGGTATCCAAGACTAGAAAAGTTCTTGATGGCAACAGACTTTTTGATGATTCCCAAAAGGCACTAAAGATACAGAAGAGAATAAACAAAGCTCCTACCCTCATGAACAAACAAAAGATATTAAGAAGGAAAATCAAGCAGGGTGAGTGCAGAGTGCATTCCCTCACAACACTGGGTATGCTGTTCTTGACATCTATGTAGTGAAGGGAGCCTGCAGCTGAGACCTGGATGAAGTAAGAAGGCAGCTCTAAATGACAGCCAGGGACAAGTGCCTCAAGCAGAAGGAATCATAAGCACAGAGGCCCTGAAGCAGGACAAATGTAAAATGTTACAAATGAGCAAGGAGGCCAATGGGCTGGAGCCAAGAGAACTTTTGAGAAGAACAATACAAGATGATCTCAGAATGGGGGCCTGCACACCCCTGTACAGACCACACCGGGCCCGCAGCACACTGGGAGCCCCTGAGCTGGGCAACCTTCAGAGGATTCTGAATGAACAAAGGACTGACATCACTTGCACTGCATTCTAAAAGGATCACTCTAGCTGCTGAGTGAAAAACAGGCTTCGGGTGTTGGGAGAGAATAAAACCAAGCATCTTGGTTAGGAGCTGCCACAAGTATGCACGTAAAATGCCACAATGCCCTGAACCAGAAGAAGAGTAGTGGTTATACTGGGAATCTTTGGGATTCTGAATGCATTTTTAAAATAAGCCAATAAGATCAGCTAATGGATTCAGTGTAGGTTATGGAAGAAAGTCAACGACAAGATCCTCGTTTCCAGCCTGGGAAGGTGGGTAAATGGAGATTAAATGTTCACATCTAGAAACGTTTAGCACAATATCAAACCCAGCTGTTCAGAACCAGAACATAGCATTCCTTGGGCTAAAAGCAAACCTGGAAAAGCACAAGAAGAATGGTTGCTTTTGCTACTCACCATTTGCAGATTGTATCATGTTTCCAGATTTTTGGACTTCATCAAATTTTGTAAAAATTACATTCAACCTGTATGAAAAAATATATATATAAACTATTAACCATCACTGTTTACAATTATATTTTATACCAATGTGAAGTTGGAGTCTTATTCATTGAGACCCATCTAATAACAACAGTAACTATGCCAACAAGAAATGAGCCATGCTTATTTTAAGCCAAGCACTGACCTAATGGCTCCAACTGAAAGATCTCCTCTAATTCTTATAACAGCTGTATAAGAAATTATATCTTATCATATCCATTTTACAGATGGAGAACTCTAGACCCCCTTATTTAAAGTGACACAGCTAGCCAGGGCTGTTCTTACTCTTGGCCAGCCCCAAGAGTAAGAACCAGAGGCCAGGCTCTCAGACATTATATTAAACTGACTGACATCTCCAAACAAAATGCATGCATCATGAAAAATACTTGTTTCTCCTATTTCTAAGCACATACTGCTGATAACTTGGAGTACAGATTTTCAGAATGCATTGATACTACAATACAAAGCCTTTTCTGTGACTTCTGATTATTTTCAAAAAATGCTATAACTTCTCTAAGAGTAAATGTTGTGACTGGATAATCTTCAGCTTAAAAATTCACATGACACACATTTTCTATTATTGGATCACTTTTACTTTGACATTTTGAAAGCAGCGAAACTTACTAGTCCAAATATTCCATCCTAGTGACACCAAAAATGTGAGTAACTGAGATGGGTTGGAATCCTACCTTGTAGGAAAAGTCAAGAAAAAAAGAGGCTTTTCCGAGCAAAATACAGATATATTAGAATAAGCATAAAGGCTGAGATTACAAAGTCATGCATTTTTGCATTCAAATTTGTGTCACCCGTTTCAGGGACCAGACTAGAAATGTTAGCACTTTCTTACAAACCAGCCTGTCATACAAGTCTAATCACTTCAAACAGGTTTGATTTCCTTTCCAATCAGGATGGAAGCCCTTTGGGAGTAGGGATGGGACCTGTTTCATCTTCGGTATTCTGTGCACACCAAGCATCGTCATGCAAGAGGGTGACGTCTCCACATAAGAGGGCTGGTACCTGCTGCTGCCTCCAACCCTAAAGGTGGAAAGCTAGGTAGTTCACACACTCTAGTGTCAGCTCACAGGTGCATTCATTCACTGGGCCAGCACTGCGCTAACTGGGTGCTGAGACTGGAAAGTCCCCACCATCTAGAGCGCCTATTTACCTCTACTTCATTCTAGTCTACTTACCCTGTGACATTCTAAGATACAGAGGACCCAAGATATCAGCAGTAAACAGAGGTAAAATGAAGGAGGTGAACCAGCCTGATGCACTGCCTCTCCTGCTTCCCACCTCATGACAGATAGTGACCTTTTCAACCCATCTCTCCAGGTAAGCCCAGATGTACCCTCAGAATCCTCCTCAGAACTGCTCCAGACAGCTATCACCAATGAATCACAATGGGCACTGAATTAAAGATCTATTTGTCACCCCTGGACCAGATGAGTAACACTACCACTCACTTTCTACTCCAGGTTTCACTGAAAATCCGGCAAGATGTCTTAGATCAAGTTCTTATGATGTCCATCCCCTTCCCTTTTCTAATTACAAAGACTCCCAATGGCTTAACAAGCCCATAAATAACATCCCTATACAGGTTGCCGGGGCCTGCCCTGCCCAAGTTACCACTTTGTTGAGTCATAACTATCCTCTCTGACGTGAGCAGGCCTGCAAGTCTGTCCAGCAGGGTCAAAGGAGATCAGCTGATTTTCCCTGAAATTACTGGGAGGGGTTGACTATTTCTTCCATTCCTAGGAGAATATTCACCATTATCCATGGCAACTGTGGAAGCATCTGCAAACTCTATGTAGACCTAAGGTGATGTCTACTCACTGTGGCCACATCACCCATAACCAGCAGGCCTAACAACCAGGCCTGAAAATGCTAAATGATTACCATTGTTGGCACTTGCACCTTAATTCAGAGCTACTTCAGGCAGGCAGGCATGCCTCCCCCCTGCTTTCACATTCCTGTCTCAGCAGCTGCCTTGTTCACTGCTCAGTAATGCCTAGACCATGGCTCCTGTGAAGATGGTCACCTCCAGGGAGGAGTAATCTGCCTTCATGACAGTTCAACACCAATAAACCTCCCTTAAATTGGCTTTTGTCTACATGCTCTGAACACAGCTATACAAAACACCTCTTTTGGAACCTATCAATCTGTACAAGTCTAACAGGTGAGTTTTATATGTTCAGAGACACTGAATACATAGCTAATGATTACATGCCAATTTTTTGCACTTTTTAAGTTTTAAATCTTTGGATCTGAAATATAAAATAAATTTCTTCACTAGTTTGACAAATAATCCAATACCATTTCTACCCTGGTTTTTCTGAATTTAAATTTTATATTCAACTCAATCCACTTGGTGTTTATTTTACTGCAAAAGTGTGATCAAATTATTCCTTCTTAGAATAGCTTATAATTTTAAAATAATGTCCTAAAAGCAAATACTAGCAGTCTCATGGTAAACAAACTCTACCTATACATTCAGCTTGTAACTGGCTTTTTAGTCTGCTACTCTTAAATATGAGCAGGTAACCAAGGATTATGATACATCAGCAAAACTTCTAATATGAAAAAGAATAAACTGAACACACAGATACCCCAAACTTCAATTTAGAGAAGAGACTATACAGTCCATGGAATTTTCCAGGCCAGAATACTGGAGTGGGTAGCATTTCCCTTCTCCAGGGGATCTTCCCAACCCAAGGATCAAACCCAGGTCTTCCACATTGCTGGCAGATTGTTTACCAGCTGAGCCACTAGGGAAGCCCAAGAACACTGGAGTAGGTAGCCTATCCCTTCTCCAGAGGATCTTTCCAACCCAGGAATTGAACCAGGGTCTCTTGCATTGCAGGCGGATTCTTTAGCAACTTGAGCTATCAGGAAAGTGAAAGTCGTGTCCGACTCTTTGTGACCCCATAGACTGTAGCCTACCAGGCTCCTCTGCCCATGAGATTTTCCAGGCAAGAGTACCCGACCTGGAGTGGGGTGCTATTTCCTTTCCCAGAGGATCTTCCTGACCCAGGGATCAAACCCAGGTCTCTCGCATTGTAGGCAGACGCTTTACCGTCTGAGCCACCAGGGAAACCCCTCAGTTTAGAGGGGAGACTATGAACAGTTTTTTTTTAATACATTATTTACATCTCCAAACAAATGAGAAAATATTATAGCCATAAAAGCAAACAGGGGAGGATCCTTTCAAAAAGGTACTCTAAGAACCTTTGAAAATTTGATCCCTCAAGGAAGCAAAGAAAACATTAGCAGAATCAGACAAAATCAAGTTTTCAAAAACTCTGGAAATTAAACAAAGGCTTGTAACAATCCAAGTGGAAACTAAACAAAGGCTTGTAACAATCCAAGCATTTTTCAAGCAACAAAGGCTGAATCTTGGTAAGAACAGCAAGTTTTCCATTGCTTTGGAAGGGCCCTATTTTCATTTTCAACTCAGGCTGAAAACGAACAGCCTCACAATCATGGCAGTTTGAAAACCAGCAGACTCACAAGCACTAGAAATTCTGAGTGGAACAAGTCTGAAGTGAAGTGAAGTCGCTCAGTCGTGTCCGACTCTTTGCGACCCCACGGACTGTAGCCTACCAGGCTCCTCCGTCCATGGGATTTTCCAGGCAAGAGTGGGTTGCCATTTCCTTCTCCAAAGGATCTTACCAACCCAGGGATCAAACCCGGGTCTCCCACATTGTAGGCAGACGCTTTACCATCTGAGCCACCAGGGAAGCCTGAACAAGTCTGGAGACCCTTAAAAATCCCCATTCCCAGAGAACTGTCATTTTCTGATGATCTGTCTGGCATATTCCCGAACCCCCATTCCCAGGGCTTGTCTTTACCTGACCTCACTCAGAGCATGTTCAGTGACAGATCTTTCTTCCTGAGGCCACAGTCAAAAAGAATTCACAACTGTTTAACATGGCAGATGCCTGAGATGGCAATAAGATTCCAGGTAAAGAAACTGTCAAAAAAAACTTACAAGGAAAAACTGGAAGAGACGTTCTCAGGAAACTCTGAAAAAGCTCTGACAAACTCCTGGGACTGTACAAGATCACACACATGGGGTGTGTGCATGCCCAAGAAGGACTACAGCACTAATGTCTCACCTCTGGTTGACCTTAAGACTCTGCACAAGCAGCAGTAAAGAGATCTAAAAGCAGAAATGTATAAACTGCTTGCCCTAACACTGACTAGCTACTTTGGATCTCAAAGTATGAAAGTATGTTCCAACACAGAGAGCCTTCAGCAAAGGCAATGAAAGGGAAACTTCTAATCATCAGCTGGACACTAACCCAGTCAAGCAGAGAAGACAACAGTAGCCACACACAACCAAATATACAGACCTTATAGAATTATGAAGTCACTAAGTAAGCAGGGAGCAACAAAAACGATAAGTACCAACAACAGCAAGCCTGAGGAGAGGTGAAGAATGTGATTTTCAAAATTGTCACAATGCATAATCCTGTGTTCAGTTTCAACAAAAAACTTATGAGACACATAAAGAAACAAGTAAATATGGCCAATACACAGGGGAAAAAAATCAGTCACAGAAACTAACCTTAAAGGACTAACTAGATGAATACTTGAAATCAACCACTATTAATATAGTTAGGAAAATATAAGAACCAAGGCCTCAACAAACAGAGAATATCAATGTAGAGATAGAAAACCCAAGAAAGAATCATGGAAATTCTCAAAATTCATAGACAACTGAAATTAAAAATTCACTAGAGGCTCAACAGTGACTTGAGTGATCTCAGAGAACAAAGCAGCAGCAAACTTGAAGATGAGTCAATTGACACTATCATATCTGGAAAACAGAAGAAAAATGAACAGGAAAAGGTAATAATAAACAGCCTATGAGATTATCTTCTTCGTATACCTACATGGGAATCCCAGAAGGAGAGGGGAAAGGAAAAAGGACAAAAAGAGTATGTGAAGAAATAATGACCAAAAATGTTTCAAATTCAGGAAGTTCAACAAGTTTGCAATAGGATAAACTTAAAAGAGATTCTAACCCAGACACATGAAAAGCAAAGTGCTGAAAAGAAAAGACCAAGAGAAGGACTTCCCTGGTGGTACAGTGGATGAAAATCCAACTGCCAAAGCAGGGGCTACAGGTTCAATCTCTGGTCTGGGAAGATTCCACATCCTGCAGAGCAATGCAGCCTGTGACCCACAACTACTGATCCCTTGTATTACAACTACTAAAGCCTGTGCACCCAGAGCCTGTGCTCTGCAACAAGAGAAGCCACTGCAATGGGAAGCTCACGCACCACACCAAAGAGTAGCCCCCACTTACTGCAGCTAGAGAAAGCCCAAGTGCAGCAACGAAGACCCAGCACAACAAAAACTAAATTTTTTAAAAAAGACCATGAGAATACTTTGAAAACAACAATTAAGAAGCCATCTGTCACAATACATGGGCTCCCAACAAGACTAACAACTGATTTTTCATATAAAACAATGGAAATCAGACAGTTGTGGGAATATAAATCCTAAAGCTAAAAATCTCAACAAGAATTCTATACCCAAGAAAATTACCCTTCAAAAAATGAAGCAGAGAAGTCTCTCTGGACCAAAGGTATTTCAGTTTTAAGGCAACCCACTCCAGTACTCTTGCCTAGAAAATCACATGGGACAGAGGAGCCTGGTGTCCATGGGGTCGCAAAGAGTCGGACACGACTGAGCAACTTCACTTTCACTTTCACACTACCAATATAATAAAGTGCAGACCTGGGTAGTAGAAAATGAAGGAGAATTTCAGACATTTCTCCATGAGCAAAAAATAAAACAACAGACTCCTTCAGCTTTAAATGAAAGAATACAATAGCCCAGATTCACATGAAGACATAAAGAACACCAGCAGAAGTTCAGTCAGCCTTCCATATCTATGGGTTCTACATCCAGGGAGTCAACCAGTAGTGGATCAAAAAGATTTTTTTTTAAGTTTTAGACAGTTCCAAAACGAAACACCCTGATGCTGAGAAAGATTGAGGGCAGGAAGAAAAGAGGACGACAGAAGATGAGATGGTTGGATGGCATCGCTGACTCAATGGACATGAGTTTGGGTAAACTCTAGGAGTTGGTGACGGACGGGGGGGGCCTGGCATGTTGTGGTCCATAGGGTCGCAAAGAGTCAGACACGACTGCCGACTGAACTGAATTGAAAACGAAAACTTGAATTTTCCACATGCCAGCTACTATTTACATAGAATTTACATTGTATTAGATAGTTATAAGTAATTTAGATATAATTTAAAGTATACACATACATTATACACAAACACTACCCCAATTATATAAGACTCACACATCCCCCAATTATATAACAGACTCACACATCAATGGACTTCTGACATCCACAGTGGGTCCCAGAACCAATCCCCGACAGATAACAAGAGGTGACTAATACTACAAAAGTGAAGTTGCTCAATCGTGTCCAACTCTTTGCAACCCCATGCACTGTAGCCTACCAGGCTCCTCAGTCCATGGAATTTTCAAGGCAAGAATACTGGAGTGGGTTGTCATTTCCTTCTCCAGAAAATCTTCCCAACCCAGGGATCTGGTCTTCCACACTGTAGGCAGATGCTTTACCATCTGAGCCACCAGGGAAGCCCCTACAAAGGTAAATATAAAACCCAGGCTTCTCTGGTGGCTCAGTGGTAAAGTATCTGCCTGCCAATGCAGGAGACTTGGGTTCAATCCCTGGATTGGGAAGATTCCCTGGGGAAAAAAATGACAACCAATATTCCAATATTCTTATCTGGGAAATCCCAAGGACAGAGAAGTCTGGCAGGCTACAGTCCATGGGGTCACAAAAAAGTCAGACACAACTTAGCGACTAAACAACAACAAATACAAAACATAGGTAAATATAAAATACAGTACAAAAATTTTTTTTTAATTGTTAACTGTCCTCTGGTCCTACATGACTTAAAAGGACACTTACACAAAGCAGTAATGAGAAAACTATATGCTGGATAGCTTATAATGTACAAAGATGTAATATGCATAAAAAGAACAGCAACAGAAGAGAAGAAAACAGAGCTATGTAGGAGTCAAGTTTTAAATTCTAAAACTAATAATAATAATTCAAATTTGCTATAATTTAAGATATAAACTGAAATTCCCAAAACAAACACTAATAATTTCATTTAAAATTAGCAGGAAAATTAAACTGGCACACTAGAAAGCATCTGCTTATTACAAAATAAGGCAGCACTGGAAAGAACAGAGAAATAAAAAAAGTCATGGCATATAAAACACAAAGAGCAACATAAGATAGCAGAAATAAAGTCTACCTTATCAGTAGTACATTAAATATGAATGGAATTAAATACTTCAATTAAATGACAAAGATTTTCAGGCTCAATAAACAATCAAGACCCAACTATATGCTGTCTACAAGAGATTTCATTTCAGTCACAAAGACAAAAGGGCTGAAAGCAAAAGGATATAAAAAGTTAATCCATGGAAAAAAGTATTCAAAAGAGACCTAGGGTGGCTATACTAATATCAGACAGTATAGACTTCAAGACAAAAAGGGCTATCAGGGACAAAGAAGGACATTTTACATTGACAGAAGGATCAATTTATCAAAAAGACATAATTATAGGCATCTAAGAACAGAGCCCCCAAATTTATGATACAAAAAGGTCGAGACCCTGGTTCGATTCCTGGGTCAGGAAGATCCGCTGGAGAAGGGATAGGCTACCCACTCCAGTATTCAAGGGCTTCCCTCACGGCTCAACTGATAAAGAATCCGCCTGCAATGTGGGAGACCTGGGTTCAATCCCTGAGTTGTGAAGATTCCCTGGAGACGGAAATGCTACCCACTCCAGTATTCTGGCCTAGAGAATTCCATGGACTGTATAGCCCATAGGTTTGCAGAGAGTTGGACATGACTGAGCAACTTTCACTTTCAAGAACAGAGCCTCCAAATATATAACACAAAAAGTGACAGAATTGAAGAGAGAAATAAGTAAGTCATCAGTATTAAGAGATGACTTCGATATTGCATGTTTCAAAAACAACAGAATACAGATTCTTATCAAGTACACCTGGAACATTTTCTAGGACAGACCACATACTGGGCCATAAAAGAAGCTCCAATACATTTTAAAGAACTAAAACCACGGAACACAGGAATTATGATTTATGACTATAACAGGATAAAAGTAGAAATGAATAACAAATAGAAAGAATGTTGGAATTTAACAGAATAGCCCTAATAACAAACAGGTCAGATGAAAATAAAAGGGAAATTAGACAATACTTTGAGATGAATGAAAACGAAAGTACAATATACCAAATGAAATAAGCCAGTCAGAAAAAGACAAACATGATATGCTATAGCTTATGTGTGGAATAAAAATAAAACTAATGAACAAAACAAACAAAAAACCAGACTCACAGATATGGAAAACAAACTAGCAGTTACCAGTGGGAAGAGGTAAGGATGAGGGATAGTATGTAGCTGGGGATTAAGAGGTACAAGCTCTCTCTACTGGCAGTTGACATATCTTGTATTAAAACATCCCAAGAAGTCCACAGTAAAACCATTAGAACCAATGAGTCCAGCAAGGTTGCAGGATTCAAGATCAATATAAAAAAAAATTATAATCTATATACATTAATGATGAACCATCTGAAATTGAAAATAAGGAAAGAAATGCTACTTAGAATAGCACCAAGAGAAAACACAAGGAATAAGTTTAACAAAAGAAGTGCAAGTCATGTCCTCTGGACACTACTGAGCAATCATTTAAAGTAATTAAAAACTTCTAAAAATGGAGAGACATTCCATGTTCATGGATTGGAAGACAATGTTACTAAGACAGTAATATTGCCCAAACTCATTACAGATTCATTTCCTACCAAAAATTCCAGGTGCCTTTTTCAGGCAGAAATTAACAAATACAACCTAAAATTCACAAGGACATGCAAGGCACCCAAAATTGCCAAAACAATCTTATAAAGAGCAAACTTTGACTTCAAAATTTACTAAGAAGTTACATTAATCAAGACAATGTACTACTAATAGGACAGGCATATAGACCAATGGAATATAAGTGAACAGAAAGAAATCTTTACATTAATGGTCAGTTCATTTTCAACAAAGTTCCAACAAAAATTCAAGAGGATTAAAACCACAATGAGAAACCCATTAGAATGGCTATTTATTAAAATAAAACAGAAAATAACAATTTTTGGCAAGGATGTACGCTGCTGACAGAAATCCAAACTGGTGCAACAGCTACAGAATAGAACGGCAGTTCCTCATACAAAGAATTACCACTTGCTCCAGCTTCTACAGACCATATACCCAAAGAACTGAAAGCAGGGAATGGAACAGATATTTACATACCCAATTTCACAGCAGCATTACTACGCAAGTTATAAATGGGAGAGAAAAATAAGAGGATCGGAGGATCAACTAGTCCAAGAGGTCATTACAAAGAAACCTGCCCAGAACTAGATGACATGAGGTTCCATTGTGAAAGGCCCTCCAGATGCATAAGAAACTAGTCTCACATAAGGTCCACTATCAAGTTTCAGATCAACAATGAGAACAAAGAGAAGCAAGTGACAACATATGACCAAAAAATCAGAATGACTATGGGCTTCTCACTGGAAACACTGAAAGCTGGGACTCAATTAGGGGAGGGAGGCACATCAGCTTCCACATTTTGGATGAAAAAAATGACTTCTAACCTAGGTTTCTAGACCCTGACAAACTATCAATATCAAGAGAGAATAAAGATATTCTCAGACTCAAAAAACTATTCTCCACGTCTTTCCTCAGAAAGTTACTGGTGAGGGAGAAAACCAAGAAAGACGATCTCTCCAAGAATCAGTAGGTGCACCTGCCGAGAAAAGTGCGTGCAGCCCCAGGAGGTGATAAAGCAAAAGGCAGAAGAGGTGGCTGGCGTGGACGGGAAGGGCAGGCTCAAGGAGACGCACCTGACCTGGCAGTATGTAGACAGCCAAGTGCAGGAGATGCAAATAGACAACTACACAGGTGAAAGTCAGACAAACCCCGGGAACCCACGGGGTGGAGGTGGGGAGAGGGGAGGCAAAGTCATCCCGTTTCACCAGATATAAACAATGAGATGTGAACAGCACGCACAGAAAAGCCAGCGGTGTCCTAATCAAAACACAGACAGGACTGGCTTTGGTGGAGGTAAAGAGGGTAAGTATACCTGAGGGAGGGTAGGAGGACAGAACTGAAATCCACCCTTCATAGTGTGAAGTAAAATTCTTCAGAGTGACAAAAACTGAGAAATAGCAGTACACGCACAGTATTTAGAGACAAAGCAACAGATACGAGAGAGTCAGTAAAAACAGCGGAAGGGTTTTCCTGAGGAAAAGTGGCAGAAGAGGCAAGAGACTGCCCTCTTTCTCAATGTATCTTGTAAATCTAGTCAACCCTCTCTGTATGAATGGCTTACAGAAAATAAAATTTAGAATTGAGAGGGGTAGACTTCACTAGTGCTCTAGGGCGTAAGAATCTGCCTGCAAATTCAAGGAACACGGGTTTGATCCCTGGTCTGGGAAGACCCCACATGCTGCAGAGCCAACAAAGCCTGTGCGCCACAGCTGCTGAGCCCACGTTCCAGAGCTCATGCCTTCCAACAAGGGAAACCACCACAGTGAGAAGCCTGAGTGCTGCAACGAGAGAGCAGCCCCGTTCCCCACAGCTAGAGAAAGGCTTCAAGTTCAACAAAGACCCAGTGCAGCCGAAAAACAAATTAAAAAAAGAAAGAAATGAGAGGGGCGTTGCAGAGCACATTTCTCATCTGCTTTTGCCCTGGGCCTTCCCTGTTAACACCAAAGTTTTAGCAAGCAAATTAAAACCAAAAAGAAGAAAGCTTCAATTCTCACCTTAACAATACAATCATTAGATAATAATGTCTAGTGAATGTTTGCAAGGTTTTTATAAACAAATACTATGAGAGCTATATTCAAAACTGCCACAAAAATTGTGCGATCTATTGGGTCGCAGAGTCGGACACGACTGAAGCGACTTAGCAGCAGCAGCACTTAAAACCATCATCAGATTTAAAGCAGCTGCTATTCAGGAGCTTGGTTCCCAAATGATGGTTCCAGAAGAAATTTCACACCAGCAATCATTTTACCAAAGCCTCACAAACTAAATCATACCATATGGAATAGAAATATTTTCTGGCATATACAGTGGGGTGACAGTGAGTGTCCATGTGGGCAGACAGCATCTGTCTGTGAAGGGAAGCCTTGGAGAGTGACAGGAAGACATTTTCCTCAGATCGAGAGACATCTCACAAATATCCTACTGTGACATGGCCTCTTAAAATGGACAGTGAGAAGTGAACTGTGTAGCACTCGGTTTCTGAACACATCATGCATGTGAATTGTGAAAACAATACGTGTAAAACAACAGGAAATGTCCAAACACTATGCTGACTGACGNAGGGGGGTGGGGGGGGGGGGGGGGGGGGGGGGGGGTGAGGGCATGCAGACACAATACCTCATTGGCTGAGGCCAGCTGGGTAGCTAATGAAGATATATCAGAGGTTTCCAGGCAGAACTGGAGTTTCCCCTATCTGGGAGAAAGTGAAAGTGAAGTCGCTCAGTCGTGTCCGACTCTTTTTGACCCCATGGACTATAGCCTACCAGGGTCCTCTGTTCCTGGCAAGCATTTTCCAGGCAAGCATACTGGAGTGGGTTGCCATTTCCTTCTCCAAACCGGCGATGAATGCCCTATTGAACAAGTGTCTCAAGATTGCTGGCTGCCTTTGCCCTGTACTCCTAGGCAACAGATATAGGCCCTGTTCTGCAACCCACACCCCAAAGGGGGAAACCCTGACTTCAGCTAGGAAGGTAACATCTAGCTGTTTACATCGTGAGTGTAAAGCCACCCCATGCTCCTGTCCCTCTCCCGAGATAGACCTCTCAACCATGAGATACAACAGGAAACCTGAGGAAAGCTTCTGGAAAACCTCTCTCCACTATACCACAGGAGAGCCGCAGGGAAAAGCGCACGTGGACTGGGCATCTACGACACGAGGGAACGAGCCATTCTAAAGGGACAGGAGGCGACAGTGGTGTCGAGATTAGGCGGGGAGGAGTCAAGAACTAAACCACCTGATGGCCAAGATCTCCCTCAAAATCATCCGTTCAATACATTCTGCTTCCAAACGATGGGGTTGGGGAGCAAAGTGATGAAAGTAAGCTGGCCTTGAGTGGTCCGTTGCTGAGGCTGCATGATGGGGGGTGGACCCGCTCTTTACTTTATCTAAATGTGAGCCTTTCAATGTAAAAAAGCTGAAAACACGACAGGGACAGAGGAGCACCACGTTTTCATCTGCCAGGAGGGCCGGACACACACACAGCTGGACGACACCCGTGCCAGGGCTGTGAGCAGAGCTGCAGAGAAGAAAGCCCAGGGGGTGGGCAGCCCAGCAGAAGACGAGGCACGCACAGGCCCGGGGACGTCACACAGCTGCTACACGCCCTGCGGCCTCCCTCCCTCGGGCCCCCTTCACCGGGGACAATATATTGTCCCCGCTGCTCTCGTGACTGAATTACTTTCAGCAGCCAAAAGCATCCTAAGCCACACAGAGCCTGTGTGTGGGGTCCACTGAGGAGCTGGGTCGCTGTACAATGAGACCACAATCAAAGGACTCACCTCCTCTGGGGCAGGAGTGTCTACAGGGTTCACCTTAAAGGTAAATCCCACTGATGTGAGGAGCCACATGCAGGACCACGCAGAGCCCTCCACCAACCGCCGCCCCCTCTCCACATACCTCCACTACCAAAGGACTGAGAGCTGGATGGAAGCTGACCACAATGCTGGGCACCCACCCAGCGCAGTGACAGCACCAGAAGGCACAACTGTCCTCACAAGCCTGAGACGTCCACAACTAAGAGGGAAAAGCCATGCAAACAGCTCTGGAGAATCCACTCGGTCCTAAGGCAGCCCTGGGGTGATAAAGAGGAGACAGGGTAATCCGGGCCTTGAGGGCTCAGAGACTAGCAGGAAAGACGGACAAGAAAACGCAAGTAAAGTCAGGAGCACAAGCACATGGACAGACACCCCCAGGATGACTGAGAGGGCTGGCGTCGGGGATCAGGTGGCATCCCCAGGGGTGGCGATAAGGCCCTCAGGCCTGTGTGTCTGCACACGCTCGCTCACATGAAGAGAAACCCTCCTAGGTGGATGTGAAAACACAGGCTCCTCAGATGCTCGGTGTGGGAAACTCTGGCTACAGATGCCGTCTACTCCAGATGGCCGATGACTGCCCGCTGAACCCAGCCTTACTGACCCCTATTCTGCCTCCCGGGCCCAGCGTGAATACTCACATCACCTGTCAGACCAGAGTAAGCACCTGTGCTGCACTTAGTCGCTTAGTCGCTTAGCTGTGTCTGACTCCTTGCGACAATATGGACTACAGCCTGCCAGGCTCCTCTGTCCATGGGGATTCTCCAGGCAAGAATACTGGAGTGGATTGCCATGCCCTCCTCCAGGGGATCTTCCAAACCCAGGGACTGAACCCAGGTCTCCCACATTGTGGCAGATTCTTTACAGTCTGCTGCTGCTGCTGCCAAATCGCTTCAGTCGTATCCGACTCTATGCGACCCCATAGATGGCAGCCCACCAGGCTCCTCTCTCTCTGGGATTCTCCACGCAAGAATACTGGAGTGGGCTGCCATTTCTGTCTCCATGCATGCATGCCTGCTAAGTCACTTCAGTGGTGTCCGACTCTGTGCAACCCTATGGACAGCACCCCACGAGGCTCCTCTGCCCACAGGATTCTCCAGGCAAGAATACTGGAGTGGGCTGCCATATCCTTCCCCCTTTACCATCTGAGCCACCAGGTAAGCACGTGAGTGAGGAACAAAGCGCCTCAGCCAGCCCAGCTGGCGTTCCTGCTCTAAGAAGGACAGGACATGCGGCAGCAGTCACAGCCTCCGAGTATGACCTGCATAAATTATTCTACCCACAGAAAACAAAGTGGAGACAGACATCAAGGGGGCAAAAAGGCAAAACAGTTCATATGGTAAGTTATAATCTTTTTAAAAAGTAGATTCTGTTATTTTTAAATTAATGTTGCACAATAAAGCATGATTCAAAAAATAAAAATATCTGAAAATCACATTTCCAATGTCAAGTGTTCTCAATAAAGGTTGGGTAGAGGATGAATAGAAAGAAGAAAGTGGGTGCAGGCAAGAGAGACCAGCATAGCCCAGCATCGAGCAGGAATGGGGAGCACAGCGGAGCCCCAAAAAGGAGGCAGGAATGCAACTGATATGAAGGGCAGAGACAGGGAGGAGGAGAGGGCAGAAAGTGTTCGGACCCCGGGCCCTCGGGGCTGAGATGGGGCAGCGAGAGGAATGCAGATTTGTCCACGGAGTCCAGTTCAGTTGCTGCCAGTCAAGGCTAAAACTGAGACGTTGTTCCCAGCGTACAGTCGACCCCTGGGCAAGGCGGGGGCCAGGGCACCAACCCTCCACACATGTGTGGTTCAGCCTCCTTGGATCCAGATTACCAGGGTCCATGCAGTATAGCAGTGTATCCTATGCACCTCCGCCTGAAGGGGGACCTGTGTGCTCTGAACCCATGTTGTTCAAGGGTAAAGTGTACACTTCTGTAAGGCACTGTCCCATGTTAAGCCCCTTTATCTAAGCGGCTGTGTGAGCTAAGGTGACAGCCAGCGCCCTTGGTGACAGTACGAGTGACCTAGAGAGGAACGGTGCTTCTGAGCTGGGCTCACTGCTCACCAATGCCACCCCTACCTGCCCTGACACTAGGGAAGTGACGCTTTGTTGTTTTTCAGTTTTTGTTTTAATTTACATAAAACATCAATGGGGCACCAGTGTGGCCACCATGGCACCTTTCTATCACCTCCAAGAAGTGCCCCCAGGCCCTGTACAGCCCACCTCTCCCTCTCTGGGAGCGGGTCACTGCTCCCTCCCCCATGCCCACCTCTCTGGCGACACAGATGGTGACCACAGTGTCCTTCTCTTGGAGGCTGCTCTGGATGATGCCACTTTACAGGCTAATGGGGGGCCCATCCCGACCTGGAGAGAAGAGCAGAGTGGCTCCCAGGTCTACCCAAGACACCAGATATTGGGCACTATGGGGCACTAACCCAACAATTGCAAGCAATACCTAGAGCTCTAAGAGATGAACAAAGGCCCACCCACATATCATCAAAATGCACCTTCACTCTGTGAAACCAACGATTTTCCTTTCTTGCTAAATACACTCACCTGGCTGTTGGGATCTCCTAGTAGGTTACATATATGTGGCACGATCTTGCTTAGTGTTAACGTATGAGCTCCAGAGCTGAAAACAAAAGGAATGCTTTACTGGTGATGAAAACAGAAGACAGAAGGCTACCTCCCCTACCCCCACCACTCTCTCTCACCAAGGCTCACTCCTTATCCTCCCTTACATGCTTCCAAAATAAACACACGCCCAGAAGCCCTCTACACAGAGTCCAAGACTGCGAGTGCGTCTCACAAGTCTCCCCCTGCACTTGGCGTCCCTCCAAGCCAAAGCCCGCGCCTGGCTCAGCGGGGGTTCCGCCGTGCTGGCATCACTCTGTCCCATGATGGTTCCCACTCTGCCTGACTCACTGTGTTACTAGGCAGGTCCCTGGAGCCCTCCGCTGGCCCTCTCCCTCTCCCTGCAGCATGTGCAGTTCTCCACTACAACAGACGTTCAGGTAACAACCGCCTGATGAAAACGTTGCAATGAACAGATGAGAGGACACTGCCCTGCTGGAGAATAACTAAGCTACTGGCAACTGTTCACCACCATAAGCGCAGTCACAGACATGCTCTCTCGATACAATTCTCTTTGACTATCCTCGTATTACTCCCTTAGGATAAATAAGTGAAACGACTGTTATCAAAGGCTAGAAACATTTTTTAAAAGCTTCAGACATATGCCATAATTAATGATCCTGAAAAACAGCACATTACAGGGGAAAAAAAATCTACCAAGTAATGTAAACATTACACTATCCATTTTGTTTTTTAAAAAATAATAAAACTCTAAAGTCTGGAACAAAATGCTACATTTTAACAGTGATTATTTGAAGGTAGCAGAATTATAGACAATGATCACTTTCTTCTTCATGCAGATTTTCTGTGACATATACAGTAATACTTTCATAATCAGGAAAGGTGATCTGTAATTTTTAATTTTAAAACATCAACAGTCATTAAGGAAGCAAAACCACAATGACATAGACTACCTGCATATCAAAATGATTAAAATTAAAGACAGTGATAACATTCAACGCTAGTTTCTGAAGAGACTAAATCATTCACCCACTGATAGTGGGAATGTATAACAGTACAGACAACTATAGAAAATAGCTAAGAGTTTCTCTTATAAACTAAAAGCAAACTTGATAAATGACCCAGCAATTGCACTCTCGGACACTGACCCAAAATAAATAATAACTTCTGTTCAGGCAGAAACTGGTACATGTATTTATAATAGTTTTATTTATAATAACCCAAAACTGGAAGTATTCAACAGGTGAATGGTTAAATACACTATGATACATCTATATCAGGGAATTCTACTTGGCAATAAAAAGCAATCAAATGTTTGGCCACAGCATATATGCAATCTCAAGGGAATTACGCTGTGAGGAAAAACAAAGTTGATCTCAAAGGATCACATTCTGTGTGATTTCATTCATATAACAATCTTAATAAAATCTCAGAGCTGGAGGACAGATGACTGGCTGGTAGAGGTTGGGGACTGGCTAGAACAGCAATGTGAAAGTACCTGGGGTGGGGCACAGGTCTGCCCGTGAACATGGCAGCAAGTTATCTGGAGCTGCACTTGTGACAGAGTTGGGCACACACAGAAAACACATGTGTCACTGGAGGAACCGGAACAAGCTCGTATCAACAGCGACTTCCTGGTCTGGACCCTGCACTACATACTCGCAAGACAGCGGGTGGGTGCAAGGCACCTCCCAGGACACTTCTCTACATCTTCCTATAAATACACGATGATTTCAAAGTTAAAAGTTACAAATACAAAAGCTTGGCCAAGGAAGCCCTCAGGCCCTATCCAGACTTACGTGTTGAGGGTGGCCACGAGGCAGAGACACGTGCCTTCCCGGGTGCGAAAGTTCTTGTGCTTGAAGCCGCCCAGCATCCGGTCCCACACGTACTGCAGATGGCAGAGGTAAGGGGGGGAGAAAAGAGGAAGAAGCTGCTGCAGCCCATCCAAGCCGGGGGCCCCCAAGGCAGGGACCTCACAACAGGTGCCATATCCCTCCCCGCCTCCACTAGCCCTTTGGGGAGCTTTTTGGAAAATGGTAACATAGGTTTCTATACCAAGCTAAAACCTTTCAAAACACATTCCTTTATGTAATTGCATTTAATTTTCCGGACAACCCTGAAAAAGAGGTGGGACTGTCCTCAGTTACTGGGTGAGGAAAATGAAGCAGAAGAGGCTGGGTGACTTACCAAAGGTCACCTACTCATGCTGCTCTCTTGACCTGAAGAGCTGTGCCCACCCCATCCTCTAACCTGCTCTGCTTCCCAGACTCGTCTAGGTTTTACCTTCCCTGGGAAAGTTTCTCCACACACCTTCTCACCCTGCCCCCAACCCCCCAACAATGGTCAGCTGGACAGGTAAGACGGAGCTGTACCCCTGGCTGGCTGTCCCAGCAGCCCAGCTCACCAGCAGACACGGGCCAGGGCTGCAGCCAGGCTGCTGATGGCTCTGACATCACAGCTGTATCTTTTCAGAGACACACAGAGTCAATAACATAAACGAGCTTGAGTCTAAGAAATTAAACCAAGCACTCCATACCCATGTTAAGTTCATTAATTTATTCAAAGGTACACCCTCTGTAAATATCCTATGGCGGGAAAGTGGAGCCAGATGAAATACCATAAATTTTTTTTCTCTGAAACCCATGGACACTTTGCAGGAACACCCCAGTCTCACCTGGGGATTAGCAGCCTGATCCATGATCTTCAGCAGCAGGGCCTGGTCTTGCTCCCTCACAGAGTCTTTAGCATCTCCCAGTCTGTCTATTAAACTCGGCAGCACTGGAAATTAAAATGCAACTTGATCAAATGAAAACCTACTCTGGTGGCCCAAAGTCACCAACTGTGGGTATTTCAGTTAACAAGATATCTCAAAATCCTGACCTAAATGACGCACATCACTCTATGATGCACATCAAGCACCAACCCCTATAAATCTCCTCCTGCTCAAATTCATGGGAGCTACTATGAGAATTTGCAAAAATCCTTCGCATGGACACATTATTTGTCTTCTTCCTTATGCCACCTTCCTCTGGGAAGTTCCCAATGTGTTTTTAAGCTGCTGGAATGTTATTAAAATGGATGTCGATGGAAGACCTAGGCAGGAAAGAGTCAACACAAAAGAAAATCCAGATAAGAGAGAGAGGCCCCAGTGCATCTGCTCGGGGGTGGAAGAACAGACACTTAAGGCTCAGTCTGTTTTTCATTTTACATAACATCTCTGCATGCTCATCAGACAGAATGCAGCTCTCTGCCTGCCCTTCCTCCCCACAGCTTTGGTGGGCTATCGCTGCTGTTCCAAGGGCACTTGGATGTCAGAGGACAACTCACTTTGCTTCTTCTAAAATTCTATTAGAAATTTCTTTTACAGAAAATAATCCTGAACAATTCATCTAATTTGGTATTAAGTAATCAAATTAATAAAAGTAAGAGGGATTTTTATTTGCAGATATACGGTTTATGGAAGAGTGGGAAGAGCTCATGACTTTATCTAAACGTGCACATTGACCAGAAAGTTAACAGAAATGCACAAATATATGTGTACCTGTTGTAAAGAGAAATGCTAAAAGGAAAGGGTTAGGGCTTGTTTTGTTATTATGAATGCCCAGAGGTTGGGAATAAAATCGTCTCTTAATTTTTGAAACCTGATGTTATTTTTATTTAAATATTCTGACACTATTTTCCCTTCAAAATAAAAGTGATCATTTACTACACTTGAAATGACGCTGACAACCAAAGTGAAAAAACGGTCATAGTAACAATAAACTGTTTAAAAATACAGCTGCGTCGGATCTGTAAGACTCAAAGAGAAAAGGCAATGCCTCTCCAAGAGAAGAGTCAGAGGCAAACGGGGTTTGGTTGGCACCACAGCATGATGATTAATTGGCATAAGAAATAAAAGTAATAGTACTAGAACAGGAAGATGGAAAAAGACAGCAGAAAGGTATGGAAAGGGGGCCGGGGGGTGCCAGCAGATGCGCGCAGGCGGCAGATCCAGGCGTGCCTACGAGGGGAGCAAGGGCAGCGGTGCAGCACCTACACACGCAGAAGGTGGGGGCGAGCTGGGGAGAGGGGGGCTAGGAAGAAAAGGCGGGGGCGCTGAATGAGGGCTGGCTACGGGGTGGGTACAGCCAAGTGCAGGGTTTGGGGAGACCCAGTGAGGGCCGAGATGGGAGGAGGAGAGAGCTCACCTGTACCGATCTGCGCTTTGAACCGATCCTGCAGCCGGGTGACCAGCGCGGACAGGATGTCCATGCCCAGGAGAACCACCTGCAACGACAAACAGCGGGCTCTCGTCAGCGGCCCATGCGGGGCTCCGCGCCCTCGCCCGCCGGCTGCAGGCACGCCCCCGCATCTCTGGCTCAGACGCGGCCCGGGAGCCTGAGCGAGCGCCGACCCGAGGGTGAAGGTGGATATCAGGAAGAGGGCCGCTATTGTCCGAAAGGACGGTTTACAAAGCTAACACGAGAGAATCTTCGGCCAGACGCTACTCAAACACCGACGCCGCGAGCCGGCTCCGAGCGCCAGCCCAGGAGGGCGGGAGCTCCCGCCGAGGCCCCGCCCCGTAAGGGCGCGCGTATGCAAATCAGCCCGCGGCCTGCGCGTGGCCTTCTGGGTACCACTGAACGGCCTCTTTGCGACCTTCCGAGCCTCCGAAAACAAGTTTTGGTGGTGAGCTTCAAAAGCCGTGATCAGCGGGGGTTCACTAGCTGCCGGGCGGCTGCGGCGGCACTGGTCAAGTAGTCGCCACAAGCCTACCCAGTGTTGGCGCCTGCTACTCGCGCCTCACTCAAAAGCTATCCCAACCATCCTTTTCTTGGGGTTGCGCTACTGTCCGATGAGCGCTTAGTGAGGACAGTACTGCTAACGCCTATGCAACACGCCCGCACCGGCTAAAGCTCGGCTTTATCACGGTGCAATTTTTGGAAAAAAGAAAAATCTCTTTTTCCACGATGTTTGTTGGAAGAATAGTTTCAGTATAAAATGCAATACTGATGAGATACTCCTAGGTGGCGTTACGAGCTGACGGAACAGAGTTTTGAGTTTTCACAACCCACACGCTTTCCTATGAGAAACGACATAAGCCCCTACCGTTCGTTTCTTTGTTTCCTTCTGGGTTGGGAAAAGGATAGCCTCCAGTACTTCTTATTAACCTTGAGAATCCCGTGGACAAAAGAGCCTAGCAGTACATACAGTCCGTGGAACTACAAAGAGTCGGACACCACTGAGCAAAAGTAACACACCCGCGCCGGGCACCTGCTCACACCCAATTGTTAAAGAACACAGGTACCCTACTGTGACTTCCCTGATGCCTCAGACAGTAAAGCGGCTGCCTACAGTGCGGGAGACACTGGTTCGATCCTTGGGTCAGGAAGATCCTCTGGAGAAGGCAATGGCACCCCCCTCCAGTACTCTAGCCCGGAATATCCGGTGGACGGAGGAGCCTGGTAGGCTACAGAACTGAGCGACTTCACTTTCACTTATACTTGTGTTCTCTTTTACAGTTACACAGATAACGTGATTCTTAACCGCCCCACACTCGCCCTTGCCACCTCGCTCTATCATTAAAACGAGAGCTGTGTGTGTGTTTGTGTGTATGTGTGTAGTCGCTCAGTAGGAAGCACTTTTGCATTGTGCAACTTTATTAAACATAGTTCAGAAATGATGTGGGGCACGATCTGGTGTTTATCCAGAACCAACGAACAAAACTGAGGTAATTCTTATTATCCTGAAGATACACCAGATAAGGAATGACCTAATGAGTCCTTGCATCTGCCTGCCCTTGCAAGGTTTTGCGACCAGTAAAAGTAAAAACAGCAGGCTTTTCTATTCAGCTTTAAAGTCACTTTCAAAACAAAGGAATCAAAATTTGCCCAGTAATAACCACGATACACATACTGTCCTTGTAAGGGATTGGTGACTTGAAGATATTAAAAGGGCATAATTTTTAAATTTTTGTATGAAGAGCATTGTTTTGTGACAGGTTTTTTTAAAAGCCTGTAACAGTAAAAAAAAAAAAAAAAAATTAATGACTTCAGGTCATTAAATGAGCTACAGAAGATGAGGAATCACACATTCATTTCCTTCCAAAGCCCTAAAGAGTAGGGAGAGTAGCTAAAGAGTAGGCGGAGTAAGGGTACAATGGAAAAAGCTTGACAAAGGGTATTGGTACCTCAGCCAGATCATCAAGGTCAACATTAACAGCCAAAAATCAGGCTGGAGGTGTGTATGCTTGGTATGTGATAAACCGGGGCTTTAGGTCTGTGATCCTTAGCCTGAAGACCCACAAGCCCAGTCTAATAACAATATCAGATTCCCATAGAGGGACAGCCTACAAAATATCTTACCAATACATCTCAAAACCATCAAAGTCAGCAAAAAGAAGGAAAGTCAAATTTCCTTCTTCCTTGTCATTGCCAAGAGAAGCCTAGGAGACAATTAACTAGAGTGTGAGCTTCTTACGTCATGCGTGCCAATGCAAGAGATACAGGTTAGATCTCTGGGTTGAGAAGATTCTCTGGAGGAGGAAATGGCAACCCACTTCAGTCTTCTTGCCTGGGAAATCCCATGGTGGGCTACAGTCCAGGGGGTCGCAAAAGAGTTGTACATGACTTAGTGACTAAAACAACAAATCCTAGATAAAGGACATTAGATAAAATTTTAAAAGACCCGAATAAACTACAGACTTCAGTTAATCACAACCTATCAATATTGCTTTATTAATCTCAACAAATACACCATACTAGTATTAGACAATGATATATGATGGGGAGGCTCGATGTGGGATAAATACATTGGGGACTCTACTACCTTTGCAATTTTTCTGTAAATCCAAAACTGTCCTAAAAATTTAAGTTTATTTTTCAAAAAAAGAGCAAACTCTCTATTAGGAACTGGGTTCCTAAGCATGTGTCTGGTGTACCACTGGTTGGAGGGGGGAGTGCTATTCATTACAGAAATATTTATAACGGGCTTCAGTTCTCACCACATCACTTCAGAATTCCCACAAGACTGTGATCTAAGAGGGCTACGGTCTTTTCAAATATGATAGCCCATGTTAGTTTACCCACTTGCAGAATTGGGAAAACAAACGTTAAACTTTTCCAGGATGGAGGTTTACTGCCAGGTCCGACCAGAGCAGGCCTGACTAAATCTTAGGCAGCAACGTTCCCCAAAATCCCCACCCAAACAGAATGGGGGCATCCAGAGACTGCTCCGGAAGACAAGGCTGATGGATGCAGCAAGCCCTAGGGACCTGGGATGGAGATGGCAGAGCACAGTCCCAGGCACAAATCCCCCCCACACACACACTTGTCTGCTTCACCCTTAGTCACGGCCCCAGTGGGGGCAGGAAAGGAGAGGCAACCCACAAATGTTTATCTTCACAGTTCAGGCCCTTCTCCTACATTCCCATTTCCCTATAGAAGAAAGGGAGAAATGAATAAAGTCATTGCCCAGAAGACAACTCTAATTAGGAGCTGTGAAGCCTCTCTGTGCCTCAGTTTTCTGACCTGTTAAATGGGGACACAGTAACAGCTACAGCGAAGGTCACTGTGTGTCCATGAAGTGCTTGAAATAGTGCTTGGTGCATGGAAAGGGCCAGATGACCCACATGATAGCTCTTAGCCCCAAATCATGGTCACTGCCAGTGCAGGGGCCAAACGTACTGATTCAGGTCAGTGGAGGCCACACCTAGGATTCCTGGGGAGAGGCCCTGGGCTGGCAGGAGAGGTTTTCAGGAGGGGTTGCACTGCACAAGGCTAATAAGCTGTGAAGAACTGGCCTCACACCAAAGGAAGAGGAAACCTCCCAGCAGAGAGAAGAGTGAGGTGCGAAGGTGGGAAGAGTGGAACAGGTGGAGCCTGAGGACTTGGGAGGGGCAGGGAAGGCAGCTCCAGAAGGGCCTCCGACGCGTCTTAAATAGAGTGCAGGAGCAAAAGAAGAGCTGCAGTGCACAGCAGGGAGTGCCAGGGCACTGTGCCCACCACAGGAAGATTGCCAGGCAGAGAGAGGGCCAGCTCACACCCACACTCTATCCACAGTTTCACTGAACTAGCAATCCTGCATGACCCGTCTCCTCCCGTATTCTCTCTAAGTTTATGTTTGTGTCCCCAGCTAAATGTCCTTGAATGTAAGGAATACGGTGCCTGGTATGTCCTTGAAACTCCCCTAATGCACAGCATGATACTGGATTCATGGTAAGTGATAATAAACCCCTACTTTACTAACTAGTAATGAATTAGTTTGGAACAGATGTGTTGAAGGGCTAACATAGGTCCTTTATCCTGTAACTTTTAAAAGGAGGTAATAATGGCTGACTAACTCAGGCCACCCCTCATGCTAAAAACAACTACAAATGCGGACTTTCACATAAAAGTACATCCGCTTGGAAACACTGGTGAACTAAGAAGGCACAGAAAAACTACCAGGTCACAAAACGTAAGAGAACTAAAATCCAGAGAGAGAAGCCTGCAGTAAATGGCCTACCTTTGCTCCAGGACCGTTTACACACTGGAAAGGGGCAACAAGACACTTGAGAATTACTTGTGATAACCACTTGGATCTAGAACATACATTCCAGAGAACTCAAACAACCCCCTACACTTTGGGTTGGAAATCCAAATGCTATACATTTGGAGAGTGAACTGGAAATAAAACAGCCTCCAGATATACTGCAGACCAATTTTCAAGAAACTGGGTGACCTAGAAAAATACCAATCCCTGACAGCAGATAGAAATGATTTTATTAGATTGCTGGTGCCCTAAAACCCCTGGAAGATAAAGGCACAAATCATTTCTGGATGGAGAGAACATAATTCTAGTTTAGTCCTCAATTTACTTCTATAAAATATTCTGAAGCACAATGTCTAAAGCACAACCAAAGATAATCAGGCACACAGGACAACTATAAACGAAAACTTGCAGAAATGAAGATCCATGTGAGAATAATTAGGAGCAGAATAATTCTTACTATGTATAAGAAGACAAAATTCTTAAGATTAAAATTAGGGGGAGAGATGACTACTTTCGAAAAGTGACACAAATTTTTAAAAGAACCAAACAATGCAACGTCCAAAATTAAGTACTGGATGGATGGACTTAAAAACACACTAGATATAGATGAAGAGGGAATTACACAGGAAAGTAAGTCCGCAGAAAAATTCCAGAATGAAGCCCAGAGAAACAAAAGGATGGAAAATTCAAAACAGTAGGTAAGAGACTAAGCATAGAGAAAACAGAATTAACATAAGTTTCAATGGATTCAAAAGAAGAGGTCAGCATGAGGAGACCAGAAGAAAGAGCTGACACCCATCTGGGTCATTAGTATCCCCCAAAATACAGAAGCAAGAAACAGAAAACAAGTGTTGGTGAGGATGTGGGGAAACTGGGACTCTGTGCATTCACTGTTGGTAGGAATGTACAGTTGGTACAGTCGCTGTGCAAAGTGGTATGGAAGCTCCCCAAAAATTAAACACAGAATTACCATGTGATAAAGCAATTCCACTTCTAGATATAAACCCCAAATAAATAAAAACAAGGATTCCAATAAATACTTGAACACTCACATTCTGAGCAGCATTATCCCCAACAGCTAAATGGCAGAAGTAACCAGATTTTAATCCGAGAGTCAAACTGAACATCATAATTGATGAAATACTGAAAGTTTTGCTTTGATATGAGGAATAGGACAAAAACGTCCATTCTGATTCTTCTTTTCAATACTGTATCTAAGGTCCTCACTAAAGCTTTATGGCAAGGGAAAAAATGAAACGTATAAAACTCACAGAGAAGCAGCAAAATTGTCAAATTTTAAGTAGAAAATCAAGATCTACAGGTATACCATAAGTGAGTTTAGCAAGACTGATTAATACGAAGTCAATATACCAAAAAGGAAAAAAAAAAGTCAACTACTTTTCTATACTAACAATAAGTCAGAAAGGAAATTTTTCAAGTTTCCACTTTTAATTGCATAAAAATTAACACCTAAGAATAAATCTAGCCAAAATAATTCTCTACTCCCGAAGCCACAGAGTAATAAAAAAAAAATTTTTAATGACTAAAATAAACGGAGAGAGAAACTACAGGTTGGAATCACTCAATATTGCAAAATTTCCATTTTTCCCAAATTGATCTACATACAAAATTTCACTCAAAATCCCAACTGTAATTTATCTTTAGGAAGTTCACAAGCTCATTCCAAAATCTAAGTGGAAATGCAAAGGGCAGGACACAAGATGGTAAAACTCACTCCCACAGAAAATCAAGATCTACTACAGAGAAGAAGACAGAAACAGACTTGGGCATAGGTGGGCCCTTTCTTTATGACAAAGTAGACGTTACCCTGGGCTGAGAACCCGGGGTCATCTGAATATCCATCTGGAATAAAAAAGCGACTGACTTCTATCTCAACCCACACATAAAAATGAACTCCTGGTTACAGATTTAAGTGTGGAAAACAACACAATAAAGCTTTCAAAAAGTGACATCAGAAAACAGCTTCATGATCCCCAGATGGGGAAATATCAGGACACAATAAGACAATTAAGAGACCATTAAAAGAGAAACCCATGCACAGGACCACAGTAAAATCAGGAACCATGGTACCCTGAAATATCCTAAGAAAGTAAAAGGCAAGTCATGACGTATTGGAAAACAATATTAATAAAACAAATAAACAACAACAACAGGCTTGATTCTGGGATACATAGAGATCATCTACAAGCTCAATCAATAGACAACCCAGTAGAAAAACGGGCAAAATATTTGAACAGGCCCTTCACAAAAGACATCACTGTTCATAAATATATGAAAAGTTGTTCAACCTCGATTACTTGTCAGAGAAATACAAGTTACTGGACTGGCCAAAAAGTTCATTTTGGTTTTTTTGTAAGATCTTATGCAAAATCACAAATGAACTTTTTGGCCAACCCAATAAAATATAATCAAACTAAGTGGATCAAAGCTACCCTCAACAATACAGATATATCCAATAGTGAGTGAAAAGGCCAGATGCCAAATATATACAAACATAAACTCTAATTTTAAGGCGCATATTTAGATGATAAAACTAAAAAGAAAAGCAAGAGAGTGACGCCACAAATGTTAGGAGAGTGGTAACTTTGGGGAGTGCTGGCAATACTCCAATTCTTGTCCTGAGGAGCCATCAAACAGCTGATAGCTTCAGGACAACTCATTAAACTGTGCCTCTCTGTACATGGCACACTTTATGTAGTTCCAATTATTTTTAAGGTTTTTAAAACTAGAAAAGTGGGAGTGACTTGTAAGGTCTCGACCTACATGTAAGTCTGTGACAAGTGGCTGCGACCTCTTGTCCAAGTACCTTACTTACTTATGAACTACAAGTCAAAGCCCCAAAATACAATCTACCACAGTTCTCTCTCCACAATGACATCCGCTTAATGATAGAAAAAAAAAATACTTTCATTTTTTTCCTCAAAAAAAAAAAAAAAAAAAAATTCTATAAAAAACAAGGAAAAAAAGGNAAAAAAAAAAAAAAAAAAAAAAGTCCATAAGAGACAAGGAAGAATAGGTCACTTCCTGAGTCATGGAAGGCTGGATTAGCTGGATAACAGAATTATATTGCACTCATATTGTACTTTATGGTTTTTAAGGTACTTTTGGATGAATCTGAAAAATCTCAAAATAACCTGAGGTGTGGAACATATTACCCTTATTTTGAAAATAAGGAAAATTTTTAAAGAAGTAAAGAGACTTAAGTCCACAGTAATTGAACGAAAAAGAAAAGCCTCCTGACTTGATCAAGGTCAATCTCACTACAGCATAATCACAATATCACAAAAGTCCATTTTTTAGTCTTCTTTGTCTTTCTCTAGCTAGCTGAAGACCTTAAGCAGGTCACATCTCTCCTCTGCCAATGCCAGAGATAGATAGACCCAAACATGTCTGATGCTCTGATAATGCCCCAAACAGGAAAAAGTCCAGGGCGTTGTGAGCATAGACCTGGGTGTGAATCCCTACTGTACCACATCTACTGTCCAACAGAGATGCTCAATCTCCAGACCTCACACGCTTCATTCATGAAGTCAGAATAATCACATGTTTACCTCAAAGAGCGCACAGGAGGATTAAAGGTTTTAGCAAAATGCCTGACATGCTGTAGGCACTCAGTGTCTGTTCCCTTCTTTATGAGAGCAGCACTTTTTTTTTTTAATTTCTGGCTGTGCTGGGTCTTTGCAGGGGCCATTCTCTAGTTGCAGTGGCTTCTCCTGCTGTGCCGCGCATGCTTGAGGGCACGAGGGCCTCAACAAGTGTGGCATGTGGGCTCCGTGGTTGTGACTCAGGCTTCAGAGTGCAGGGCAGGCTCAGCAGTTGTGGCCCACAGGCTTAGTCACTCCATGGTGTGTGGGATCTTTCCAGGCCAGGGATTGAACCTGTCCTGCCTAAACTGGCAGGTGGATTTTTAACCACTGCTCCACCAGGGAAGTCTCGAGAGCAACACTTTCAAAAAAACAAAAACAACAAAGCACAGCCCTCTGAGGAAAGAGAGGAACAGTACCGGGGTGGGGTGTGGGGTTGTAACCCCAAAGAAGAAAGTGAGGCGCCTGAATGAATACACACTTCCACAAGCTACCTCATTAGGACATCTTGTCACCCAACTGTCAATAGTCCTCTTCTTTTTCTTTTAGCCACACCATGAGGCATGCAGGATATTAAGTTCGACCAGGGATCAAACCCAAGGCCCCTACAGGAGAAGCATAGAGTCTTAACCACTGGACCACCAGGGAAGTCCCCCAGGTACCAATATCCTGATGACTATCCCTCAAGACATCCTGCACGCACATATACGCACGTGTGTGTACTATGAATTTTATATAAATGGGTTCACATGCCATGCAACTAGCCCCAAATCAATACACAGTGATCTACAACCCCACCTTCAGTGGCTGGATGATATCCTGTTGTATACAGGCATCAGGATCACTGGACCAATCCGCCAAGCCCCAACCGACAGTCATTATTTTAACCAACAGTTCGACGAATACACACTTCAACACATTACCTCCTTAGGAAGAGTTCTCCAAAAGAACACACACTGTACACTTGATGCCCACTTTTTTTTTTTTTTGCCACGCCATGTGGCTTGCAGGATCTTAGTTCCTCAACTAGGGATCCAACCTGCGCCCCCTGCAGTGGAAGCGAGGTGACCTAATGACTGGACCATCAAGGAAGCCCCCAGCATCACTGTTACCTTAATGTGCTAGGTGCCCTGAGGGGCTACAGGATGCTCACACTACACATTTGTTGTTATTTTAAGACTCTACACTGCAACCTTATTAAATAAGGAGGAAATTAACAGAACTCTTACAATGTGATCATTTTCAATTCCAAGAATAAGAGCACAACACATATACTCAGAATAGAGTGATAAAAGTCAATGACCCTGTGTATTCATGTGACAGTGGAGAATTATTCACCCAAACTTCCCCAAAGCACCACCCAGGGAGTCCTGGGACACCCATGCCAACCAGATGCCACTGAGCAGCCTACAATTTAAATCCCTCTCCTGTAATGGCCTCCAGAGACAGTGTTTGAGCACAAAATATAAATAATTGATATTAGATTAATGGGACTAATGAAGTGATAGGCTTGTTACTATTGTTGCCCACATACTGGGGTCTTACCATTAGGCAGAAACTTCAGGGACTTCCCTAGTGGTGGAGTGGCTAAGACTCCATGCTGCCAATGCAGGGGAGCCAGCTTCAATCTCTGGTCAAGGAACTAGACCCAATGCTGCAACTAAGATCTGCTGCAGCCAAACAAATAAATAGTTTAAAAGAAAGAAAGAAATTTCAGATCATCCAAAAGTACTTCATTTTACACAAGAGCATTAACAGGCCCAGTGAGGCCAGGAGACCAGGGATGAACACAGTTCGAGGCAGTCAGTAACCTTTGTTTAAAAATCTGGACCAGCCCAATACAACCTTCATCAGTGAAAGGAATTTTCCATCAAGATCTATATTGTCCAAATCAGTAGACACCAACTATAGGAGGCTACTGAGCAAGTGACCTTTGAATGGGAAAGAATTTTAAATTTGGGGATCAAGACCATCCCCAAGAAAAAGAAATGCTAAAAGGCAAAATGGTTGTTTGAGGAGGCCTTACAAATAGCTGAGAAAAGAAGAGACGCTAAAGGCAAAGGAGATAATATCCATTTGAATGCAGGGTTCCAAAGCATAGCAAGGAGAGATAAGAAAGCCTTCCTCAGAGATCAGTGCAAAGAAATAGAGGAAACAATAGAATGGGAAAGACTAGAGATCTCTTCAAGAAAATTAGAGATAACAAGGGAACATTTCTTGCAAAGATGGGCACAATAAAGGACAGAAATGGTATGGACCTAACAGAAACAAAAGATGTTAAGAAGAGGTGGCAAGATACACAGAAAAACTATACAGAAAAGATCTTCATGACCCAGATAACTACCATGCACCATGATGTGATCACTCATCTAGAACCAGACATCCTGGAATGTGAAGTCAAGTGGGCCTTAGGAAGCTTCACTACGAACAAAGCTAGTGGAGGTGATGGAATTCCAGTAGAAGATGTGTATAAGAGACAGTTACTGGACTGGCCAAAAAGTTCATTTTGGTTTTTTTGTAAGATCTTATGCAAAATCACAAATGAACTTTTTGGCCAACCCAATAAAATATAATCAAACTAAGTGGATCAAAGCTACCCTCAACAATACAGATATATCCAATAGTGAGTGAAAAGGCCAGATGCCAAATATATACAAACATAAACTCTAATTTTAAGGCGCATATTTAGATGATAAAACTAAAAAGAAAAGCAAGAGAGTGACGCCACAAATGTTAGGAGAGTGGTAACTTTGGGGAGTGCTGGCAATACTCCAATTCTTGTCCTGAGGAGCCATCAAACAGCTGATAGCTTCAGGACAACTCATTAAACTGTGCCTCTCTGTACATGGCACACTTTATGTAGTTCCAATTATTTTTAAGGTTTTTAAAACTAGAAAAGTGGGAGTGACTTGTAAGGTCTCGACCTACATGTAAGTCTGTGACAAGTGGCTGCGACCTCTTGTCCAAGTACCTTACTTACTTATAAACTACAAGTCAAAGCCCCAAAATACAATCTACCACAGTTCTCTCTCCACAATGACATCCGCTTAATGATAGAAAAAAAAAATACTTTCATTTTTTTCCTCAAAAAAAAAAAAAAATAAA